>JAVSCE010020132.1:0-128074 GCA_032199065.1 Smutsia gigantea | reverse complement strand
TTGGTTTCAGAAAGGGTGGGGTTAGGCTGACGCTGTCCTCCCCCAGTGACCTTCTGCTCTGGGTCTATGTTTCCATGCAGCTATTTCTGAAAGCTGAATTTTGTAGCTCTATCCTCTTGTGTTATCACAGAAGTGATCTTACTTTAAAAGTAATCGTTCTTTCTTTTTTTCTTTTGAGACAGAAAAGTAAAAACAAACAAGGAGGACAGTTCCTGCTTGAGCATGAATTAAACGGCGTATTTTAAAATCATGGCTCATGGCCTAATTTTCTGTCATTAGGCTCATTTTGAAAAAGGTGGGACCAGGAGTCACCAGACGTGAGTCTTGGTCCCAACTCTGCCCTGGTAGCATGCACAGGTCAGCTGAGTAGTAACTATAAATTATTGGGACTACTTAGGAGAGCCTCAGAGGCATCACCCAAAACATTGAGGGTGCAGGCACATATGTATGGATCCCCATCCTGGGCATGATTTCCACTGTTCTTAGCAGAGAAAGGAAAGGAGGAAAGGTAGGAAGGAAGAGGAGGAAAGGCGGGAGTGTGGGATGGAGGAAACAAGCATCCTAGTTACCAGTTAATTACCTTCCATACCTCAGCTCATACTTATTCCTTCTAAACACTGGGTAAGAGAGATCGTGATGAAGAACCCGAGGCTCAGAGAGGTCAAGGAGCTTGCTGAAGGCACACCACCGCCGAATAGTAGAGTTCCTTTCTAGTGGTAACTCCCAAGGCTACCGCCCAGATCCCCAGATTTTTGTTACAAATGGTGAAATATTCCTCTTTGCTGAGTCCCTGGGCCCCAAGCCAAGTCCCTGCAGGTGACCTGAGAAGGACAAAGTCTTAGATCAGTTCTTGTCTATAGACCTTTCTTTTCCTGACATTAAGCAAACCCCAAACCAGGTTCCTGGGCTGATGTCCTCATGCATATGGATTTAGAGGGGAAACGGTTTTCTCAGCAGGCCTAGGGAAGTATATTAATTTCAGAGAGGTCCCTCAGTAACTCGGAGGGGCTGTCCTCTGAACCATTTAATCTCATCTTTTGTCTGAGTTGAGAATGGGCATTCCCCCCCCCTCCCCTTGAATACCACCTCTCCATTCCTCCTTCCCTCCTCAAACTCTCTGTCCTAGACACCAGGCCAGGAGGGGAGAAGGCACTGGCCCACCAACCTTGGGAAAGGCCAAAAAGGAGGGCTTTGCAGGAGGTGACCCAGCCTCGGGGTCCCGTGAACTCTGAGGCCTAATCCCCTGTAATGACCTGTGTTTCAGAGTCTTTGTGAAGCTTATGAAAGGAAGTGGGCCTGGGAGGGGCCTTGGTCTTCTCATTCACAGTTCTCAGAGGGGCTGGGATTGCTTCAGATCACTAGGTGGGGAGAGGACC
This sequence comes from Smutsia gigantea, assembly GCA_032199065.1. Classification (NCBI taxonomy): domain Eukaryota; kingdom Metazoa; phylum Chordata; class Mammalia; order Pholidota; family Manidae; genus Smutsia; species Smutsia gigantea. The sequence continues at coordinate 126,698 of JAVSCE010020132.1, read as the reverse complement.
CACTTGGCTGGAAAACTTCTCCCTGTCACAAGAATGGGGTGCTGAGAGAGGCTGCAGGATTCCTGTCACTTCGGGTTTAGTCCCCGCCCTTTTGGGACATTCCTTGTCCCCACCTTGGTCCCCTGGAGGGAGCTGTAGAAACTGACACTGAGATTCCAAAACCTGTAACACGGTCCCAAGATCATAGCCCTGATCTAGAAGGGAGCAGAAATAAGTGGTTTATTTTTTTTGAAAATTCAAAAAATGACAAAATAGAAAAGAGCAGACATTTCAAGATAGTATAAAAACATGTAAGGTGCAATATACTGTCACATGAATGGAGGTGTGAACCCAGACCTAATCTCACTGAGACTCAGGTTTCTCAGTTTGTAGTGATAATGAGAGCTAAAAATCGCTAACAAAGTGGACGTTTACTCAACCATGCCTACTTGAATGTGTGTGACTAATTAACTAATCTAATCTCACATTTCTTGGAGGAAGAAAGTGACTCTCAGAGAGGGGAAGTGACTTGGGGAAGGTTGCACAGCAAATTAATAGCAGACCTGAGATGAAAATACTTTTTCCTGGCCAGTGAAATCAAAGTGCCATCAAAGGAGTTCTGTAATCAAAGTACGTCTTTATTTTACAAGCTGAATTTGCGGTGTGCTCACATTGGTAGATAGTATCACGTGCATCCAAGAGATGTGAAAAACGACTACACATTCCCTTTGGAATATTGTGATCATATTGCTGGATGGTGGTTTCCGTGGAGCAGAAATGAAAAGCCATAATTTTTAAACCAAGAGCTGACATGCTGGGTAGTTATTACTGCTTGAGCGTGGAGTGGTGTGGATGCTAGTTCTGTTTCTGAAAAAAAAAAAAAGAGTGGGAAGAAAGCTTGAATGATAGCTAGAGAAGAGCTGTCTGTTCCTGGAGCCTGAGGCCAGCAAAGTCCAGGATCTCTATTTTGATTAGAGGTGAATTCAATATGGTTACTTCAATTGAATTCTTGGCTGGTTTGATTTGGGGGTCATCTACCATTTTGTGTGATGAGGTAGATACTTTGCTCAGTCTGTGGTCATCAGAGACTTTTCCAGAGCATGAATTTAATATAACCGTTAATTAATTTACATTCATATCTCCATTAACAAAATTAACAATGTCTAGCCCTTGCATGATCTCCTGTAAATTCTTGGGAAGCTTTGAAGAGGGAGGTATTTTTATCCCTTGGATTTTCCAAATGAAGAAATCAAGGCTCAGAGGTAACTTGTCAAGTGTCAATAGCCCAGGAAGTAGCAAAGGTGGACACTGGTCATACGTCTTCTGACATTATGTGAAGCATCCTTTGTACACAGAAATGGAGGCAATTGCCCTGCTGCTTGCTGTTCTCAGGGTCGGGGGTGGAGAGTAGGGTTTCCCCTTGCTTCTAGATGATAACGGAGGCGACAGCTGACTGGCTTCCTGTCCATGCAACCAGCCTATGGCCCTTTCTGCCACTCCTCCCTGTCCCTCAAGACAGGCCGGTGTGTCTGCACAGTGTGGTCAGTACATCCCCCTCAGACAGTGCTTTTAGCACTTATGTCCCCTTAATTTAACCGTGATCACAGAAATTCTCCTTTGCTCCTGATTCCTGCTTTGCCCCTGTTCCTGTCTCTGGGCTTTAGCAGACACCATTGGCTGCTTTGGCCAATGGCCATGACCCTCTCTTTCTTGCTAACAGAACTCTGATTTTCCTCAAATGTCCACCCTCTGTGGCCAAGAAGGGAGGGTGGCCTCAGCACCAGCTCTAGGTTTAGGGAGTGACTCCAGTTATCACAGGACCAGTCCACTTCACAATGACTGGTTTAGACATGGTGACGTAACTTGTAACTCATTTTGACTAATGATATATGAGTAGGTGATGGCTCAAGGCCTTCTGGAAAAGGTTTTCCCCATTTTCTGAAAGGAACTTTGGGTGCTTTGCTATTGTTTCTGGATACCGATGTGCCCACATACGACGACTGGAATTGCAGCCACCACTTTGGGGACTATAAAAGGTGTGAGCCTGAGACTATGCTGAGTGTGGCAGCACAGAAGTTTGAAATAAGCTGGGTCCTTTGTGAAGAGCCCATGGAACGAATCAACCCTGCTACCATTCCTCCTCCAAGCATTCCCTTGGTGTCTGAGCCACTTGAGTATTTTTCCATATTACTTGCAGCCAAAAGCATCGTCACCGGTACAACACCACATCTCAAAAATCTGCCTACTTCTCCAGTCCCTTCCTAGGGCTTTGCTTTTGACACTTCCGCACTCTCCATTTCCTGAGACCCTGGCTTCTCAGAAGCATGACTCTATTCAACATCCCAGGGAGACGAGCTGGGAGCAGGGCTGGGTGGGGGGCAATCAGGAGGGGAAGGGGTTCACAAAAAATACAGCCCTTCTACTATCTTCTCTTGTGGCTCACGGTTTGATTACCCACACTATATGATTTAATGACTTTTTTAAAAAAGTACTACTTTTGGACAATGGACAAGGCAGAAACATCACTGCCCCTGTTGTTTCCTACCTACTCCTCAAGGAAACATCTCCCCGGAGCTGCCACAAGTCCTCATGCATGTCCTTTCTTGCCAGGCGGAGCCTCCGTTGTTTCTTCTGTGCTGAGGTTGCTCTCCTTGCCTTCATTTACAGACTGACGCCAGGCATGTTCACCTGCCCCATCTGACTGCGATAATAGGCTGTTATGGATGGAATTGTGTATCATTTGTTGAAGTCCTACCAATGTGACTGAATTTGGAAATAGGGCCTTTAAAAAGGCAGTCAAGGTTAAATGAGGTCATAAGCATGGAGCCCTAATCCAATATTTATGTCCTTTTAAAAAGAGGAAGAGATACCAAAGATGCACATAGAGAGAGAAAAGGGCATGTGAGGACACAGCAATAAGATGGCTATTTGCAGCCAAAAAGAGAGGCCTTAGGAGAAACCAACCAACGCTGTTGACACCTTAATATTGACCTTCCAGTTTCTAGATGTGTGTTTAATACAGTTTTTAGCACAGGTAAAAATGGTAGCTATTATTGCATATAACAAATATGTCTGTGTTTATAAATACAAATACATACATACATAAACTATAGTCATTAGGTCCATGTCCATCCAGTTCCTTCTCATTAATGCATCAATCAGAGAGGTCAATTAGCCCCATTGTTGCAGCTCCCTGATTACATGCTCTTGGCAGACATTGCCAATCAATCATGATACTGTTTTCTGCTGAGACCCAAGGGAGCCCGAAATCTTTTTCAAGGCAATGCTCCAGGTTTCTGCTATCGATTAATTGGACTTGGTACAGCAAATGAAACTTGGCCATTCCAGTGGGGAAACTATTCTCAGTTATACATACAGTCGTACAACCATAGTGTTCTATAACTGAAATCACCCAGAGAACTAAAAAAGTGCAGATGCCTGGAGTCTTATTCTAGAGATTCTGTTTAATTGGTGATTCTAATGGGCCAAGAACCACTGGCTGGCCAAATGGTGTCTATTCTTGTTGATTCTTGTCTGGTTTCCATTTTTCTTTGGGTGGTGCAAGTTCTGTTTATTTTCTTTTACACAGAGTGCGTAATAACTCTACAAGAGCAGATAGGGCATTGAGGGGACAGAAATAATGGAAAGATTGATACTAATTCCCCAGTAGCTCTCATGCTAAAGGAGACATACAGACATGAAGAACTCTTAAATGAAGCAGACTGTTATGAGTTAATTATATTTGCATAAAAGCACAAGGGAACATGTGGCAGAGGAAGAAAGAAATTCTACCTGGGAGGATCTGGGAGAACTTTCTGAAGGACGGAGTTGGAATTGAAGTAATTCTTGAAACACAGGTGGGCTGGAAAAACATGGTGAATCCAAATCACGGAAGACTTTGAATGCCAGACAAAGCCATGTGGAAGTACAAGGAAATGACATTTTCAGAGTTGATCTCCAGCAGATAAACTTTGGCAGCAAGATGTAGGATGCATTGGGGAATGAAAAAAGAGGGTTGGTACAAAGTTCCAGTCTGATTCATGGCAGTGGACATAGGCATAGGGGGTGAAATCATATAAGTGAATGGGATGTGGAATGGGAGTTGGGCATTTTGGGAGAAATATTGAATATGACTCAAGAGAAATCTATGAAAAGGAATTGTGTACTTGCTGTTATTACTTTGCATTACACTGTGAGCTCTTGAGAAAAAGATTTGCATTCCTAATCCGGACCAGGTACTGTGTCAGGTATTTTACACATCTTCTCATTAATCCTCATCACAATTCCACAGAGTTATTTCCATTTTGTTGGTGAGGATGCTCTTGTTATTGCCACTTGATGGAAGGAGATCCTGAAGTTAGACATACATTAAGTAACTTTCCCAAGGTTTCACAGCCAATGAGTGGCAAAGTCAAGGGGCAAACATGGATAGTTTAACCCTGGAGCACAGACACTGAACTGTGATAGTTCTATCTTATTATGCTATTACAATGGTTTTCAGCCAGGCATGATTGTTTTGCCTCCCATCCAGGGAGATATTTAACAATTTCTATATTGTCCCAACTGGAGTGGGAGATTGCTGCTGGCTTTTAGTGGTTGGGGGCCAGAGGTGCTGCTAGAAATCTGACAGTGCACAGGGTAGTCTCCATGCCATCTCCTCTTTCCCTAAGAAAGAATTATTCAGTCCCAAATATCAGTAGTGCGGAGGCTGAGAAACCCTGTTCCACCTCTGGGGCCTGATCCAGTGCCTGGCTCACCCTACATGTTTGTTGAATTAAATAGAACTACTGAACATACATTCATTTTTATATTTGTCTAAGTTTAAATTGATGTGAATACAAATCCTTACATAGATACATTCTTTAATTCTGATGTATTCACTGTGTGTGTCCTCTTTACTTCCTGCCAAATCTGTAACTTTGGGACAATGTTTCTAATTTATCCTGTTCCAAAATCTTACCTCCTGTAATTATGCTGTCTCCTGGCTCGGCCATTGTCCCGTGGATTGGAATTTCATTTTAAATCCTCCAGTTGCTGTCCTGACTTAGAAAAGATTTGAAGGTTTCAGAGTGTTTTTCTTTCTTGTTCCTACCCCATCCAGTTGGAATTCATTGCATCACCCTATACTTTACCTAGCTTGATTACATGGTATGGGATAGCAGGGGGGTTTAGCATCCACTTTGGGGAATGCGCTGTCTGTTCTGACCCACCAGAGAAGCCTGAATAGCTAGATCCATGTCAAAGCTCACTGAATAAAGCTCACCGGCCGAGGCTGGAAGCCTCGGTTCCTGTCCAGAAGACGACATATTTCTGAACTTTGGTGATGTAGGCTCGGAAAGTTCTATCCCTTGTAAGCCAAACAGGCTTTGCAAATCCAACGTGATTACATTACCCTATATCAGATTTACAGCTGGCAGCTGTTGCTCAGTCTTCTACCCTGAGCCCCCAGTATGATCTAGGACCGAATACAATGATAGCCCCTTAAGAATTTTGCTCATTTTCCCAATTATTGAATTCCACATTTCAGTCCATTCAGTCATAATTACTTTTGGTACAGCCACAATTAGGGTGAGGGAGACCCAAGGGCATTGCCTGTTTTGGCAATAGGGTCATTTTTAGGAAAGAACTTCGGAGTAGGAGAGTCATCTAGATTTGCATTTTGATGAGAGATCAGTTAGCTTCTTCAATGAACCCCAAAGTCTGGTTGTAGGGGTGCACTGTGTTTGATCCATACAGATCCTCCAAAGATGCACAAGAACAAACTAGTGAGGATGGTGGGTCCTTAAAGTGGGCTCATACTCTTCCCTTCCATTTGACCTTCATGATCTGTTAAGTTTTTGAATGCTATTGTGTGTCGTACATCTACTGGCCCATAAAGACAGGTGTGAACACTAGTTGAGGTTGAGGAAATGCCTCAGGACTACTCTCTCACCTATTGCTCTAGATATGATTTTGCTTGATAAATGATGATGGTTATCAGGCTATATTATAAATAACAATGTAATTATTATTACAATTAACTGAAAACAAACAGCTAACTGAAGAGTTCAGAGACAAAGCTTCCGCTTCAGCTTCAGATAATGCCACACCCAAGACTTGATTTTTTTTTTCATTTTCTTTCTGGCTTCACACTACATCTGCTTCTTTCTTTGTTCCCTAGATGAATACCCTAGATGTACAAGATTCTAAGTAGTGTGTTGTTTAGCAGAATAAACAACACACTAAGCTCAAGATGAAGTAAGAGAGGCAGGCACATAAACAATTAACAGTCATAAAAAAACAGCTCCTTCCCTAAACTCCAAATCACTGTGCTTTTTTTGTGTGTGGGTGCTAGTCAATTTCTATTTCCTACATACTTTCCTTGTTTAAATGCCCTCAATTCACTGTTGTCATTAATCCTTGCCTTATTTATGACTGCTGCATTTTACTTATGGAGGTCATTTTGCACTCTACTCCTATGACTCCACAAGATTAGTAACAAAATCATTTGTTTGTGTGTGCACCTGGGATTTCCTGAACAAATATGTGGCTGATGGTCAGAAGAACATTGATACTTTCTAGATAGTTTCTCATTTTCACTGTGGCAAGGACTTCTTAAGCAAGGAGTTTTTGATTCTACTATTGCTAGGAAAGTGAAACCTATATTTTCCATTAATCGAGTTTAAAAGTAAGTTCCTTGCTTCCTTTCACCAAGAAAGAAATGTTTCTGAGATGCTTCAAGAGTCTTAACTCCACAGGAACACCAGTGCAGTGGGAAAGGAATGAGATTTGGAGACGATAGATCTAAATTAGGACCCCTGATCTGTCATTCACTAGATCTCCTACCTTGATTCTTAATGCCTTGAGTTATAGATTCTTTTTTTGTCAAATGGGACCACAACTCCTACTTCATGGGTAGTGGGGAGTTTCATATCAGATGTATCTGAGAGCTCTTAGCACACCACTTAGGGTGTAGCCAGCTTGGTAGTATCTCATTTCTTTTTTCCTGTTTCTTTCTTCCTTTAGACCAAAACAGTTTAAGTCTATGTAAGAATGGGTCACAGGGGTTATGGCGTAGTGAGAAAGCTTTGGGCAAGGACTTCTAGGATGTTTTTAATGCTGTCATTTATCTAAAGACCTAAATGACAATACAGTTTGAAAACAAATATATGCAGCCAATATAATTTTTAATCATTAATCAAGTATGTGGCCATGAAAACGAATATAGTAAATGATGAGCTATTTTCTTCTCAAGTCAAGTGGCATATTCTAGACACATATGGCTAATGAAGCTCTCAATGTTCTAGTTTGTACCTTAGTGGTTTATAATATTAGTAGACCAAGAAAAAAATAACTATTGTCATCAAATCTAATGAAAAAATATAATATTTATTCAACAGCCTGTATGAGCTAGGGACTGTACTATGTGCTTTCTGCCTTCACATCTATTTTTTAATCCTCCCTCATAAAATATCCCAGATTCCTGGACCTCAATGTCAAGAGAAGAATGAGATACTGTGATTGCCTCTGCAAGCTTTTCTGTTTCATCACTGGTTTCTTTAGCAGTTGTTGTGAGAAATCTCTCCAAAAAGCCAGGCATAATAATTGGTAATGCTTCACACATAATGGGTCTATTTGCAGATGAGGTTACAATTTGCTTCTCACATCCATTCTGAGAAATGCAAACCTTTACCGTGCCTGTTTATCTGGACTTTTACTTCCATATTCATTATACAAACTCTGAATTCACCAAATACCATATTTTTACAAGCTACCATTTCAACATCATTTCCTACTACTTTCTTAGAAGACAAATTCCATGAGCTTAGCTGAAGTTAAAGTTCTGTGTCTCTTGCCACCAAAAAATTCTCTTAAATTCATCCGTGTCTCTTCATTTTCTCTTCCATAGCTCTGATCACTGTTATTTCTCACTGCACAGCTACAATAATGGGAGAGTTTTTGAGCGCTTACTATGTACCAGACATTGTTTTGGGTGCTTTATACCTGTGATTGCACTTAATCCTCACAACGTCTTTGGAGATAGGAATAGAAATGGATGCACCAAGAAGTTCAACATTTTGCCTACAACTTGTAAGTGACTAGGAATCAAAGCCAGCCAGTCTGGCTCTAGAGCTCCTGCTTTGGACCACTGCCCACTTTTAATATCCCAACATTTATTCATGTTTCCTAACTGATTTCACTGCATCCACTCTTGACTTTCTGGAATTTTTACCCTGTGACTTGTTTAAAGCTCATTCTGATTATATCATCCTCTTGGTTGAAACTCCCAATGGCTTTGCTCTACTTAGGTATAAAGTCCAAAGGACTCTTTTCAGGTCCTTTGGCTGTCTGGTTATGTAGGGGATCATGGAGTACTCTGACCTTCCATGAAGGCCCTTGCAAAAACGATCTTCTACCTGGATTTCTCTCTTTGTATTCCTGTATTCTGAGTTTTACATCTTACTGCAAAGGGGCTCTCTACTAGTCTTGAACATCAGTGATTCCTTCTCCCCTCGCTTTTCCTCCCCTCCCTGATTCTTCCTTTTCATGTCCTTGTGAGCTTCTTTCCTACTTCCCCTGGTACCTCAGGGATCTACCACCAATCCCTGGTGTCCCCCCAGCTGCTCCTCCCCTCAACACACACACATTCTCAACTCAGAAACTCTTCACTGGTTAAGCAAACCTATGGCTTAAGTTAAGGCTGCAGTAGGTCATTGACAAATATCATTCTCAAAATCCATGCTGAGCTCCAGATTCTTATACTCAGCTGACTTCTAGGTGTCTCTTCCAGAAATGTGCACAAGGACTTCAAATTCAACATGTTCCAAATCCATGTCCATTATCTTTTTTTTGCAGATTGACGACTGCTTCTGTATTTCCACAGGCAATGGTTTCTCCACCTACCTGATCATCTGTGCTAGAAAACTTGAGGTCACCCTTAACATTTCCCTTTCACTTGCCAGGTCTTTGAGTCCCATCAAAGCAATCTTTACAGCGTCTACTGAATGTTCCTTGTCTTCTCCATTCCTATTGTCTTTGATCTGGCTTGGATAGGTATCATTTCTCATCTGAAATTTTTGAAAAAACCATCCAAATAGCTTACCTTCTAGTTCATTCTCCACACTACCCTTTTCAGGGGGACTGACATTGAATGGCTCAGTTTAGCCTGATCACTGTCTCTGAGAGGTAGGAGCACACGCTAAACTAGAAGTGGCATTGATAGACTGTCAGCGACTTGATGATATAAATTCCCCTAACCTAGTCCTGGCCACCTTGCAGAACCTACAAGTTCTATGTCAAGCAGGGCAACAACTGTGAAAAAAAGCAGTAGGGACAGTAACTGCCACCACCACCTTCCTACAACAACCTCAATGTTTATGACACTTTGACTGTAAATTCAGCTCAAATGTTGCACACACCTTATTAAACCTATACATTCATCTGAAAGTGACCTTCCACAGAGTGAGCAGTGGATTAAAAAAAAGCCCATACCTTCTTAACAGGACTGAGATTCTCTTTGGGAACCCACCCTATTGCAGGTGAAATATTGGTGAGACTGTAAGTCAGGTGCCCTGCCCTCCCCTGGCAGGGGTGTTACTTGGCCCCAACAAGGTCAATGTATTTTCCACTGAGACTTTAAATCTTAAAGACTGACAGAGGAATGGAACAGATTTGGGGGGCCCATTTGCTTTCTTGGTGACACTTAAAGGAGACGGTTTAAAAGCCTTTTCATCAGACCCTCAGTGCCATGCTGTTCCTGTCCTGCTGCATGTTTCAAGCCTGGCCCCCCAGCCTCTAGCCTTCTGTCCATTCTGTGAGCTGCCTAAATATCTTGCCAGTGAATTCTTGTTTGTTTTTTTTTCCTCCTTTTTCTCCTCCTGCTCCTTCTCTGACTTAAATTAACCAAAGTGGGTTTCAATTGCCTGCAACCAGGGAACCTCAGCTTATGTCAAAATCATCTCATGAAAACCTTTTGTTTTAGAGGGAGGAACATTGAGGTCTATCTACAGCTTGCCTCAGGTCAGATGGGGAGTGAATGGCAGAATGTAGACTAAAAGGACATTTCATCCTTCCTAGTCTAATATTCTTTATAGCATAATGGTCCAAGAATGATCCCTAGGCCCAGAATGTCTTGGACTGAATACTTCCTTCCATCATGTATTTCTCTGTGTGGTTTTGGGCAAGTCAGTTAATCTCATTCTGCTTCAGTTTTATCATTTGTAAAATGGGGGTAATAATAGCACCTACCCTATAGGGTTGTGGAATAGATTACATTGCTTGATGCTGCGTATATGAAAGTATGAAAGTACAGTACTCTCTACACAGGAAGAAAATATTAGTGTTAATAATTACTATTGCTATGATTTCCACTGTACCTACTGGCCACTTAGGAATATTGTTGTTTTAAATAGTTTAATCTTCCAACATTAGCACAGAATATTTTTATTGTGTTGTCCTAGTTGTTCTTGGTTAAGGAAGTCTATACCTCAAATGCCCCCTCTGTGGTTCTCCAGGAAGGGTGCTTGTGGCTTGGTGGCTTGGTAGCTGATAGTTTATTCTCTCTCTTTTTACTCTGAACAAAAAAGATCATTAAATAAAAAAGGACTGTCATTTTCTTCTTTTTTTTTTTCTAACCAGTGAAATGGACATCAAAGTACAGAGTGTTTGACAAGAGGACCAGCTGGTTCCATTCAGGAGCACATTATGAGTTGTTCGTTTTTGACAGGGGGGACAATTCATTACATTCTGTTTATGTAGCACCTCCTGAGAGTCCATGTCTAAGTGGCTTGCAAAAGGCTTGTTCTCACTGGAACACACTGAACACACTTGTCCTTCAGGGTTCCCAGGGACTGCAGATCATGTGTGCCAATAAAATAAACTCACCCTGAAGGCCAGTAATTTAGATTAATAAAGAGCTATGTTTATACAACTCCATTAACAGAATTCTACACAGCAAGTTGAACCCAATTTTCTCAGGCTGCATGACCATCTCTAAACAAGACCTGCTGAAGAATGGCTACTTTGTGGGTATACAAAATAAGGAGAAATTCTTTTCATAGTCCCCAGATCCCTGAGACCATTTAGGTGATCGCTGTTTCTCAGGAGACCATCCAGGAGTTGAAGCAGCTTGAATCTGCAAGATTCTGTACCTGCAGGAAGTAACTCAGGCATATTTATCCATCCACTCATCCCCCCATGCTCCCATTATCCATCCATGCATGCACTTATTTAAAAAAGTATCTCTCAGTTCCATGTTAATATTAGCAGCTCAGTTCTTTTGCTTATATCTAGTACCTCCACTAGAAGAATAAGGCAGGGAGAAAGCATATCAGGGGTGAGAGACACATCTGATTATGTAACACCCAGTAGCTTCTCTCTGGCTCTCATTATAACTGTGTGACTAGGTAGCACTTTAAGTCTGTCTTCTAAAGCCTGGAGACCCAGACAGTAGTTAAGGCTTGCCTGAAGGAAAGGAAATCCTGTTTACTGGGTACCTATTACATACAAGGTATGACATGAGAGGTTTTCACATTCATATTTTTTATTGCATTGTCTAGAGAAGTATGTGTGTGTGTCTGTGAGCCCATTTGACAGATGAGGAAAGAGGCACAGAGAAGTTACAGAATTGCTGATGTCCCTGCTAAGTGGGAGGCTGAAAGGTCTACCGTCTTCCTAAAGCCTCATGCTGCCTCCCCAGAGACCACCAACAGTCAAGGCCTCACCCTCTGCCAGCCCCAGTCCCTCTGTGAAACTCTGGCTTTCTTCCCCTTTTCTTCCAAAGTTTCAATAAGAAGGGTCAGAAAGGAAAACCACAGCATCAACACAAATAGCTGAGGAAGGGCTTGGGTGGGAGAAGGGTTCGTGGGCATGTGTGGTCTTATGGAGATAACATTTCCCACCAGTGCCCAGGAACATAAGCCTCCCCCATGGCTGCCTTTCCCACTGGCGTTTCCTGCCCAGTGGTTGAGCTGCCTTTCCCTCCTCATTGACACCCTGGCTGTGATGACGGAGCTCTGTGCTCTGAGAGGTCTTTGCAAACCTCTCCTAGAACGCGTGTTCTTGCTCAGCTCCTGGGCTGGCTCCCGGTGTTTCCTTTCCTTGCTGGATGCTTGCCTCACCTGCTTTGAGTTCCCATCTCTAGAGGTGATCCCAGCTCTGTACCTCCAGCCAAGACCTGGGTCTGAAGAACCAGCCTTCCCATTCAGAGGGTGTCCGATGGCCCTGTGCATCTCCATGTTCCCACTGAAGAACTCTCTTCTTACCTCTCCTCTTCCAGATCACAGCAATACTCTGCATCTTGAGTCTTCTAGTCAAAATGGATTAATGTTATTACTAATTCACTTAACCCACAGTCTTTTTGAGTACCTACTTGAGTATCAGGCAATGTGTTAAGTGCTAGCATAGAAGGCATAGAAAACAAGGCCCTGATCTTCATGAGACTTCGGGTCCATGACAGTATAGTGTGTGTGTGTGTGTGTGTGTGTGTAGCCCACAGGTAGAATGGGTCGGACTTCTCTTTGTGTAATGTTATTCCTCCATTATAACTCTGCTTTCTTCTGCCCATTGTGCAGTCTGTTCTCCACCCATTTTTCATACCCTTTAGGGCCTGAGCCCCTGGGTGCTCTCTATTCATCTCTGTGGCCCTCCCTGCTCTAGCAAACTGGCATAGTACAGAGAGGGAGCTCAATAAATAAACTTGAAGAAATGAATGAATTTAAAGGCCAAGGTATAGGTGATCAGAGAACACATCCCTTACTAATGGCTAGAGTAGAACCCTAACCCTTACTAACTAGCAGTACAGTAATACTGCTTTAAACTTCAGCTTACTTTAAATATGTTGTGTATTTGAAATCTTTTCCTTGCAAGAAAGAAATTATTGGTAACATATTTTAAGGGTTTATCCTTACATGAAGCACTGTCTGAACACTCTTCTGTAGTCTGATTTCATCCTCCCATAGATCTGAAGGGGTAGCATTATTCCCTTTGCTTTAAAGACACTCAGGCTCGGAGCAGTTAAGGTACCTACCGCAGCCCATGTAGCTGGTATGCAGCAGAACTGGAGTTTGAGCTACGGCGCCCGTCTTACTCTAATGCTGGTGTATTTTCAGAGCCCACCCTGCAATCTTTCCAGTTCATTAAAAGCTGAAATATGTATCTGGCTAAAGATGTAATCATTATTTCACTTGCTGTTCAATTTTATGTCATCTCAGGTTGTCCAAAACCTGTGAGTTGTCAGGGTGAAGGAAAACTCACATCTGCTAGACCCGAGTTTAGTATTCCTCTATTTTCACATGTTTGGGCAACAGATTTCTCAAGGGAAGAGGCAGACTTTTCAGTTCTTTCTGGCAGAACTGTGGGCTGGTCAGGATGGTGCTGAGAGTATCCATGGATGTCAGTTCTTCCCACAAGCTCCTATCTGTCTATGGCCACCATCAATAAAGCCCTTTAAGCAGATCTGTACATTTGCGGGCCGGCTGGTGAGGCACGTGCCATGAAGCACCCCTCCCCAATAATCAAACTCTTGTAAGCTGCCTTGAATGAGATTCTTTCTCCCAGGAGAAGTATATGTTTGTTTGTCGGCATGGCCCTAATGACTTAAAGAAAAATGCCGGAAACCGGTACCGCGCTCTTCCCCGAGAGGAACATTGGCCCTTTGTTCAAGACACGCATTTGCAGAACGGCGTCTGAGTAAGTCCTTGGAATTCCTCATGGTTTATATGTCTTTGTAAGCTCCTGGCATTGAAGAAGCGAGGTTTTTCTTTTGCCTTTTCCTCCCCAGTGAATCCAGCCTTGTACTGAGCATAGTGTCACTCAATTTTGATAAAACCGAGAACTCACAAAGCCAACCTGAGTGGAGAAGAGTAGGAACGTGAGTAAAATTCACTACCATTGTTGGTTGTTTTTAGTTAAAAGGTTAGAAATGTGGATATCGAGGCTGGAGCCCCAGTATTTTCTTATGTTCTCTTTGTTCAGAAATAGCATCACACTTGTTTTAGGGGCTACAATGTTGCTCAGATGTACTGTGTTTGAAAATGTTTTCCAAGGCACCTGAACCTATACGCCTGCACCTTTTGATTTTCTCAACAGGTCCATGGGCTGACTTGGAGAGAGGCTAGAGCCTGGTTTAGGGCTTTATGGTAAATGGAGGCAGTTACAAACCTGACTTCCTTGACTTCCCTCTTTGTGATATAAGGCAATTTCATCTCTCTGAATCTGGCTTTCCTCTGTCTGCAAAATGAGAATAATATGGATATTTATCCTACATGGTTGTGATGAGGTTTAAATAAGATGAGTTGCCTAACAAGATGACACCTGCCTCCCACCTCCCTCACCTGCCGTGAAAGCTAAGGACGCCGGGTAGCTAAGACATTAATAGACAAGGTGTATTAGTTTGCTTGGGCTGCTGTAACAAAGTACTGCAGACTGGTGGCTGAAACAACAGCAATTTATTTCTTTACAGTTCTGGAGGTAGAAGGCCGAGATCAAGGTGTCGGCAGTGTTGGTTTCTTCTGGCTTGTTAGATGGCCATTTTCTCCCTCTGTCCTCAGGGTGGTTTTCCTCTCTGTACGTCTGTCTCCTAATCTCGTCTCATAAGGACTCTGGTTACATTGGATTAGGGCCCACCCTAATCACCTCACTTTAATGTAATTACTTCTTTAAAGACCATTACCTCCAAATATGATCACATTCTGAAGTCTGGGGGGTTAGGATTGCAACACATGAATTTGGGGGAGACACAATTCAGTTCATAACACAAGGGGAGGCTGGTTGTCACTAGGGAAAACATACAGCTGATGCTATGTATTAAAGAGCCATTCTTTCTACCTTCTCCAAATTCTGAGGGAGCAGCCTTCAAGTTGGCACTGGACTCTCCTACCCCCACTTTTTATTTGCCCTGAGTTTTATCCTAAGTCTCATACTCTTACTAGGTGGAAGCCCCTTAAAGCCAGAATGTTTCTGCCAGTGTGGCTTCCAGCTCATGTTTCACCATGGTGGGTGTGTGAGAAATACTTAGTTTGTTCAGTTCAGCCACCACATATCCTGGGATATACAGCATTGTATGCCTAGAATATAGCTGGCTTGTCAGTAAATGTCCATGTAGTATTTCAGCAAACATGTGTTGAGCGTGAGAAACACAATCTTTGCTCTCAAGGAACAGACAGTCTACTGAGAAGAACAGACATCATTTCAGATTAATAAACATAATTTCATTGAAGTACAGCAGAGGTAGTAGAGAGAGCTACAGGAACATAGATAATGGGACTGGAGCTCCGGAGGAGAGACAGATGGTCTAGGAAGGCTAGAATTCTAAAGTCCTGCCACTGAAAGCGTGGTCCACAGGTCAGCATCACAGTATCACCTGGAACTTGTTATAAATGCAGAATCTTAGACTCCATCCCTGACTATGGAATCAGATTCTGCTCTGTTCCTAGACTTACAGTGCTGGCATTGGACAGTGAGGTGCAGTCAGGGATAGAATATAAAGTGAGTACGATGGGCGAGTATACAAAAAATTGTATTGCTCTTCGTCTGTATTTTATTTTCCCACAGCTTCCTTAGAGTTAGGATGTGGCCAAGACTAATGACAACAAAAAGCAAGAGCTCCCCCTCCATACTCTAGAGTTATTGTGAGAGGTGGCCATCCAGGTGGAATTTATATTTCCCTGCCCACCTACCCTCTGATGGGGCTGTGTGACTAGTTCTCACCAATTAGGTGTGTGAGGAAGTGACATATGCCTCCTCTGAGCCTGGGCTTTTAAGAAGCAGATTGGGTTTTTCTACTCTCTTTCCCCATTCTCTGGCTAAATACCAAATATCAAAGCCCAAGGGACTGGCAGAACCACAAGCTGGAAGGAGCTCGGGTCCCTAAATCACTATCTGGAGGAAGGTCACCACTATCAACTATTACAAAACTGTGAAATAAATGTTTATTGCATTAAGCCACACACATCTGGGAGTATATTAGTTACAGCAGCTAACACACATGGACAGAATACTTAGTATAAGGGCAACACAACACCATAATCACAACAACAAATGAAACTGAAACTGAATTGCAGTGTTGGTGAGGCAGTGGGGAGTAGTGGTGACTGGGGTTAGCTGGAGCCTGCCTGCCCTGCATAAGGAGGCAGCCTCTATTCATTTTAGTTAATTGCTCCCTTGTATAAATTACAGACTCAATATTGTCAGAGCTTCCAATTTTAAAGTGCTGGCTCACATCTAAAACAATTATGTGCCAAATAAAGCACATCTATGGGCTCAGTCTGTCATGTTGGCAGTCAGCTGGCATACTCTACACTAACTGGTATCAGGTCTCACCTTCAGCCTTGCTACTGGAGCCTGGGGAATTTCCTAGGCCCCCTTACACTGTCCAACCAACACCGCGATTAAAGCATTGGTGGTTTAGATTCTGGATAGATTAGTGAAGAGGGCCAGGGTCTGGCTGCCTTGGCAGATCTTGACAGCTGTCAGCCTTGTGACAAACTCCATTTTTTATTTAAACGAAGTTTTTGATGTTGAGTGTAGGAAGGAGGGATACTTAGTAAGGCAAACGAGTATCAGTTATTTCTCCCCTTTCCTTACATGTGGGGAGAGGGGTATGACACTCAGCATCCAGGCTGGTGGGGGGTTATGTTCCTTTTTGCATTGCTTAGCAGAGAATAAGATATATTTTAGGGGACTCCGGTCATTTCTGAAGCTCTTGGTACCTCTGGCTAGATCTCTGCAACCTTTTAGCTGTGTGATTGTGTGCAGGTCACCATATCCTTCTGAGACTTGGTTTCTGCAATTGTAAGATAAGAGACAGAATGACCCCATGGTGGAACATAATCACAGAGCTCAAGGGGATAATAAATGATGAGGCCTGTGCTAGGCACAGAGTAGGTCCACTGTAAATGTTCATCGAATGAGCCAGCAGCTCTGAAAGCATTTTGTAGATGAACTTGAATGAGCTGCATACACACAAGTGACAATAACCTCATGGGCTGGGGCATCGGCCAGCTCGTCAATGAATCTGTCCCCGAACTACCAGGCCTGGGCTCTGGAGGCGTTTCTGGAGGCCCAGAGGCCGGCTTTGCAAAGAGAAGCAAACAACACCATCTATTCACAGTTTTACAGGCTCCTCCTGCCAGAGGCCATGAGGGGTTTGGATTCAGAGGGTTACTGAAGGAAAGCCACAAAGACACGTTTTCTCCCCTGCGGCCTGGAGTGAAGACAGAGCGGCACAGGCACAAGAAGAGGGTTGTTTCACATCAGCCAGCAGCCGGCAAATTCTGTCAAAGCAGCTGAAGGAGAGAAGTCGTCAAAACATCCAGGAAAAACAAGAGCTCTGGCGTGGGCAGGAGATAAAAGATAAGGAGGGCGGCTGCCCGGGCACACAGGCCCCCTTAACTGAATGCTGGCAGCCATGCTCCTGCCATTGTCTGCGACCACAGGCTGTGATGATGGAGGCTTTCTTAGTTTTCTTCTTGAAGAAAGAATTTTTGTCAGAGGATAGAGAGGTTGTGTTGTATGAACAGTGACTGCCAAATGAAAGCCTTTGGGTGTTAAAATAGTGAGGCACACATTCAGGCTGGCCCTTTGTTCCTGGCGGTAGAGAAGACGGCTGGTCGGCCCCTCCATTTCAGGTCTGGCCTCCTTCTAGGCTTTGCTGCACCATTGGCGTCCCTGCTGCTGTTTTTGCTGTTACAAAACAGAGGCCAACTGCCTCAATGGCTGTCCTTGCTTCTATCCAGATTCTACTTCTGTCCCCGGAGGTTGAAGCCACCTGCTTCTCGGGGTGCCCTGCCATCCCCTCTGCCTTTTATTATACTGTCCCTTTTGCCCCTGCCCATGGGGAATGGCTGTCTCCTACCTACCCTCCCCTGGCCTGTCTAAGGACACCTCAATTCAATATATGAAAAATGGGTCTTGGTATTTTAAGCCCCATGCCCTGCATCAGAAACATACTCTGAGGGGCTACTTTGGAGAGGAGTAAAGGAGGCAGTCCAGATTAGTGAAGAGGAACTGAGGAACCAGGGGCATTATCTTAAATCTGAGGGTATGTTCTACCCTACAATCATCCACATCAAGGAATTGGGGAGAGAGCCAATAAGAATTGCAGAGGGAGGGACTAATGGCTTCTTCCCAAGAAATTCCTTGGAAATGACGCCCCTATCCCCATCATTGCTCCTCCGAAGCTGGTTGTCCATGTCGGTGGGGATGGACTCTGTACAAACGTGATGTTATTCGAAGCAGCTCAGACCCATTGCTTTTCAACAAGCATTTATTGAAGGCACACTGTGTGTGAGTCGCCACTGACCAGGTGAGAAACAACGAGCTGTGAGCACTCTGCAGAGAGAAGCGGAGGTGGAGTCAGCCCTCCAGACCCTCACTCAAGACCCGAGCCCTGACAGACTGAGGCTAACTGAACTCACAGAGAGGCAGGACCAAACCCGCTGGCTGCCTGTTTGGACAGCGAGAACACTTCCTTCCCTGGAAGCAGGATGGAGTTACCGGGACTCCCTTGATTTGGGTTCAGCAACCTAGACTTCAGGTATCCCTAATGTTGGAATTAAGTAAGTAAGTGAATGTAAAAGGCTTAGCACAATTTATATACGCATATTTGAAAAAAAGAGAATAAATGCATCTTTACATCTCCACGGGCTGGGAAGTGAGAGGGAGCTCCCAGGAAGCCGAGTCTGGTAGCTCCCTCATGCCTCCCAGTCTGTGGACAGCCAAGGCCCTCAGAGCTTATGTTGGGAGCACCGGTGGCTAAGCAGGGGCCCACAGATTCCTGACCCATGGAAACTCTGAGATACTAAATGCTTGTTTTGAGCCCCTACATTTTAGAGTGATTTGTTAAGCAGGAATATATTAATAATACATATGTGTTACAGTTATTTTCCCAGAAAACTACAGGGTTTTTTTTTGGAACTTCTTATAAGAAGTAAAATTCATCAACCTGTTCTCTTATAACTCCTGGTACATCCAAAGAAATTAAGGTTAATAAAGATAATGCCTAAGTTCATAAAAGTTTCCTGATTAACTTTTTAACTAGAGAACCAATTTATGTGTATTATGGAAAACTATTGAGAGAAAAATTGCTTGTAATATGTTCCCCAAAGAAAACTGTAAGGATTTGACATAATTCCTTTATTTTATTTTTTTGATGTATTTCATGATAGGGAGATCAGTTTTAGACATAGTTTGCACGCTCCTTTTCACAGTCAATAATTATGCTCGCTACTGCTTATTAGGTCTTGATTGTCAGACACTGTGTTAATTTCTGAAATGCACATTTTGTTTATTCTTTACAAAAGCTTTGAGACAGATTAATATTATTATCCTCATTTTTGAGATTGGGAACTTAGAAAGGACAGTATGTTTGACATACAGTTTCACTAGGTAAGCCAGAATTTAAATGCAGGTCTGTTTGGTTCCAGGGCTGTTACGGGCTGAATTGTGTCCACACCCAGCCCCCCTTTCCAAATTCATATGCTGTAGTCCTAACTCCCAGCACCACAGAATGTGACTGTATTTGCAGATAGTGACTTTAAAGAGGTAATAAAGGTTAAAGGAGTCTTTAGGGTGGGTCCTGATCCAGTATGATTGGTGTCCTTAGAGGAAGAGGAGATCAGGACACAGCCACATGCAGGGGCAGGACCATGGGAGGATACAGAGAGAGATGGTCGACTATAAGCCAAGGAGAGAGGCCTCAGAAGAAACCAGCCCTGCTTACCCCTTGATCTCAGACTTTCAGAATTGCAAAGAAATTACCTCCAGAATTGTAAGAAAACAAATTTCTGTTTAAGCTACCTAGTGTGTGGTATGTGTTTGGCAGCCCTGGAAAGCTAATGGAAGTGCTCAAACACTTAAGTCTTAGGGTGTATTGCCTCTGAACATTCACATTATTTTAGGAGCATTTAAAATTTTTCTTGTGTCATTAAAACTCTGAAACTATTATTTTAATCGCTAGATAATATTACTTCCAATAGGTATACCAGAGTTAATTTGACTCTTCCTTGCCGGTTGGACATTTGGATGGTTTTCAATTGCTTTGAATTTTTAATAACTGTATAATGAATGTCTTTATGATGGAAATCTTCTCATTTCCCTTCTAAGTTCCTAGAACGGGAATTATTTGGTCCAGGAGCATAAGCATTTTAGGATTCCCTAATTTAAATTGAATAAATACATGCAGTGAATTTTCTCAAATAAACAATACCAAAGAGACTTTATTCAAACCAAGATATAGCACTGTCGATGCAAGCTATGGGTGCTTATCAGGAAGAGGAAAGATTATGTTCTTTTGTTTGTATTTGCTTTGATACAATATCAGAGAATGCAGAAAAGGAAGGAAAGTCCCAGAGATCTGTAGTCAATCCCAAGCTGGGTTGCTGCTTGGCAGTGTGGCCTTAGGCAAATTAATTAATCATCTGAGGCCCCAGGTTCCTCATAATGCTGTGGGAATTAAGTAAGGAAATGAATATAAAATGCTTAGCACAATTCATATAAACATAATCTTTAAAAGAGAGTAAATGCAACTTGCCATCACCTCCCTACTTATTATACTCACAGGATATGGGTGGTAAGGTTTTGGATCTAGACTGAAACAAAACTTTTACTTTAAATCAATAATCAGGATTTATTTTAAGATTAGCACTGTGTTAGACACTTCTATATTTCCTGTTTAATATAATCCTCACCATAACTTTTCCAAATAGATATTATTTCCTTCATTTAACAGGTGAGGAAAGGGAGTCCCGGAGAGGCTAACTAACCTGATTTAGGGTCACAGGGACACTAACTAAATGGCTTAACCAGGATTTGAACCTGGTTCTGTTCAGTTCCAAGTCCCATGTTCTTTTTCCTTCTTTACATTGTTTCATCAATGGAAGACAAAATCTATATTAGCGCAACATACTTACATATTATGTGCAAAGCTATATACTAAATTCATCATTTATACTCCAGCTCTTTCATTTTCAATTTTGCCCAGATTTACCCTTTCACACAGAATCTCGCTTTGTTTATCAGGTTGAGGTCGAGTAAGTCAGGCAGAAGTTAGAGTGATTTAACTTTTGTGCTCAGAAACCTCTAGAATAGCTAGTTATAAATTTCTTCCCATCCCTTCCCCCTGAGCTCTCTTTGGAAAATAAAAGGATTGCAACCTGATCCTGCCTCTTGCACTTTGATGCTCATCGCATGCTTTTTGGATTAAGGGTGTCCAGTTTCCTCGGGAGGGATAAAATATGGCCATCTACGGGAGCAGAGTCCAAGCCCTTTCAGTAAACTCCTTAATGGGAGTCTTTATGGGATGTACTTTCACCTCACTGAGCTTTTTATTCCACTAAGGTTCTTTCATCCACCCAAGCAGGTGAAGAAAATGGGAAAATGATGGCAGAGAAAAGAAGAGCTTTAGGAAATTGAAAAGGAAGAAAAAAGCTAAAGAAGCTGTCCCCACATTTGTTTACTTTTAAGGCCTAACAAGCCATCAGCCCAGTAACAAAAGGGTAAAAACTTTTATCCTTGATTAGCTGTGTGGCATGTAAAATAGGTCATTAATTAAGAGGACTAGCGAATTTATTTAGCCACTCATTTCATCATTCATTTATGCGTCACTATTCATTCATTCATTCAAAGATGTGAGCATCTGTATTTGAAGTTGTGTCTTTAACAGGAGCAGAACCTGTACAGGACCAGTTAGCCAAAATGAATTTTAAAGAAGGGAATGACTTTAAAAAATACATGTATAATTCAATAGTTTTGTTTTACTTAGAAGGTATGTCTGTGTAGTCATTCGTCTTCTGATACAAGCCATTTGTGTATTGGTTTTCATATTTCTTGGAAAAAAACCAAATCACAGCCATAATGCATCATCTCCATTTCTACTTCTATTTTCTTTAAAATGGATCAGGAGCTCAGAGATACTTTTCAAGCAATTTGATTTCCGACTTCTAACTTTTTACAATGTTTTTCCTCCTTGTAGCTGTTTTGCCCAGAATTAATTCAGCAGAAACTTTTTTTTATATCAAATTATTTAACCATTTAATCATTCTTATATTTTTGGACATTAGAATATTTCTTGGTTAAACCATGATAGATAGTGATGTGATGAATATTTTTTAATTAAAAGATTCTTTGTCCAAGTTTCTTTTTCAGTGGGATAGTTTCCCAGGAAGGGTGTTCCAGCATTTTGTTTGTACATTTTTTTAAATTAAAGTATTTTTGATACACAATTTTATATTGGTTTCAAATATACAACATGGTGGTTCAACCGTTATCTGTATTATTAAATCCTCCCCACCACTGGCGCAGTTACTATCTGTCAGCCTAGGAAGATGTTGCAGAATCACTGATTATATTCTCCATGCTTTACTACCGTCCCCGTGACCAACTTATATTATGATCGAGAAGTTTTGTGTCCCTTTATCCCCCTCACCCTCCCCACCTTCCCACCCAGCCCCTCCTCCATGGTAACCACCCGTCACTTCTCAGTGTCTATGAATCTACTGCTGTTTTATTCATTTCAACAAAGGCTTTTTAAAACCAACTTGCCTTCATCAAATTTTTCCAGAGAATTCAACTTTGTTTTCACAGAAATAATAATTTACTTTTTTATACTCAGATCCCACAGGTTTACAGATTATTTCATTAAATCACATGCATATAGTATCAGCTAACTTTGAGGGCATATGTTGTGCTAGGTACTGTTCAGTGCTTGACCTGAATTCACTTACTCATCAACACTGCCAGCCTCGAAGACCAGTAATGTAATTATCCCCATATCCCAGGGGAGAAAACACAAGAGCTGGTTTGAGAAAAATAAACTGCTGGCTCTTGACGAGTCTATAACTCAATGGATGGATCCAGAAGTGTGTGATATAATAATGTGTAGTCTGTTAGCTGTAGCTCTTGGGTTTGTGGGCGTCAGCCTCTATGTGTGCACAAGTTTAGAGCGGGCCAATTAATCTGAACTAAGAAAGTGCAGTTAAAAGGACTTCTACTGTAATGACAGGAAGGATGGAGTAATGGAAAGAGCATGTATTTTTGAGGTCAAGGCAATTTGAATATGAATAATAGTGCTGATAATTACTAACCACTTAACTCCAACATCTCATTCCTCATCCATAAAACGTGAATGATTCTATTTTATTGGGTTGTTTTTCTTTTGTTCAACAAGCTTTTTTCTAGCATCTAATATGCCAGGCACTGAATTAGGTTTCACTAACCAATAAAAGGTAAGTTTCCCTATTCTCATGGAACATACATTTTGGGTACAGAGAATAACTAAGTAAGTAACTGTGAACAGTCAGAAATGGTAAGAAGGAAAACAGGGTAAAATGATAGGGACACATAGATTATGAGGATTCGTTTGTTCATTCATTTATTTACTCATTCACGTATGTTCTCAACTAAAATTTATTGAAGTCTTACTGTGATCACGGCATAGTGCAATACTGAGTAAGATAATACGGGCAATTAAATAAGACAATCCATCACAGATTTAAAGATGAATGATAGATACTCCCATACCTCCCAGAAGCTCACTCTAGCTGGGAAAATCACTGATTAAGTCTTACAGTAAAATTAAGTCTCACAGTAAAACTCTATTAGAAGAAGTGCAAAACCTCTGGGAGCTCAGTTCAGGGAGAGATGGGTATGTTTGGAACAAAAACAAAGTAGATGATCATTTCATGTCACACAATAAGGCAGATTCTGATGGCCATGTTAGGTATCAGAGGTCTGCAGGTTGTGCACTGCTCAACTCCAAGAGGTGCCTTTCAAAGAGACTATGATATAAATAGGGGCCCCTAGAATTGTGCAGTTGGAAACCTCTGAATCCAAACCCTGAGGCCTTATAGGAGGCTTTGGAGGTATTTATTGATTTTGCTTAATATTGCTTTATTTTGAGTTATCACTGGGGAAGTGATGGCTGGAAACATGATCTCTTTGGAATTAAGGACCTCTAGAGGAATAATTCTGGTCCATGAAAGTAGATGGCAAAGGAAATAATTATAACTGGATGGATCATTGCATCTGCAAAGGTAAGCATATGATGCTACGTAGGAGTGGATTCCGTTTTGTGAGGACTGAAGCTTATATATATTGGCAGCATTCTTTAAGGAAATAAAAATGAAATTACTTCTGAAAGTGAATGTTTATTTAGAATGAGGATAAATATTGCCACAACTTATAAAATTTCAACTGTAGCGTATCCTGTCAGTGACCTGGCCACATTTTCTTGGCACTCACTATTCCAGCAAATGCCTCAGGTTGCCTCTGCAAACACCCGCAGCCCTCCTCTCAAGGCCCATGCCTGGGGATAGCGGGGTGGAAGCATGGGAGTCAATGCCTCTGGGAGTCAACCACCCTCTAATGGTGGAAGAACCATGCCTCCTTGGAGGACAAACACTGTTGGTTGGGATAACTCTGAGATATTTTCCATACGAACTCCCAGAATTGCCCAGAGGGACTGAGGCCCAGTTGTCCACCCCCTTTGTCAGCTGCCTTCCTTTTTCTTTATTTCCTCAGTTCCCTGCTGTGCTTTCTGGTTAGGCCCAGCTACATAATTTGTGAGGGCCAGCGCAAAATGAAATGGCAGGGCCCCTAGTTGAAAAATTATTATGAATTTCAAGATGGGGACAGCAGAGCATTAAAGCAAGCATGGGACCTCAGGGCACAAGCCCCGTTGGACTGCACAGGTTGCATGCTAGGAAGCTGGCCCTGGTGTCGGCGGCCCCTGCCAAATAAGCTGCCTGCACTTGCCCCGCCTTGGGATTCGCATCTGGGGAACCCAAACTAAGACAGAGACATTCCACAATAATCTGAAAATGAAGACTGACAACTCCGTTTTTATTCATTAAATGCTTGACCCTCCTCTCATATTTTTCCTGACTTTTGGCTATGTATTTTTTTATTGCTTCTACGTGCAATATAGTTTTGTGGTATTTTTTGTTGGGAGAGTGGAAAGATAGTTCAATCTTTCTTCTAACATGATTGCACAAAGTTTTTTAAAATTACAGGTAGCTTAGAAAAGTTTCAACTTTGTAATTCATTATTAATAATATCTTGTGAGTGTTTAGGATTCTTATCAAATTTTGGAAAATCCTTATCAAGTTTCCTTCATACCTGAACAATTCTATTTCAGGACACTTCTTGTGCACTGGCTCATCTTAAAGGTTATTTTTGTTAGTTTTCTGTTTCTAGTGTTACTTTCTTTAGTTTTCTAATGTTTCTAGTTTTCTAGTGTTGCTGTTACAAGTGACCAAAAACTTAGTGACTTAAACCAAATATGCCATCTTATAGTCCTTTAAGCTCAGAAGTCCAATACAGATATTACTGCAGTAAAGTTAAGGTGTCAGCAGGGTACATTCATTTCTGGAAGCTGTGGGGGAAAATCTGTTTCCTTATCTTTCCCAGCTTCTACAGGCCACTCACATTCCTTGGCTGAGAACACCCTTCCTCTATTTTTAAAGCCCCGAATGTTGTGTAGTCAATTTCCTTCTGACCCACTCCTCTGCCTCCTTACATTTTTTAAGAATGCGTGCTTAGATTAGGCCCATCCAGATAATCCAGGATAATCTCCCATCTCAATATCTGTGTGCAATCATTTACATCTACAAAGACCTTTTTGCGAATAAGGTAACATATTCAGAGGTTAAGGGGATTAGGAAGTAGTCATCTTTTTTTGGGGGAGGGCAAGCCATTATTCTGCTTACTACACTCTTTTTCATTGACAACATTATTAACAGATTTGCCCTCAAAGTCTTGTTTAGTGGTATATTATGAGTTTTTTGCTGTCTTTGTCAATGTTGGTTAAATCAGCAAGAAATTTAAGTATTTTCCCAATGTGTTCTTAGGATTCAATCCTCATCATTAATTGGACTATCAACTTATCTGAGAGCCTATTCATTGCTCTATTCAAAATTGTTTCTTTCTTTTAGTCAATTACTACTTTTGGTATGGCCTGATTTTTTTTTTTGGCAATTTATTTCTTGAGGTCAGAATAATTTCTATTGATTTTGTCACTGTTCTATATTGTTTCTGTATTGTTTCCTATATTGCTCAATTTTTTATGTGAGCTTTCTCTTCATTTTTTAATATGTAACTATAACAAAGAGGTACCTTTATATGTATTCACATCAGGGGTTTTTCATTTCTGACTTATTTAGTTGATAGAAAACGTCTCTCTACTTTTCAGATTAAGTGACACACTCTCAACTCACCTTTCCCAGAGCTACTCTGCTAATGCTGGCAGCCTCCATGATGCCATGACATGGGAAAGTATGATGGGGGGAAGAGTCCCCTAACTGTTTCCAGTTAAAATATTGTATGTTTGCCAATTTTACAAAAATGTGTGACCATGGGAGCATGTGCTAGACTTCCTGCCTGAGGCCTGGAAGGGGCCTAAAGTTAGAGGTTCTTTAGTTTTTTGTAAATATGTCTTGGGTGGTGTGGAGCACAATGGAAGGGAACCTAATACAGCCTGGAAGTGTCAGGAAAGAAAGATTTGACAGAGGAAGCCTAGGCTTACACGAAGTCTTGAAGGACAAGTGGAATTTAGCCATGCACAGAAAGAACGGATGGGTATTGCAAGCCGAAGTCATGATTTAGAAGAGTGAGATATTGCAGGAAGATGCCAGTCATTCACTCTGGGTGACCAGGAATGAGGAGAGGGAGAGCAAGAAGATTCGGCTGATGAGAAAGCACGAGGAAGACCAGGGGCTTTAACCGGATGGCGGGGTAGTCCCACCAAAGAATTACAAGCAGAGTTGACACAGGTTCGGATCTATGTTTTAGACTTAACTTGGGTCCTGGCTTAAGGAGAAGTTGATAGCGGAGCAGGAGTTTCTGCTTTAACTTTTTTTTTTTCAAAGCAAATTCATAGCCACTATCCCTCTAGACCAGGGCTACCCAATAGAACTCTCTGTGATGATGGAAATGTTCTACATCTGCACTGTCCACTATGGCAACACCAGCTATATCACTGTCAAGTGTTTGAAATGTGACAAGTGTGACTGACTGACTGAAAATTTAATTTTAATTAAAAAAATTTAAAAAGTTACCCTCAGGGCTTGTGGCTACCATATGGAACAGCACAGTCCTTGACCTGCGAAGAATACCTGCAGGAGGGACAGGCTCACTGCTTTAAGCTTCATAAGGACTCATTCTAGACATTGAGGAGGAATTTAAGTGTTACGTGACATAGATAGGCCCCAATTTAATGGAACTTGTGATGAGGACGAAGCTTTGTGTTAAAAGGGATGAGTAGGTACAAGGAAATATTCAGGATGCACAAGAAAAAAAAGCTATGAGGATGGATATTCATTGCAACATTGTTTGTAAACAACATAAATATGCAATGGACAAATCTGATTAAGAAAGTGCATCCATGCAATAGAATGGCCCCCATCTAGGCAATGGAATGACATAAATAATGCAAAAATGTGTTTATTTTAATACAAAGATGTTTATGATACAGTGTCTAGTGGAGAGGCATAGTATAAAATGTTATAAAAATTTTAATGAAAAATGTGCCTATAGAAAGATCTGGAAGTATCTGCATAAAATACATATACCCCATTTGTTATGTTATCAGGCAGTCCCAACCAGGGAGGTCTCACTGATGGCTAGGTGAGACCTCAACCCGGGAGAGGGTTCTTGACTCTGATTGACAAAGAATTCACAAGCAGGTTAGGCAGGTGCAAGCAAAGAGGAGTTTAATAAAGCAAAGTACACACTCAAGGAGGGAGTCATGCGTGCTCGAGATGTGAGCAGCGTGGTAAGGTTCAGGTTGAGTGGTCTTATAGGTGGAGTTTAAGCAGGAGGTGGAATATTTGTTGGGATAGGTGGGGTTTTATCAACATAGGGGATTTTCAGGAAATAGATGCCCGTTTTTTGTTCTTAGGTGGTTACCTTGGAACTGTCATGACACCAAGAGATGTGATTTTTAGTATGCTGATGAGCATATAATGAGCTTTGGGTAACTTAGGTTACCTTTGTTCCCCATCCCAATCTAGTTGGTTTGAGCCAGTTATTCTTCTAGAATCTAGATGATTTGTTTCCATTTAACCTGTTTTGCCTGCTGGTCACCACACAAACTGGCCTCAAGCTTTTCTTGAGTTGCCCAGAATCTAGCTCTTTTCCTGATCTACACTGCCTATGTCAGTTATCTCTGAGTTTAAGGCAATTGCTTCATTTTTGTCTTCCTTTTTTTTTCTTTACTAATATTATCACATATTTTTCTGTAATGCATGTGTACTGCTTTTATAATCAGAAAAATATGAAACAATAAAAATAACATTTTAAGTTCTTACAGGAGTGACGTAGTAAGATCTGTTGCAGTTCAGAGAGCAATACCCTGATACGTGAGGGATGGGGTAGGCAGCGAAGATTTCTCACCAACGATGAATCTTGAAAAGAAAGGGGAAAGATAGGGGCAGAAGAAGGGAATGAACACATCTTGAGCATATACCCTGTGCTGAGTGTTTGTGTGTTATCTCTTTTAGTCCTCCCCCTGACCACATAAGGTAGATACCATTGTCATCCCATTTCACAGTCCAGGAGATTGAGATTCTGATAAGTTAAATGCCTTGAGAAAGAGTAAATAAAAATCTTGAAGACAGAAGACTGGTGGTTTGAGCCTTGGCTTCAGGGCTTACTAGCTGTGGCTAGATTTTGTGGGTAAGTTTCATAATGTGCTGGCCCTCATTCATATGTTGATTTGTGTATCGACTGTGTTGGTGAAATGTCTGTGCAGTGACTAGAGTAGGAGCTCCATGTGGGCAGGGGTTGTGTGTGTTTAGTTCACCACAGTCTCTACAGCCTTTCACAGTGAATCTGGCACGCCCCAGGCTCTCAATTAATATTGCTGACTAAATGCAGATATATCAGGGATTATTAATTTCTGCACATTTTACCTCACAGAAAGTTGGGAGAGACTCAAATGGGATAATAGGCCTGACAAGACTTTGTAAACTGTAGAATCGTGTGCCCATATCAGGGGTTTGGATTCATGAAGACTTGCCTTTATTGGCTTTTTTCAAGCCAAATGAAATTTTTTTGGAACTGAAGATGATACTCTTGAAAAGGAGATTTAACCTAGAAATACTTGGAATGTAGCAGGGAAGCACAAAACACTTATTTGTCCCTAAACTGGATTCTTAAGAGGCTTTTTTGATTCTTAATGGGAGCATCAGAGCTTATTAATGTATATTTTTCAAAATGTTCCTGAACTATCTCTTACTTTAACAAAACTATGAGATAAACGGAGACATGTGAGGTATAACCTCTGTGTTATTAGTTACAGAATCACTTATCATCAGTCCCTAACAGAGATATTAGGAAATGTCGAATTTTCTACTTTATGGTCGAGCTAAAGGAATTGTCCCCTTGCAGAACTGGGCAGTGGGGGTTGTGTGTGTGATAGAACAATCAGATACATCCTGGGTTCCCACAGGATGCTGTTTATCAAATGGGTAATCACATTCTGAAGTGCTTGATTGTTTTTGTTTGATGTAGTGGCAAGAACATCATCTCTGTGTCAAGGAGACATGGTTTCAACCTGCCTTTGTCACTTTTCACACGCACAACTTCAGACAAACTTCTTACCTGCCATCAACAGTAAATTTGTAATTTGTAAAATAAGAGCAATCATGCCAACCTTGAAGGACTGTTAAGAGAGATTAAATGAAATCATGCACTTTCCTGGCAGAGTGCTTTGGGGTCTGTGAGGATTAAATGAGATAATGAAAGGCTCCTAGTCAAGTACAAGGTACTGACAACCCAGGTTACCAGCAGTAGTAATTAAAAATGATGTTGCCAAATGGATAGTGACGTTAGCAGTACTATTAGGAATATTTCAATGTTTTTGTTACAGCATTTTAGGCAAATCCTGTTAAGCACAATATACTGTGAAAACATGAACTGCGTGTTCTACAAATCTTTTGATACTCTTAAATGAGGTTGCTTATAAAATATTGGTTGAAGTGTTTGTTGAATGTTTATTACAACAATGACCCACAATCACAGAATTAATGACTTACATGAATGTAATGATTTGTCATTAAGTGCTACTAGAGACAAAAGACCTGATTGATGTCAAGCCTCAGTTGACCTCATACAATTTCCTGTCACTTTTGGGTATGATACACTATTTCTTACAGTCGCATAGCTACAAAAGAATAAAAGATGTATGTGATTGTATGTCTTATGTCTGTGTTTCCTTTTCTTTCTCAATATATTGTAAAGTCTGGTAGGATTTGTGCTTTTATATCTGTACTTTCAAGAAAAACCCATGGTCTCGTTTTTCCTTCTCCTTTGCAGTTGTGGAAATGTGGGATTATGGAGATGATGGGGTAGAAAGAATGTTGTATTCCAACATTGCCAAGGGGCTGTGCATGGCAAGGAGGGCCATGTGTTGGGAATACAAGCTTTGGAAGAAAGCATGATGAGATATAGGCTTGACAAGATGGCAGTGTCCTGTGAAGTGAGAAATGATATTCCTCTGCTATGACACCACATGTCTTCAGTGTATTTCTAAAAATCACCAGATGTTTGGCTTCAGTGGATTCTTTTTTTTTCTTGGAAATTGACAGAGGCATAACTGATATGGCAGATGTGGAAGTGGGAGGGGAGATTGATGGGACCAAGAGGAAGAGAATATGGGGAAATTACAAAGAAGACCCTGGACTCAAATACATTTCTGTATTGGAGGTGTGGGGCTTGAGTTAAGTGTACTTCAATCTCAGAGCTCCTGATGGAATTTCAGTTACACTATGGTACTTTCCCTTTACCTACTGATTTCACAGTCTGCCACAAAAACAAGCAAATAAAAGTGTTAGGTCCATATGGCAAGGACTTCTTTTCTCATATTTCAAATAAGTAAACTGAAGCTTTTTAAAATAAGTTAAGATGTATACAGCAATCCCTAGAACAACACAAAAATAAAACTCAAAAATAGAGTGGAAAAAATCATTAAAGAAATGAAAATGCTATGTTAGAAAATGTTCATTTAATGAGAAAGAAAGCAGTAGGAACAGAGAAATAAAAAATACAGGAAACATATAGGAAACAAAGTAAAATATCAGATGTAAATCTAAGCATATCAATAATATCATAAAGTGTGACCAGATTGAATAACCCAATCAAAAGGCAATGAATGTCAGACTCAATGAAGAAACAGTCCAACTAACATACTGTCTACATGAGATATACTCAGATTCAAAGAAACAAGTAGATTGAAAGTAAAAGGATGGAAAAGTGTCATGCACACAGTGACAGCAAGAAAGCTCAAGTGTCCACTGGACAAAATAGACCCTAGGAGAAAAAAGATGTTAGTGGAGATATGGAGGGATATTGTATAATGATAACAGGGTCAATTCATTAGGAAGACATAACAATTTTAAACATGTACATCTAACAAGAGAACATCAAAATACATGAAGCATAAACTGACAGAAATGAAGAAATAACTTAAAAATAATAGTTGGAGAATTCAGTACCTTTCTTCATGATACATGGGACGAGTAGACAGGAGATCAACAAGGAAATATTAGAAATGAACAACACTATAAACCAACTAGGCTGAATAGACATTTATAGAATACCCTATCCACCAATGGCAGAATACACATTCTTCTTGAGTTCAGATTACCCTATATTCTAGATCATAAAATAAAACCTCAATAAATTTAAAGAGCTAGAAATAATACAAACTGTATTCTTCATATTGGAATGAAATTAGAAATCATAAAAGAAATTTGAGAAACTCACAAATGTGTGGAAATTAAATAACAGATTTCAAAGGGTTAAAGAGGAAATCAAATGGGAAGTTAGAAAATTATTTGAGTGATTAAAACAAGAACACAACATATTAAACTTATGGGATGCAGCTAATATAGGGCTTAGAGGGAAATTTATAGCTGTAAATGTTTATATTAAAAAAAGGATTTAAATCAGTAATCTAACCTTTCACATTAAGACACTGGGAAAAGAAGAACAAACTAAAACTAAAGCAAACAGAAGGAAGGATGTAATAAAGATCAGAATGGAAATTAATTAAACAGAATGATAGAGATGATCAGTGAAACTAAAAGCTATTTCTCTGAAAATGTTAACAAAATTGACAAATCTACTTTGAGCAAGAAGAGTAAGGCTCAAATTACAGAATTAGAAATGAAAGAGGGCACATTATTTCTGACTTTCTAGAAACAAAAGTACTGTGTGTCAATAAACTAGACAACTTTCATGAAATGGACAAATTCCTAAAAAGACACAAATGACTGAAACTGACTCAAGAAAAAATAGACGATTTGAATAGTCCTGTAACAAAGAGGTTGGATTAGTGATCAAAACACAACCCATAGCTCCAAAACAAAAACAACCCCATTAAAAAAATAAAGGACTTGAAAAGATTTTTCACCAAAGAAGCTGTACAAATGACTAACAAGTACATGAAAAGATGTTCAACATCATTACTTATTCAGGAAATGAAAATGAAAACCACAGTGTAGTTCCTCTTTACACTCACTAGGATGGCTGTAATAAAAACAACAACAAAAAAAGAAAAAAATAAATGTGGGAGAGAATGTAAAGAAATTGGAATCTTCATACACTGCTGGTGGGAATGTAAAGCCACTGTGGAAAACAGTTTGGTGGCTCCTCAAAAAGTTAAACATAACATTATATCACCCTGAAATCCTGCTCCTAGTACATACCCAACAGAGTTAAAAGCAGGGACTCAAACAAGTCCATGTATATACATGTTTATAGCAGCAATATTAAAAATGGCCAAAAAGTGGAAACAGCTCCAATGGCCACCAACAGAAGAATGTAAGTAAGTGGAGGTGTGGACCTACAGTGAAATATTATTCAGCCATTAAAAGGAATGAAGTTTGATACATACCACAGCATGATGAACTTTGGAAACATTATGCTAAGTAAAATAAGCCAGAAGCATAGGTTACATATTACATAATTCCATTTAAATGAAATATCCATAAAAGATAAATCCAGAGAGACAGAATGCAGATTGGTAGTTGCCAGGGGCTGGGGGAAGGAAGGAATGGGTAGAAACTGCTTAATGTCTGTGGCATTTTCCTTTGGATGAAGGAAAGGTTTTGGAATTAAACAGAGGTGGTGGTTGGACAACATTGTAAATGTTCTAAATGTCACTGAATTGTTTGCTTTGTTTAAAATGGTTAATTTTATATTATGTGAATTTTACTTCAATAAATTATCAAAAAATAGAACTAACCAAGGGAAGGTCTAGGTTCAGATGGCTTCAGTAGTAATTTCCATCAACCATTTGGAGAAGAAATAATACCAATTCCTTATGAACTCTTCCAGAAAAAATAAGAGGGGAAATACTTCCTAGATGATTTTATGAGACCAGTATTACCATGATACAAAACCAGACAAAGATATTACAAGCAAAGAAAAACTATAGATCCTCATCTCTTATGAATATTGCAAAAATCCTCATGGAACTACAAACCAATTCAGGAAACATTTAAAAAGAATTATACATAATGACCAAGTGAGATTTATCCCAGAATGCAAGGCTAATTTAACATAAAAATATTCACGTGATAGACCATACCAATAGAATACAAAACAAAAATTATATGACTGTTTTAGTGGATGCAGTAAAAACATTTGCTCAAGTCCAACACTCTTTATGATAAAAATGCTCAATAAACTAGGATAGAAGGGAACTCCTTAACATCATAATTGGCATCTATGAAACCACCTAAATTAATGTCATAGCTGATGGTGAAAGGCTGAAATCTTTCTCCCTAAGATCAGGAAAAAGAGAATATATCTGCTTTGCCACTTCTCTTCATTATAGTATTGGTTCTAACCATAACAACTGCGCAAGAAAAAGGAATAAAAGGCATCCAGATAGGAAAAGAGAAAGATGACATGACTTTGTTTATAGACAATATTAAGGAATCCACTAAAATACTATTATAACCTATAAGCAAGTCAACAAGGTTGCAGGATACAAGTCAATACACACAAATAAATCATATTTCTAAGCACTTGCAATGCATAGTTTGAAATAGAAATAACACAATTCCATTCACAATACCATAAAAAATAACAAAATATTTAGGAACAAATTTAATAAAATATGTACAAAATTTATGCCCTGAAAACTACAAAATATTTTTGAAAGAAATTTCAGAGGATCTAAATAAGTGGGACAGTATCTCATTTTTATGGATTGGGAGACTTACTATTGATAGGATGACAGTGTTTCCCAAATTGATCTAGAGATCCAACGCAATCCCTATCTGAATCCCAGCTGGCTTCTTTGTGGAAATTGGCAAGGTGATCTGAAAATTCATGTGGAACTACAAGGGATCTTGAATTGCAAAAATAATCTTGAAAAATAAGAACACAGAGGAGTCACACTTCTTCATTTCATATAGAGCAACAGTAGTCAAGAGGGTGTGGTACTGGCATAAATACAGACATATAGATCAATGGAGTATAATTGGGAGTCCAGAAATAAACCCATGTGTCTTTGATCAGTTCATTTTCAATAGGGATACCTAGATCATTCAATGGGAGAAAGAATAGTCTTTTATAGGAAAACTAGATAGCCATATGGCAAAAGAATGAAATTGGACCCATATCCCTGTTAACCTTAAAAATAAAATTATTTTATTAGCAAAAGCAAGTTTATTTGGGAATAGCAGAGAATTGCAATCTGGGGCAGGCAAGCTATAGCAGAACCATAGGCAAGTCCAGAGAATAAAAGATGAACACTCTTTTATAGAGAAAGCACCACGTTGGAAGGGCTATTCTAAGGAAATAGTCCATTGGAGTAAATTGGGAGTTCCATGTATCATGGCTTCTTATGGGTTGGGTTGTGACAGTCTCTCTGGCTGGGTTTTTGTGTGGAGGTGAAAAGCAGAAACTTTTGTTCCTCCTGTTTGGGGATGAAGTGGCTGAAGCGGTATGGCTGGTCTCTTCTGGTGGGGTCTGAGGTTTCGAGGAGTGGTGGGTGTGAAAACTCCTGCTGGCCTTCCAGTGCCATGTCAGTGAGATGTCCCTTAATTAATTTTCACATCCCACACCATATACAAAAATTAACACAAAGCATATCAATAACAAAACTCTTAGAAGAAAATGTAAGGATACGTTTGCATGACCTCTGATTTGGCAGTGGATTTTTTCACATGACACCGAAAGTGTGAGCAAGGAAAGGAAAAATAAATAAATGGGAATTCATTAAAATTGAAAACTATATTTTAAGGACACTATCAACAAAGTGCAAAAATAAGCCACAGAATGGGATAAAATACTTGCAACCCATACATACATTTGATAATTGTATCCTAGAGTATGCAAAGGACTCTTACAACTCAATAATAACAAGTCACCCAAGTCCTGGCCTCCATTCCCTGAGAGCACCTCCCTAGACCTCTAGCTGTGTGCCAAACCAGAAACCTGTCTCTCAGGCTGAACCCCTAGGACAGGCAAAAAGGCCTCTTTCACAGAAGACCTGGGGGTGTGTTTCCAGCGACTGGGCTGTGAAGTGCCCTGGGGAAGGTAGTCTGCTAAGAACTGTCTCTCTGATTGTTTTGGTCCCTTGGAACCTAGGATGGCAAGCCTAGCATTTCTGTGGCCTCCGGAACCAGGTGATCAAGGGTGTTTCCAGGGTGGGAACAACATCCCAACATCCCAACATCCCAACAGCCGTGACTGTCGGCGCACTGGACTGTGTAGAAGCCCCCTCCGCGAGATCCCGGCGCTCTGGAGCCCAGCCAAAGGAGCGCGTGAAGGTGGCGTCCATTGGCTGCAGCGGGGCACTGGGGGAGAGCTGAAGATGGTACCCCTCAGCCAGCAGGCCCCCAAGATGTGGGCTAAAGTAGATGCCTGACCCTCAGGCTGATGCATGAAGATTAGCAAATGAGCTGAATTCACATAAATTCTCTGAGCCTCTGGATCTGCCGCCTCTGCACAGAGCCCTCGGGTAGGTGAGTCAGCGTTTCTAAGATAAATATGGTCTTGTGGGTCTTGTGAATGGGAGCCTCATTATTTTTCAAAGGTAAATGTTTTGGGGGCTTGTCTCTTAGGCACTGGTCTTAAAAGTTGTGGTGCCCAGTGTGGAGTTCAAACCCTTTGCTCCAGATTTCAAGTTTGCTCAAGATTGTGGTCGCCATGATGGGAATGGTTTCTGGCGAGTTTGCGTCCCTGTCTCACCTTTGATGTGGGCCTTCTCTTACTTCCCTGATGTTTAGGAGTTGCTTAGGAGTTTTTAGGTTTTTTTTTTTTTTTTTTACTTCCAGGGGAAATTGTTCTATATGTAACTGCAGATTTGGTGTATCCCTGGGAGAAGGCAAGCCCAGGACCTCCCAGTTGTCATCTTGAACCAGCTGAAGTGTTTTAAGTAGAGAGCGCAACTAGGCAAACACCTGTGACAGTTGGGTGGAGGGTGATTCACGGTGGGCAGGGGCAAGGGGTGTGAGTCTGGCTATGGGGCTTTTGTAGGATGCCCTAAACTAGGTCAGTAGGTCGCTAGATAAAGGAGAACAAACACAGGTGAAATCATTAAGAGTTTGGTGACTGAGAGAAAGTAGGTTAGGTCTGGGTGGAGGAAGACTTTGAGATTAGAAACAGGACGATGGACAAGTTTGACAATCTTGAGAAGCCTGTGGTATGTCACGTTGGAGGTGTCAAATGGATAATTGAATATAGGACACACACGAGGTGTTGGTGCTAGAAATGCAGACTTGGGAGACAATTAAGATAGAGACTGTTGTTAAAATGATGAGAGCGGATTACATTGCCCAAGCAGAGGGCCTATGGAGAGAAGAAAAGTATACCAAGGATCTAACTCTAGTATTCAAACATGGAAAGAAAAGGAGCACCACGAAGAAGAAGAAGAAGAATAAAAAAGAAAATGACTAACAAGATGTGAGGAGGAGCAGGCAAAGGACAGTTTCCGAAGAGCTATCAGTAATCAGCAGTCTAATGCAGCAGGGAGGTGGGTTTGGATAGGACTGAAAATTGTTCCTTGTTTTGGCAACACCTTCAGAGCAGCAGTTCCAGTGCGGTCATGGGAGGAAAAGGAGATTGCAGTAGCTTGGCTAGTGAATGGGAGGTGGAGATGTAGAGACAACAAGTGAACACTGTCTCTGGGGGCTTTCTAGAAGAAAAGTTGAGTACCAATAGAGCAGAGGTAGAAGGAAATGTTAGATCCAGAGTGTTTATATTTTATTTTATTTCCCAATTTTTTGTATTTTTATTAGCTATTTCTTACTGAAGTGTAGTTGACACACTGTATTATATTAGGCTCAGGTGTACCACATAGTGATTTGACAATTATTTACATTACCACCTGCTCACTGTGGTAAGTGTAGTTACCATCTGTCACCGTAAGTTATTACAATATTATTGCCTGTATTTCCTTGTGTTGTACTTTTCATGTTTGTGATTTATTTGTTTTATAATTGGAATTTTGTAGCTCTTTATCCACTTCACCTGTTTCACCAATCCCCTCTGGAAACCACCCATTTATTCTCTATTTATGAGCCTATTTCTGTTTTTTTTTTGTTAGTTTGTTCATTTGTTTTGTTTTTTAGATTCCACCTATAAGTGAAATCATATAGTATTTGTCTTTCTCTGTTTACTTATTTCACTTAGCATAATACCCTCCAGGTCCAGCCATGGGGTTGCAAATGGCAAGATTGCATTCTCTTTTATGGCTGAGTAACATTCCATTGTGTATATATACTACATCTTCTTCAGAGTGTTTATATTTTAATATAGAAGGCACTTGATCCTGTTTATAGGCTCTGGGAGAGAGCCCATAGGAAATGGAATATCTAGAAGACCAAAGGTTCTAGAGGACCTAAAAGGAGGCAGAACAGATCCCTGGAGGAGCTTCAGAGGAGGGACATTCCCATCTTCTGTGTGAGGCCAAATAATGGCCTGCAAATATGTCTGGTCTTAGTCCCCAGAACCTGCCAATGTTACTTTCTGTGGCAAAGGGGACTTTGCAGATGTGATTAAATTAAATGAACCCTAAAATAGGGAGATTACCTTGGATATGCTGAGTGGGACTTGCATGTAATCATAAGCATCCTTTCCCTAAGGAGGAAGAGGGAGATTTGACTGGGGAAGAAGAGAAGGTAGTGTGACCACATGCACAGTGATTGGGTGATGTGGCCATAAACTAATGAATGCTGGTGGCCACCAGAGGCCAGAAGAGTCAAGGATCCCTAGATCCTCCACAAGGAAATAGCTCTGCTGACATTTTGATTTTAGCCTAGTAAGACTCATTTCGGGTTTCTGACCTCCAGAAATGTAATAGAATAAAAATTTTTTTGTGTTAAGCTACTGAATTTGTGGTGATTTGTTACAGGAACGATAGGAAACTAATACTGATACTGGAGGGGGAGAAGACACACAGGAACAGGTAGTTTTGGGAAAGGGTGGGCAGAAATTTAAGTGTGCATACCTTATCCTCAATTCCTTCTTGAATTAGGAATCCATATGCTAGGAGGGTGGGGATGGATAGGGAAGTTGAAAGGAAGGGTTTTGGAAGTAAATGGCAGAGGCTGGTGAAC
Organism: Smutsia gigantea; assembly: GCA_032199065.1. Taxonomy (NCBI): domain Eukaryota; kingdom Metazoa; phylum Chordata; class Mammalia; order Pholidota; family Manidae; genus Smutsia; species Smutsia gigantea. The sequence goes on along the minus strand of JAVSCE010020132.1, from coordinate 88,170 downwards.
TAGCGGAAGGAAAAGAATTGAAAAGTGACCTTGATTCTCCAAGGTTTCAGGCATTGACAGCATCTTTGCAATTGAGCCATGGAAGTGTGGCATTGCTTCACAGCTCTGTGATTTTCCTCACCTGTGCTCAGTCAGCCCTGTAAAAGGGCAAAGAAGGCATCTGTGAGATTAACTGGGGATTGGGGTTTTGATTCTGAGTAGAGAGGAGGGGAGGCAGCTCCCTGAAGTACTTTGGGTCAGGTTTAAGTCCAGGAGGTAAGTAGGAAGAATAAGCATTCAGTGGAAAGGTTTGAGGTTAAAGGGAGGTAAGGTGCAGGGCAACAGTGGGAACATTTGAGAGGGAGAACAGAGACCTGGGTGGGTGCAGAGACTGTCACTGTTCAGGCTAGTTGGGGTGGTAAAGCGGGAGAAGAGGGGCTGGAAGGGCTGTGTGTGAGGAGTGAGCTGGCCCCACTGGGAACAGGCTCTGTTTGCAGCTTGTCCTAAGGCTCCAGGTGGCCCCTGGGGCTCAGGCTTCTTCATAGGCATGCTAGCGATCTCTCGTAGATGAGTGTGTCATGGTTAGCTGAGCACCAGGGGGTGAAGTGATATGTAAGTCTTGTCTAGCTAGAGAATTCTGATGGTGGGATTCCAAGTGCTACTGTCTTTGCTTTTATAGGGTTCCATGTTGGCTCAAAGCCCACGATGCTCTCAGTGAGCTCACAGAATATCCTTGTCCCCTGTGTCCCATGGCCAAATGCTTTAGGGGACCTTGATCCCACTGTACTCAATATCCCTTCCTCCTGAAAATTACAAATGCTCATGGCTCCAGGCAGTTTTATGTTTCCATGCCTTTGTACCTGCTATTCGTTTAAGTCAGAACTTGCCTACCTTGTCCATCTGGTGAATTCACCTTTCAAAACCTTGCTCAGTTGCCGTCTCCTCCAGGAAGACTTGGCTGATGTTCTTCAACAGCCAACATTCTTCGTCTGCCAACCTATGCTTTGCAATACTCATCCTATTACATGGAATAGCAGGGTCTTCTCTTTGTCTACAATTTTTTATGTCTCCCTAGATTCTAAGTTCATTGTATCTTGGTTGCCTCTGTATTCCCAATACTCGGGAGAGAAGATCAGCAAACAGTGCAATAAACATCGAGGGCTGCTTAAGTAATTCTGATCAAACTGGTAATAGAGGGTATGGGTTGATGGCATACAGAAGCCTCAAGTGTCTATTAATTCTTTTTGGTTATGTCCTTTCTCCAAAACCAGTTGCATAAAAACTCATTGTCTGAAGTAAAAAACATGGTGCAGACTTATTCCACCAAAGGCTAGCTCTATCTGATGACTAGGAAATTTTCAGTTTCTGAGTGGATCACCCTTCTGTCCTCATCCTCCCGATGCCCAAGCCGATTGCTTATTTGCTTATTTACTTGTGCCTCCTTCAGCGGACTACAGTCCCCCCTCCTCACATCCCTTCTCTCTCCTAGATCCTGCCACCTGTTTTCCGTGGCATAAAAGAACTGGAGTTTGGACAGAGGCCTAAACTCTGTGAACCTCATGTTAAATCACATAGTTTCAGAAAACCCAGATGCAGTTTGAAATTACAGTTAAGGTCTCATGGAAAATAAATGACATGAACAGCTGAAAATCCTGCCCCCACCATCTTCGGCTCCCCTCCCTGTTTCTTATGTCCCCCCCCTCCCCACCGCCTCTTCAGAACAAAATTTGTTCACTGGGGATACGAAACCTGAGCCTTGCTCAAGAGTACCCACCACGGCGGAGCGTTGATTTGGTCCCTCTAGGCCGGACAGCTGCTGGGGGCTGGGGCGGGGGCGGGGCATTGAAGAGCTCTGGGCAAGTCCTCGGAGAGTTGCTGCCCGAGGGTCCTTGGGGGCTGCCCCCTCCTGTTTTGCGCAATCTATCTTTAGAGAACTGCAAGTTCATTTCTCAGAAGGGCCCCAGAGCTGAGATGACTTCTAAACGGACAAACCACTTCCTGCAATCTTTAACTGAATTGGGGCTGGGGGGTGGTGAGCATTGGAGGGGGGGCTCCATTCAGACTTGTCCACCCTCATGTCTTTCCACAGCCCACCCCTGGCTCTGAGCCCACAGAGATGGAGCTGAGAGTGGGCCCCAGGGTGTATGCAGGAGGTCACAGCCTGAAGTACACCCTTGCTTCTAGGGGCTGGTCACTTAGTGGTCTCTGGAAGAGGAGCAGGACCCTGTGTGGATGTCCCATTCAGGTTGGACCTTCCTGCACTTAATCTTTGAGAGGCAGCATGGGACAATCCTTTCTGCTCCCATGTACCTTGCCTCAGGTAGGGGTCAGAAGACTGTTCTAGGAAGGAATGGCTGCAAGTTTAGCAGGTGGCAGCATTCAACAGGCTACCAACAGGCAAAGATCCCAAAGGATACTTCCAAGCAGCTTGGTGAATTGATGAAGGATTTTTAATCATAAGCAGATCTGGGGTCAAATCTTATGCCCACTGCTGGGTATCTGTGTGGCCTTAAGCAGGTAGGTCAACTTCTCTGAACCCTAGTAAATTGTAATTAATAACAATAACTGCCCTGGATAATTGTTAAGAGGTTTGCCTGAGATAACATATGTACAGTTCTCATGTCAGTGCTGGGCATATGCAGTATGTTCAATAAATGCTACTTTTCATTCCCTCAAAAAAACACACACAAAAAAAACAAGAACACTAAAGCTACTATTAGGAGTAGGGAATTTGGTTAGGTGCCAGGCCTTAGCACGAAGCAAACATTATCTCACCATATCATTGCAATGACCCTGTGAGGCCATTATTGTCTTTTTGCAGCTTTACAGTCTCAAGAGGGGCAGTGGCAGTGTCTCAGTGGGATTCTGACTCTAACTATAAAGCTGGTTCTTTCCCTCTCTCTTGTGTTGCTATTCATCACACCTTTCTGGATGCCTTTTCTGCAGGTGCCTGGAGCAACTCTCCTGTGGCTTTAGGGACTCTGCATATCCCCACTTAGCGCCACATTGTTCTGTCTTCCCTGTCTCTCCCGCTTTCATAAAAAAGCCACCTGGACCATGTCAGCCAGGTTTCTGCACACTGATAAGCCGGGTCCGTGTTGGAGTTTGGGAGTGGGACTGCCAAATTCAGAGAAAACAAATACAGGACTCTCAGAGAGACTTGAATTTCAGATAAATAACAAATACTTTTTTTTTTAAGCATAGGCATGTCCTAAATACTTCGTGGAACATACTTATGCTAACAAATTATTTGTTGTTTATTTGCAATTCAAATTTAGCTGGGCAACCCCACCTGGAAGCAGATATTCAGTGGTGGAAGCAGTGCTGGACTTGGGGTAAAAGACCCCAGACCTAGTCTGAACTCGGTAACAGCTCTGTTCTTGGGAGAGTCACCTCTGTCTGAGCCTCAGTGCGATCATTTTCCAAAGGACCTAAGACTCCCTCCTTGCACTGCAACTTAGCGTGGTGTCTGATGACTGAACGGCCCTCTCCTGTTGGTTACCACAATTTCAAGTCGATTTCAATATGCATTTTTTAGTGAATGACCTGTGCTGAGTGGTGAAGATAGAAGGATTCACAAGATCCTGGTCCTGGCCTTTGGGCTAACCATGGTCTGGTTGGAGGAGTATAGACAGGTGGAGAGATGGTTGCAAATGAGTGCTCTGTGGGTCTGGAGCGCTGCTTAGCTGTGCCTGGCGGACCCAGGGGACGCTCCCCAAGGAGATGATGCCTAAGCTGGGCTTTGAATGAGGGGTATTCAACCTGATTTTATATGTATCTCACTCTCCTTTTACATAGTCAAAAACTATACTTTTATTTGCTAATTATATTTCAGCCTAATGAGCCTTTCCTGTTGATTGGCATTCTGCACTGCATATGTGTTATACATTTAAGCCTCTAAGTATCATTATTCCCCTTGTACAGATGAAAAAGTTGAGGCTCAGAGGTGTCATAGAACTCACCCTCATCACATAGCTGGGAAATGGTGGAGTAAGAATCACACTGGTGGCTCCTGTCTAACTAAGATCCTGTAAGTTCACTAAACTTTCCAGTCCAGTGAAAACTATACCCAAGAGGTAATAGGAGAATAAGGGTCTGGAAAACATACAACATAAAATGCAAGTGGAAAGGGCAGATGGGTGTTGTCTTGGAGGCCAGAGCTATACTTCTGAGCCAGTCTTAGAAATGAGGCATTCCACAGACTCCCTTTTCTAGCATGGCAAGGTGGAGGCAGGCACTGGTGGCCTTTATTGTGTAATGAAAGGTTATCTGATCACATTGGTTATTTGATCACAAAGCTCTCCAATGTTTCACTTTGAGCCAGAACCTTGGAAATGCAGAGAATAGATCCAATTTCAAACCTGACCTTTTCTGAGCACCAAATGCTGATGGAAAAAGGAGCTAGAATTGCTCCTCAAAGACAGCTCTCTGCAATTTGCAGTAAGGGCTGTCCATTGAGGTGTGGAGGCGAGATAATATCCAGGGAGCTTCCAGGGTTCCAAAGACAGGGGCCTAGCATCCATCTTGCTCTGAGGTGGCTGCTAACGCGATGGTGACTGCCTTTGTCTTATTCTCTTGTGATTCTCTCTCTTTTGTTACAGATGCAAACATATACACACATTAACATTTGAACCCATGTCAAATAGGGAGAAATGTAATTTTATTTTATGAACACGAAACAGTCAAATTCCATGTGTTCTGCATGTAATTGTTTAATAGCATTTGAGAGTGAATCAACAATTTATTAGCTTACTCATTCATTGATTCATGGATTGATTCATTCAACAAATAGGTGTGATGAGCACCTATTATGTGATAGACTTCATGTTGGGTGATGGGGGTGGAGCTAGTGATGCATGGCGTTCAACCAATCAATGTCAAACCCCATGTAACAGTAGAGGCAGAGAGCTTGGAAGGAACTGACACTGCAGTCAAATACACCTGAGTTTGAACTGGGCTCTGTCATGTCCTAGCTGTGTGTCCTTGGGGAATCCTAACTCTTTCAGTCTCAGTTGCCTCATCTATAAACTAATGAGAACTATTTTATGGTTTTGTATGACATCCTTGGACTACATATTAGCATTCTATCCATTTTACAGGTGACAGCTGTGGCTCAGAGAGATTTTTTTTGTGCTGCTCAAGATCACACAGCTAATGAGTATCAGAGCTGAATGTTGAACCTTGGTCTTTCATTTCCAAGTGTAGTTTTCCATTTCTTCTCAACTCATTTTTTTAGCCCAAATAATTGGTTAATTACTTCTTCTAGGCTATTCAGCAAAATATTTTTCTATTCCGGTACTGTTATCAGCTGTGAACAGGCCTTCTTGGGGTCTGTTTATTCTAAACTTTCAAGAAGACAGCCACCAACACAACAACATTAACTTTTTCAAGGTGAGCATAGCCAGTGGCCGCATTAAGTCTCTGCCAACTTCTTCCCAGGACTGGTGAGTGCAATTTGATGCCAGTCTCAGGCTTTGAAGGAGGGTCTGCAGGCAGCCACTCTCTCCCTACCATAGAGTGCCAGCTCCTAGAATGCCCCAGGTTTTTCTGTGTATCTCAGCAGTTCACCTCGTGAATCCTTAACCTCTTGGCTTTCTAATAAAAGAACAATGACTCTAGCCATTTTCAGCTGCATGTAGGTAATCCCAGACAGCTGGATCACTGCGTCTGAGTTTATCTGCATGTACCCAAAAGATGGAGAAAGCAGCCAGCACCCACTGAGAACCCAGTTTGTTTGTTTAGTCAGCCATGGGAGCCCATTCTCTTTCCTGCCAACTCAAACGTCTCTCTCCAGGACTCATTTATTTGTGTGCTTCCACATTAGCTTCCTACCCCTCCCTTTCCCCCCAGGCTGGAATCCTTGACCAGGGGATGTGAGAATATGCCTCAGTTTGGAGCTGACTCATTTCCCTGCCCCTATAGACAGCAGGAGAACGTGTGCGCGCATGTGCATGCATGGGCACCCATATGGAGGTTAGCATATTAGGTGGCAATGGACTGGGAAGGACTTAAGTGTCATTTTCTGGTCCAACACTCAGACTGATGTTTGGGTCCATCTTCTTAAAATCCTACCAACTGACTGTGCTGCAAAGGGCGCCCCATTGGGTAGCTTTTCAGAGTGGCTGTGGTGGGTCTGGGTAGAACAAAATTTGTCCCCCTGCCTCAACTGACATTTGAGGTGTCTGGTAGAAATGTTTTGGATTTTAAGAAAAAATGTTTACTTGCATAGCTTATACGTAAGTATATAATACACAAAGGTTCATTTGCATAGCTAACATGTAAAAAAAATTAAGGTTTACTTGCATAGTTAATATGTAACACTAATACATAAATAATACAGAAATAGATAAATACATTTCTTATAAGGTGGTAGAGTAAACTATGACAAGGAGGGCTGAATCACCTTTGGGCTGTCCTCCCTGCAGACTTTTCTCAGAGGAAATCATCATTAACCCTTTGGTGCACATCCTTCTAGACCTTATATGTTTGGGTACCTTGGTACGTATATGTCCAGGACCTTTCGTCTGCACAGCACAGGTCTAGTAAATTTTCTCTTCAGATTTGATAGTCATTTGCATTCCGGCAGCTCTCACTGAGGGAAGGGAGAGAATAGTGGAATAATGGGAAACCAAGCAGATAGGTGTGGGTGTGTCACATCCCAACAGGAAAATTAGCAAAGTTGTATGTTTTACTTAGAATGATATAAATCATTGTGGTAATCCCTGTGGCAGTTTCCTAATTTTCCCTAGTCTTTGCTCCATTAGGGATGACTCAGAATCACAGAATCCCATCTATATTGTTGGGGAGGCAGGGGAATTTAGAAACCATTCTTTTCAGTTGCTGAATTTTAAAGATGGAGACACAGAGGAAAGTTTCCCTGACCTTGGATAAATAACTTCACCTACTGATTTATTAGTGGGTGTGATGATCACTGCTCTGCTCTCGAGGTCAATGACAGGATGAAATGAAATAATGAGGGTGAAATCTTATTGTAGATGATAAGTGCTGGTTTGAGGAACAGCTATAGCGCAGTGCTTTAAAATGTGTGTTCTGGAATCATGTTTTTATCTGGAAGACTTGATTTTTAAGTCCTTGAGACAGAAACATGTGATGGGGCAATGAGAAAGATTCCAGCTCTGGGCAGAAGGGGGCACTCTTGTACTTTCTCTAGATTGTCTTAGCCCGGTAGAGGGAGGGGACAAAGTCTTGTCCCCTATTGTCCTGTTTAATTCTTGACTCACTGTGTAGGTGGTAGATTACATTGTGTCCATTCTCTGGAACTGGCCCTTCATGATTCCTCCAAATGCAAAAGGTCTGGGGCAGGGTTGATTTTACCAGTGGCTTTTTCAGAATGGATAGGAGCTGACTCTATGGTCCAATTGGCACAGGAAGGGTCCAAGAACAACAAACAGCCATCAGATGGTGCAAATAACACCAGGGACCAAATTGCCACCTGATTTCTGCATGATGCATGTGTGCTGGCATGATGTACTACAGTAGAGATACCCTTCTGTCTTCCATCAGGAATCAAAGAGATGGTGTTGGACCATGCGTTCCAGGATATGAATTTTTAAGACTCCAGCTGGCTTGGCTGTGATAACTGGTCTTAACTATGCTGCTCTGTTGTGTGGATGGATGAATGCGTAGTTATGGGAAACCATCACTGAGGAAACAGGCTCATTTAGCACCATCTCCCATCTTGTCGTGAATATCCTAAGCCCTGAACAGAAGAAGGGAAATGGGTGAGACACAATTTGGCGTCTGGGGTTTCCAGAAAGCACAGCCAGACCTCTCTGTATAATATGCAAGGCATTCCTCACTGTTAATAATTTGCAACTTTGCTTAATTCTTCCCTCTCTACCTACAAGTAGTATTTGAGGCTAAGTTACAGACATGATGTGCTTTACCCCTAAGAACCCTGTGTGTATTTTCTAAAAACAGAAATTCTTTCACATAACTATAGTTTAATTATCAAAACTAGGAAATTAACATTAATGCAAAACTATTTACTAATCTTTAGACCTTATTTAGATTCACCAGTTATCCCAAAGGGGAGCAAAATGAAGCTTGAGAGAGGCCCCCCCAATCATCATGTGTTACACTGTAAGGTCAGGATTTGGTTTTGTGAGGCCCCTGAGAGTAGGACAAATATGTCAGTCACATGTAAATTTTCTAAACACCCAGCCCAGTAGTTACTCAATACCGGTTGGTTTGTTAAAGAATGAGTGAGTGAGTGAATAAGTGCACGAATGAATAAGAAAGCATTCTGTTCGTCCACATCCTCCTGCTACCTCCTTTGTGATTCATGGAGCCCTTTTCCTCCCCAGTTACCGCAAAGCCCAATGCTGGAACTTCCTGGGGAAAGCAGCAAGTTATTATGCACGGAGTTTTATAACGTTGCTGAAGAGTGAGAGAATGGGGAAGAAATGGAACAGCCTGGGCCTTTGCAAGTCCAAAACGAGGGACAGAGGCATGAACCAAATGGTCAGAGTACGGAGTAATGCCGTGCCAAAGCAGGCTTTTCTAGTGTATTTCACCACTGGCTACAGGCCAGGCCACAAAGCCAGTGAGGAAGAGCGATAGGCAGACACACCATTTTGACTCCAGTCTGGGAAGTTGGTTTCCACCCGCTTCCAGTAAAAGGTGGTGGTTTTATGGTTTCCACCTGAACTCTGGTAAAGCCTGGGGCCCCAGTCCTGTTTGCTTGTTCAAGCCCTAAGCCACAAATGAAGCTCAGAGTGGAGCACTGAGTGAAACAGAATCAAAGCCAAACTAAAAATAATTCTGAAACATAACCAAGAGCCAGACCCCAGAGTATTATGGAGCTTTGGCCACCAGGTTGTGACTGGAGGGAGGACTGGCCTGTGTAAATTTAGCTCCTGTGAGGTTTTTATTTTTAGCTCTTGGATTTATGGGGGTGTCTAGAATGACTGAAGACTATTCCCTCCTTCTAAACCTCAGTTTTCTGTATTTTATACAAAGGTATTAAATCAGATGAGGGCTCGGCGACTTTAGAGCTATAATGAAAGTAATGGTCCGAAATCAGTGATGGGGCCTGGGGTGAAATGGGTCCCATTTACCTGATTCATGTGAGAACTACTATTAAACTCTAGTCATGTTGGGATATAGATTTGGTGTTGCCAGATACTCATATTTTTAAAGGGAAGCAAGAAATACAAATATTTTGTGGCATATCCTGCAACTACATAACAAAATTAAAAAAAAAGGCTGTATAGTTCAAACAAAACATATCTGCCAGTTGGATTTGAAACTATAGGCCTCAGGTTAACATTAGGTTGGCCAACCTCTAAATGACTTTCTTGATCCAAAATGGCTGGTGATTCTTACTTGAATGATCTCCATGCATTACCTCTAACCTCACCTTCTTGCTATTTTTTATTGGAATTTAAGAGTGAGAGCAGCACAGCTGTAATGTGATTTTCTCCGAGTGTGTTATGTCTTTTTCCCTTGGTTTCCCACCTTCAGAGCAACGAACTATTCTTCTGTCAAAGAGGCTGGTGGCTATGCTCAAAAGGAACTGATAGCTAAAAAGACTTCCCCTGATCTATCATTTCACTGAAATAATAGTGTGCTCATTGTGTCATTATTTCTTTAAAAAAGATTGCATCCCATAAAGCATTATGGATGGCCAGAACAGAGAGTCGGAGCATGGGTTAATGGCCCCAGTGTCCAGAAGAGCCATTTATCTTCACTATGTTCTGAGGGTATAGATTGCACCCAGGTAGTGGTCCTTAGAATCTGTCTCTTTGGTCAAAAGGGAGTTTGAAGAAGGGAGAGAGAGGTGACTCAAGGTAAAACCATTCCTTCTGCAGGAAAAAAACCCTCAAAATTGTTTTCTCAGCCCCTGATGGGTGAGTTGAAAGATTTAAACCATATTGTTAGGCTCGTAGGCTGACGGCATCCCTCCCCCTTTCAACCACCCCTGCTCCCCCAGGCCAGTGAAGATGAGGGAGACTCTAGGTCATCTGGCTGGACCCAAAAGCATGCAGGAGGGGCCTCAGGTGTGGACAGCTGATTATGATATCTGAAGGACCTTCCTGTTTGTTCTCACTCCAGAGGAAGCACAACAGAGAATGGTCTGATTCTGCCACTCTCTGCTTAGAGGAGCAATGGTTGTCATTTCGTTGATTCGAAAAGCCCAAATCCTTAACAGTCAACACGCAAAGCCCCATTTCCTCTGGCCTGTATCTCTCTGACATCACCTCTCCCTCTTCTCTCCCTTTGTCTCTCTGCTTCTCTCACCCTGACCACTTTCTTCCCTTGAACACATGGGAATACTCCTCCCTTAGACCTTTGTTTCTCCTACAGAGAGTCCCATAACTGACCCCCTTATCTTCTTCAAGCTTTGCTCAGATGTCATCTTTTCGAGGCCTATGCCAGGTACCTGTTTAGAATTGCACCCCCTGGCTTCCCTTCTCACCATCACTGTGTCCATGCTCTGCTTTTATTGATTTCCCTTATCACCTTCTAACACACTGTATGATTTACTTATTTACTGTTGCTTATTCTGTCTCTCTCCACTAGATGATGCATCCATCAGGGTAGAGCTCTTCATTCTGTTTACTGATAGATCCCAAGAATCTAGCTTGGTGGACACTCAATGGCCACTTGTTGACTGAATGAATGGAGTCGATTTTCCTGCCCTCCTGGGGTGTTGCGACTCAGTGGTAACGATACTAAAACACAAGAGTTCCTGGCCCTCTTTCTCAAGGGTGGGCAACCCATTCACCTTTTGGTGAGAAACCACCCTGAAGGAAGGAGGTTATGTAACCCCGAAGCTTTTCCTAATCAGTTGTACCCTAGGAGGGTGAGGAGACCTGACTGTTCGGAAGAGTGTCTCCCACCTAAATTACTCCAGCTTCCTGTTCTAGGAATGATTAGCCACAGAAGTCAGAGAGAAACCAACGGAAAAACAAGTTTCCTCCAATCTCCCTGTGCACCTTGAGCATTGAGGTTTATGAAGATTACGGTAAGGCTTATCCAAGAGAGCTGTGACCGCTGCCACACCAAGGCTCCTTCCCCTGGCTCGTGGTGATGCAAGGGCTGGGGCTGAAAGGAGGGCACTGGGGTATCCGGAGTGGGGGACCTCAAAGAAAAATGCATCTTGAAAAAAATAAGAGCTGCTCTGAGAGATCCAGCCTAACAGCTTCCTGAGAATGAACACATCTGTTGGTTTCCCATCCCCTGACTCTCCCTCTCCTTCCCAGCTATCTTCCTCTGCTCTCTGCAGCCCCCACTAGAAAAGATAATTGTCTCGTTTTCAGACTAGGTTCTGTTGCAAGAAGATAGTTAGGGGACTAGGATCTGAAGGCAGACATACATTTGGAATCCTGTCCCCACTGAGGTTCTTGTGTTCTACATCCACGTGGACATCAGACAGCTGAGTTTAGGGCTGTCCACTGAGGTATTTCACATGACGGGAAAATTTGGTGCTCATGTCATGGCTTAGGTGCGGACAGTAGCTGAAGCTTCCATGTGCCTGCTGGTTGGCTGATGTGCACGGGAACTGAGCAGTTTGTAAAGGAGGATTCACCAGTTAATGGGCAGGAGAGGATGGCTTCGGACTTCGCTGTGTATTTTTCTTTTGAAATTTTCAGCTACATCAGGAGTTTAATCAGGAGAGTTGAATCTGCAGGATATTGGCATTGTAATTCAGGGAAAAAAAACCTCAAGAATTTTCTGTGTATTCTTAATTTCCTAATATTTTCATTATTAGTTACAATCCTTTCATTAAGTCTTAGTTTTTTTTAAGAGTCTTACTCTCCATGTTATGATATCTAAAGTATACATATTTAAGATATTAATTTTGATTTATCATAGGTGAACACATTTCTATTAAAACAACAACAAGAATTGTTTCTTGATCATTGGCACAAGACCATATCAGGCATTCAGTTAAGGGGAATATCTTGGATGGCAGTATTTAAAAATGAGGTACAATATTGTGATTTATATATATTTTACATATAATATATAAGTAAATATATTATATATATTATATATATTGTCATTCAGATGATCAAAATAGATTTCTCATATATATTTGGTCTTTGTCCATGGTTCCGGGCTCACAGCTCCCAAAACCCTTGAGATCCCTGAGTAATAAAAGTTATGGGCACATCTTTTGTTATATTTGGTCTCTTGTCCTTGGTTCTTGAAATTACTTCAAAGCCATAAAGGTGAAATCGGTGGATTGTTATTCATAACAAGTCCCTCTCCACCACAACTGAATTTATGTTAATGGCAGTGACTTCTGGAAAGCACCTAAAAAGGATGGGGGCTGGTTGCCAAGGAGACCAACCCTATCATAGAAGTTTGAAACTTTCAGTCCCATTCCCAATTTCTGGGGAGGGGAAAGGATCTAGAGGTTAAATCAATCACCAATGGCCAACGAGTTAATCAATCATGCCTATGTAATGGAGGCTACATAAAAACCTAAAAGGAGGGACTTTAGAGAGCTTCAGGGTTGGGGAACATGTTTAAATTCTGGGAGAGCAGCGTGCCTGGAGAGGCATGGAAGCTCTGCACCCTTTCCTTATAAGTTGCCCTATGCATCTGTTTCATGTAGCTGTTTCTGAGTTAAATCCTTTTATAATAAAGTGGTAATCTAGTAAGTACAATGTTTCTCTGAGTTCTGTGATCTGATTTAGTATATTAACTGAGCCCAAGTTGGAGGTTGTGGAAACCTGATTTTCAGAGGGTTGGTACCAGTGGTCTCCTAGTGGTGTGTGTTGAGGGGCAGTATTGTAGGATGAGCCCTTAACCTGTGGGATCTGATGCTATTTCTGGGTAGATGGTGTGAGAATTGGGTTGAATTGTAGGACATCCAACTGCTGTCCTGAGAATTGTTGATAGTGGAACCCACTCCCACCACTGCATACACAAACATTGGAATTATGTTCCAGGACCCAAACCCAAAAGATGGCAAAGTATTGAATAGTCCCATGGACGGGAGAGTAGATTTGGCAAGGTTTTGGAATGCCACACAAATTTGTTAAAAGTAGTCCTATTATTGAACGACCCGTTTATAAAACAACATCAGAGAAGTACACAAATCATAAAAGTACAGCTTGATGAATTTTCAAAAATAAACACTCCCCAGTATCTATTACCTAGTTTAGGAAACAACATGTGACCAAATCTCCAGATGACCTTTCCTACCAGGACATCCCCCAAGGGAACCCCAACCCTCACTTCTCATTACATCTGTTTTGAACTTTATATAATGCAAGCATAGAACACATACTCTTTTGTGTCTGGTTTGTTTTCCTCACCGTTATGTTTGTGAGAATTAGCCATGTGGTTGTATGTAGCAATGGTTTGTCCCTCTTCCTCACTGTATATTATTTCATTATGTAAATATACATTTTATTTATTCTGCTGAAGACACTGAAGTTGTCTCCAGTTTTCAGAATCACAAATAATCATACTATTAACATTCTTATTCACACCCTTTAGGGCATTTATGTACTCGTTTTTGTTTGGTATATACCTAGTAGTGAAAACGCGGCATCAGAGGGTGCACATATATTTAACTTTGGGAGATACCACCAAATGGTTTTCTAAAGTTTACAAAGTTATAGTCCTGCTGGTAGGGCAGGAATGTCCTAATGTCTCCACATCCTCATTAACATTACATAGTATTGGTGTTTTTTTTACTTTAGGCATTTTAGTGGGCATCTAATGGCCCTACACTACAGTTTAAACTTATATCGTTCTCATGACTAATGATTTTGGTTATTATCATGATCATTATTATTATTTTCATGTGATTATTAACCACTTAGGTATCCTTTTTTATGAACAGCCTGTTTAATATTTTACTCGTCCCTCCTCTCATTACTTGTCTTCTACTTATTGATTGAGGGAGTTCTTTATATAATACAGCCTTGAGTCCTTTGTCAGGCACATGAATTTCAAATAGCTTCTCCTGCCATTGTGTTTCGCCTCCTCATACTCTTCATGGTTTCTTTTGATGAAAAGACTTAAAATTTACTGTATTTTTCTATACATGGGTTGTGTGTTTGCCTTGTTTAAGAAATTTTTATCTACTCAAGGTGTCAAGGTATTCTTCTAGGGTGTTTTGTACAAGCTCTGTTATTTTACCATTTTCATCTGGATTTATAATTCATCTGAGATTTCTGTGTCTATTATAAAATAGAGAGTCAGGATTATCATGGCACCATTAATTAAGAGGAGCATTCTTTCTCCACTTAACTGCAGTGTCACCTTTGTTATTAATGAGTGACTACATGTGTGAGTCTGTTTCTGGATGCTATTTTCTGTTTCATTGGTCTATTTGTCTTTGCATGGCCTTAATTACCCATAGTTCCACAATAAATCTTGATATCTGGTAGTGTAAGTCCTCTAACTGTTCTTCTTCAAGATTGTCTTGGTTCTTCCTGACTCTTTCATTTCCTATAAATTTTAGAGTCAGGTGGTTAATATTCATGAAAAAAATCCTCTGGGGTTTTGATAGGGATTGCATAGAATGTATAAGTCAGTTAGGAAGAAATTGATACCTTTACATGTTGAGTGTTCTGATCTATAACCATGGTTTCTCCTCTTTGCTTAGATCTTTTATAATTTCTCTAGATAATTCTTTGTATTTTTCAGTTTAGAAGTCTTCAATATCTTTAGTCAGCTTTTTGTAATTTAATTAAAAAAAATTTAAATAACTTATTTTGGTATCATTAATCTACAATTACATGTGCAATATTATGGTTATTAAACTACCCCCTTCATCAGGTCCCCCCCACCAACCCCATTACAGTCACTGTCCATCAGCATAGTGAGATGCTATAGAATCATTACTTGTCTTCTCTGAGTTGTACAGCCCTCCCCGTGCCCCCTCAACATTACGTCTGCTAATCATAATGCCCCTTTTTCCCTCTTATCCCTCCCTTCCCACCCATCCTCCTCAGTTCCTTTCCCTTTGGTAACTATTAGTACGTTCTTGGGTTCTGTGAGTCTGCTGCTGTTTTGTTCCTTCAGTTTTTTTCTTTGTTCTTATACTCCACATATGAGTGAGATTATTTGATATTTCTCTTTTTCCGCTTGGCTTATTTCACTAAGCATAATACTCTCTAGCTCCATTCATGTTGCAAATGGTAGGATTTGTTTTCTTCTTATGGCTGAATAATATTCCATTGTGTATATGTACCACATCTTCTTTATCCATTCATCTACTGATGGACACTTAGGTTGCTTCCATTTCTTGGCTATTGTAAATAGTGGTGCGATAAACATAGGGGTGCATATGTCTTTTTCAAACTGGGCTGCTGCATTCTTAGGGTAAATTCCTAGGAGTGGGATTCCTGGGTCAAATGGTATTTCTATTTTGAGTTTTTTGAGGAACCTCCATACTGCTTTCCACAATAGTTGAACTAATTTGCATTCCCACCAGCAGTGTAGGAGGGTTCCCTTTTCTCCACATCATTGCCAACATTTGTTGTTGTTTGTGTTTTGGATGTTGGCCGTCCTCACTGGAGTGAGGTGATATCTCATTGTGGTTTTAATCTGCATTTCTCTGATGATTAGTGATGTGGAGCATCTTTTCCTGTGCCTGTTGGCCATCTGAATTTCTTCTTTAGAGAAGTGTCTATTCATGTCCTCTGCCCATTTCTTAATTGGATTGTTTGCTTTTTGTTTGTTGAGGTGTGTGAGTTCTTTATATAATTTGGATGTCAACCCCTTATCAGATATGTCATTTATGAATATATTCTCCCATACTGTAGGATGTCTTTTTGTTCTACTGATGGTGTCCTTTGCTGTACAGAAGCTTTTCAGCTTGATATAGTCCCACTTGTTCATTTTTTCTTTTGTTTCCCTTGCCCGGGGGATATGTTCATGAAGAAGTCGCTCATGTTTATGTCCAAAAAATTTTTGCCTATGTTTGTTTCTAAGAGTTTTATGGTTTCATGACTTACATTCAGGTCTTTGATCCATTTTGAGTTGACTTTTTTGTATGGGGCTAGACAGTAGTCCAGTTTCATTCTCTTATGTAGCTGTCCAGTTTTGCTAACACCAGCTGCTGAAGAGGCCGTCATCTCCCCATTGTATATCCAAGGTATCTTTATCAAATATTATTTGACTGTATATATTTGGGGTTAATGTTTGGATTTTCTATTCTGTTCCACTGGTCTGTGGGTCTGTTTTTGTGCCAATACCAAATTGTCTTGATTACTGTGGCTTTGTAGTAGAGCTTGAGTCAGGGAGCATAATTCCCCCTGTTTTATTCCTCCTTCTCAGGATTGCTTTGGCTATTCGGGGTCTTTTGTGGTTCCATATGAATTTTAGAACTATTTGTTCCAGTTCATTGAAGAAAGCTATTGGTATTTTGATAGGGATTGCGTTGAATCTGTAGATTGCTTTAGGTAGTTTAGCTATTTTGACAATATTTATTCTTCCTAACCAAGAGCATGGGATGAATTTCCATTTGTTAGTGTCCTCCCTCTTTAATTTCTCTTAGGAGTGTCTTGTAGTTTTCAGGGTATAGGTCTTTCACTTCCTTCATTAGGTTTATTCCTAGGTACTTTATTCTTTTTGATGCACTTGTGAATGGAATTGTTTTTCTGATTTTCTGTTAGTTCATCGTTAGTGTATAGGAAAGCAACAGATTTCTGTGTGTTAATTTTGTCTCCTGCAACTTTACTGAATTCAGATATTAGTTCTAGTAGTTTTGGAGTGGAGTCTTTAGGGGTTTTTATGTACAATATCAAGTCATCTGCAAACAGTGACAATTTGACTTCGTCTTTACCAATCTGGATGCCTTGTATGTCTTTGTTTTGTCTGACTGCCGTGGCTAGGACCTCCAGTACTATGTTGAATAACAGTGGAGTGAGTGGGCATCCCTGTCTTGTTCCCGATCTTAGATGAAAAGCTTTCAGCTTCTCGCTGTTAAGTATGATGTTAGCTGTGGGTTTGTCATATATGGCCTTTATGATGTTGAGGTACTTGCCGTCTATACCCATTTTGTTGAGAGTTTTAATCAGGAATGGATGCTGAATTTTGTCAAATGCTTTTTCAGCATCTATGGAGATGATCATGTGGTTTTTGTTCTTTCTTTTTGTTGATGTGGTGGATGATGTTGATGGATTTTCGAATGTTGTACCATCCTTGCATCCCTGGGATGAATCCCACTTGATCATGGTGTATGATCCTCTTGATGTATTTTTGAATTCGGTTTGCTAATATTTTGTTGAGTATTTTTGCATCTACGTTCATCAGGGATATTGGTCTGTAATTTTCTTTTTTGGTGAGGTCTTTGCCCGGTTTTGGTATTAGAGTGATTCTGGCTTCATAGAATGAGTTTGGAAGTATTCCCTCCTCTTCTATTTTTTGGAAAACTTTAAGGAGAATGGGTGTTATTTCTTCTCTATATGTCTGGTAGAATTCAGATGTGAATCCATCAGGTCTGGGGGTTTTGTTCTTGGGTAGTTTTTTGATTACTGCTTCCATTTTGTTGCTGGTGATTGGTCTGTTTAGTTTTTCTGTTTCTTGCTTGGTCAGTCTTGGAAAGTTATATTTTTCTAAGAAGTTGTCCATTTCTTCTATGTTTTCCAGCTTGTTAGCATATAGATTCTCATAATATTCTCTTATAATTCTTTGTATTTCTGTGGGGTCCGTCATTATTTTTGCTTTCTCATTTCTGATTCTGTTTATGTGGGTAGATTCTCTTTTTCTCTTAATGAGTCTGGCTAGGGGTTTATCTATTTTGTTTATTTTTTCAAAGAACCAGCTCTTGGTTTCATTGATTTTTTTCTATTGTTTTATTCTTCTCAATTTTATTTATTTCTTCTCTTATCTTTATTATGTCCCTCCTTCTTGTGACTTTGGGCCTCATTTGTTCTTCTTTTTCCAATTTCTGTAATTGTGTCTTTAGACTATTCATTTGGGAATGTTCTTCCTTCTTTAAATAGGCCTGGATTGCAATATACTTTCCTCTTAGAACTGCCTTTGTTGCGTCCCACAGAAGTTGTGGCTTTGTGTTGTTGTTGTCATTAGTCTCCATATATTATTTGATTTCTGTTTTGATTTGGTTGTTAAGCCATTGATTAATTAGGAGAGTGTTGTTAAGTCTCCATGTATTTGTGAGCCTTTTTGGTTTCTTTCTAAAATTTATTTCTAGTTTTATACCTTTGTGATCTGAGAAGTTTGCTGGTAGGATTTCAATATTTTTGAATTTACTGAGGTCCTTTTTGTGGCCTAGTATGTGGTCTATTCTGGAAAATGTTCCATGTGCACTTGAGAAGAATGTGTATCCTGCTGCTTTTGGGTGTAGAGTTCTGTAGATGTCTATTAGGTCCATCTGTTGTAGTGTGTTGTTCAGTGCCTCTGTGTCTTTACCTATTCTCTGTCTGGTTGATCTGTCCTTTGGAGTGAGTGGTGTGTTGAAGTCTCCTAAAATGAATGCATTGCTGTCTATTTCCTCCTTTAATTCTGTTAGTATTTGTTTCACATATGCTGGTGCTCCTGTGTTGGGTGCATATATATTTATAATGGTTATATCTTGTTGTTGGACTGACCCCTTTATCACTATGTAATGTCCGTCTTTATCTCTTGCTACTTTCTTCGTTTTGAAGTCTATTTTGTCTGATACCAGTACTGCAACACCTGCTTTTTTCTCCTTGTTTGCATGAAATATCTTTTTCCATCCCTTCACTTTTAGTCTGTGTATATCTTTGGGTTTGAGGTGAGTCTCCTGTAAGCAGCATATAGATGTGTCTTGCTTTTTTATCCATTCAGTAACTCTGTGTCTTTTGTTTGGTGCATTCAGTCCATTTACATTTAGGGTGATTATCGATAGATATGTACTTATTGCCATTGCTGGCTTTAGATTCGTGGTTACCAAAGGTTCAAGGGTAGCTTCTCTACTATCTAACAGTCTAAGTTAACTTTCTTGTTAAGTTATTGTACACACTGTCTGATGATTCTTTATTTCTCTCCCTTCTTATTCTTCCTCCTCCATTCTTTATATATTAGGTGTTTTATTCTTTGCCTTTAGTTAGTATTTGGATGGTCTGCTTTCTTTGCTATGATTTTATTTTCTCTGGTGACCTCTTTTTAGCCTTAGGAGTGCTGCCATCTAGAGGAGTCCCTTTAAGATATCCTGAAGAGGTGGTTATGGGAGGCAAATTCCTTCAGTTTTCACTTGTCTGGAAATTGTTTAATCCCTCCCTCAAATTTAAATGATAATCATGCTGGATACAATATTCTTGGTTCGAGGCCCTTCTGTTTCATTACGTTAAATATATCATGCCATTCTCTTCTGGCCTGTAAGGTTTCTGTTGAGAAGTCGATGATAGCCTGATGAATTTTCCTTTGTAGGTGATCTTTTTTCTCTCTGTAGCTGCCTTTAATACTCTGTCCTTATCTTTGATCTTTGCCATTTTAATTATTACGTGTCTTGGTCTTGTCTTCCTTGGGTCCCTTGTGTTGGGAGATCTGTAGGCTTCCATGGTTTGAAAGACTATTTCCTTCCTCAGCTTGGGGAAGTTTTCACCAATTATTTCTTCAAAGACACTTTCTATACCTTTTTCTCTCTCTTCTTCCTCTGGTATTCCTATAATGCTAATATTGTTCCGTTTGGATTGGTCACACAGTTCTCTTAAAATTCTTTCATTCCTAGACATCCTTTTATCTCTTTCTGCCTCAGGTTCTCTGTATTCCTGTTCTCTGATTTCTATTCCATTAACAGTCTCTTGCATCTCATCCAGTATGCTGCTAAGCCTGTCGATGGCTTGTCTCATTTCTGCATTGTCTTTCCTGACTTCCCTCACTTCCTCCCTTAGCTCTTGCATATTTCTCTGTAGATCCATCAGTATGCTTATGACTTTTATTCTGAATTCTTTTTCAGGAAGATTGTGCATGTCTATCCCATCAAGCTCCCTCTCTAGGGTAGTCTGGTCTGGGGTCTGGGTAAGCTTTGTTTGTACCATATTTCTCTGTCTTTTCATGGCAATAGAAGTGGTCAGAAAAAGAAAAAAAGAAAGGGAAAATGGAGAAAAAAACAAAACAAAACAAAATGCCTGCTGGTTGTAGTTTCTGTGACGATCCTGTAGGTGGCGCTGCTGGTCCACTATTCCCCAGCCATGCCACTCTGCCGGGCCCTTTGTGACTGGCCAGGGAGGGAATGAATGTGAGGCTACTGATTTCTGTGGGAAGTCTCGGTGTGACTGCTTTTCCCAGCCACAGTCCAAGGGGACCGAAATTCCCCAGGACTCCCAGCCTGCTTGGCTGATTTTGCTGGGACGATCCTGCTCCTCCGTTGGGCCCCTGTCTCTTTAAGACCCCTCAAAAAGCGTGCGCTTTTCTTTTGTCCCGGGGAACTGGCTGGGTGGACCTGCTGTCTTGGAATCTGTACCTCTGTCTCCTCAATCTCCGATACACCGTGTGATGTGTGTCAGCGCTCCTGGCGCATATCACCAGGGCTGGTTATTTCGTGGGCCTGTTCTTCCACTTCCTCCCGGCTCTGAATCCTCTCCTCCTGCCAGTGTGCTGGGGTGGGGGAGTGCTCGGTTTCCGCCGGGTCGCGGCTCTGTATCTTACCCGCCTTGCGGGGTGCTGAGTCCTCTCAGGTGTAGCTGCAGGCTGGTGTCGTCCTGTATCTTCTGGTCTCTCGTTTAGGAATAGTTGTATTTGCTGTATTTTCATAAATATATTTGGTTCTGGGAGGAGATTTCCGCCGCCCTGCTCACACCGCCATCCTCCCGGAAGTCATCTTTAGTCAGCTTTACTGACTGGATATGTGATGTAGCTTGATTTTTTAATAAATGGTATTTTTAAGGTTTTAAATGAACAGAATCATTTGTTAATTTAAGTAAGTTATGGAGTCTTATGGATTCTCTGTATACATAATCATATTGTCAATGGATGATCATATTTTTATTTCTTTCTTAGGTTATCCATTTCATTTTCTTGTTTTATTACACTGGGTAGGGCTTCTAGTACAATATCAAGTAGAAGTATTTATAGTGGATATCTTTGTCTCATTTTTATCTCAAGGGGATTTTGTTTAGTATTTCACCATTACTAAGATGTATGCTGTAAGGTGTTTTTTTTCAGACCAGAAAGACACGGATGTTTGAAGGATTTATGAATACTCTTCATCAGATTAAGAAAGAGCTTTTGTATTTCTAGTTTACTGAGTTTTTTTCATTCTTATCATATCTGTAAAGATTACCATGTGATTTTCTTATTATTTTATCAAAATAGTAAATATTATTAATAGCTATACCAATGACCTTTCTGGAATATATAAATTTGGTTGGGATGTATTATACTTTCTATTTATTTTTTGATTTGAAATAACTTATTTAGGATTTTTCTTCTTCTTGAGAGGTAATTGTCCATAATATTATGTTTTAATATTCTTATTAGATTTGAGGATAAAATTATGCTGGCCTTATAAGATGAATTCAGAATTGTTTTCTCATTTTTTTTCTTTCTTGGAAGAATTTGTGTAATACTGGTGTTACTTCTTCCTTATGTAGCCAAAAGAGAATTCAGAAGTGATTATCAGGGCCTATAGTTTTCTTTGTGGGAAGATTTTTAATTACAAATTCAACTTAATTTAGTAGTGACAAATCAAGAACTCTAGAAACTGAGAGATCTCTGAAATAAGAGGGTTTATTGAGCTTTTACAGATGCAGCCAGGTAAGGACTGAGTCTTGGGACAGGGAATTTCTATTTCACCAGCAGCAAGGCCAGTTAACAGAACAGAAACAGCTTGTCCACCGGACTCAAGAAACAGGGCACATTTATGAGGGGTCTCAAGGAAATAAAGTTCTTTAAATTCATATTGGCTACAGATAAGGAGGTGGGCTAATGCTAGAGGCCCCTGGGGATAGGTGGTTAGTCCATAGAGAAGGCTCCTAGATAGGTCGTTGATGATGGTCAGGTGCTGATCACAAGCAGGAGGGATGCAGTGGTCCTGTGGACCTTCTAGATGATTGTTGAAGTGACTTCATCAAATGTAGAGTTTCTGGTTAGCTAAGGCCTGTGGCTATTGGCTGATGACCTTCCCTTGTCTCTCCCTCATTCTCTGGCCCTTATGGCACTTAATTTAGAACATTTCAGAATTTTTGCCTTGTCATTAGATATAATGTTATTCACATGTTCTATTTCATTATGTGTCTGTTTTGGTAATTTATATTCTTTAGAAATTGGTTCGTTTTGTCTAAATTGTTAAATGTTTTAACAAAATTATTTTATTTATATTGTATTGCATTTGATGTCATTTGATATCTATATTTTAATTCCTTCTATTGGTTATTTGTTCTCTGTCTTGCAATGGGTTCTTCAGTTTATTAGACTTTTCAAAGAACCAACTTTTGAATTAATTGATTTCTCAATTCCATGTTTGTTTTTCTCACTAATTTGATCGAGTATCCTAATAATTTTCTTCTGTTTTCCTTGATTTTAATTTGTTGTTCTTTTTAAAACTTAAACGTCTTGAGGTGAGTAGTTAGACCTGACTTTTTAGCTTTTTGTTTTGTAAAAGATGCTTTAGCTGAATGTTACAAATTTTAAAATGTCAAGTTTTCACTATCACACAGTTGACATGTTTTCTAATATGATTTGTCATTGAATGTGTTTCATATATTTGAGAATTTTCTAGTTGTTATGGATGTTTGGTTTATATCCAGTGCCATCATAAAACATATTTAAATCCTTTGAATTACATTGAAGCTTTGCATGTATGTTTTACTTTCATTATTGTCCACTTGTTTCTTATGCTCTTTTTTTTTGTATTTCAACGTATATTTTGCCCCTGTGTGCCTCTATCTAATTTCTACTGTGTTCTTTTCTAGTTCACTCATTCTCTTATGAGCTATGTGCAATCTGTTATATCTATTAATTGCATTTCTGATTTTATTTGTGCTTTTTCACTTCTATAATGTCCTTTTGATTCTTTCTTAAAGTTCAATTATCTGATAATGTTCTACATCCTGTCATCCATGTTTTTGAGCACATTAACACAATGTCTCACCTGAGGGTTTCAGCCCCAGGCAAGTTCACTATGGATTCAGTGAGACCGAAAAATGACAATGGAACATTGCAGGTAAAAAGGGCTCATACCAAGTTTTATTCTCACAGTGGTAGTTTGAGTGTTAGAATGACATCTGCACCCGGCAGTCTAAAGTAGGAAGCCCATCTCAGTCTCTGCTCCCCAGCTCAGCCTCTTCCCCAGGTGCTGCCTCCACTCCAGGCTCTGTCTCCACTCCCAGCTTCTGTTCTCTTGCTCTCCAGTCTCTGCTCTGCTCTCTAGGCTCTCCCACTTCCCTCTGCTGTGCTCCAGGCTCTGCTCTGCTCTCCAAGCTCTCTGCTTTTGCTTCAGGCTGTGCTGTAGCACTGGGTGGAGCTTATTTTACAGCAACACAGACAATAATGGCTTATTGCCAATGGGTATACAGGTATGCACCTGTGCAGTTGGCTAAGTATTACATCATTGCATGTATACAGTGGGTATCAGGTGAGGATCCTGGCCATGAAACTTTCATTTTCCCTACACACCATTTTTCTTTAAAGTTCATGTATAATTAAATCTAATAAGTGGGTATTTGTTTCTTAGTCTTAGTAATTATTAAAAGAATGTTAGACATTTCTTTATGAAAAAAAATAGTGGCTCTGATTACATCATCATATTGAATGCGGCTGTAACTCTGGGGGGAAAATCCCTGGCCAAAATACCTTTCAAACCAAAATCAGTCAAAGGGAGAAATAAAGTGGGAGAAACCCATTTATTTCTTACAAGCTGTCATCCACTTCTGCTCTGCTGTGTCTCTTGCAACCTGGCTGCAGAAGAAGAGGCCCCACCCAACCTCTCGGTCCAGATCTGTCCTCATTGGCCCTTGTAATTACCTATTGATATGGAGATGGACTACTTTTCTCCACCCCTTGGAAACACCTATTGTATGGAGATGCACTAAGGCCAGGCGAGAGATTCTGGAAATATTGCAATTTTACCCACAGCAGCCTTCCTTCAATTTGAGCTGCTTGGCTTAGGAAGTCCTCTTGAGACAGGGACCATGGGTGAAGTCAGAGTAAGGTGAGGGCCTCCGGAAAAAGCAGGGCGGGATATTTACAGTCAGAGCAATATAACAATGGGCAAAGAAGTCCCTATTGAAACTGTGTTAAGCATTATGCAAAGTCAAGGTCACACTAATTCTCTAGGGTAAAGATACCAGACTAAGAATATAGACATCTTCAGTGAGATCAGTTAAAGGTCAAAAGGCCAAGAGCAACTTGGCCTGGAATGCTTGGGTGTTTCACAAATAAAGAAGGGTATCTCAGCATAACCCGTGACTTCACTGTAAACAGCCCTAGCAAGCAGAGAACAACCCAGCCCACCTTGAGGGCAGGGCAGGTGGTACAAGTCCACACCCCTAAGCCTTTTTTTTCATGTTCTTGAAAAATCCTCATCTGCCTATAAAACACCTAGACAACACACCACCCCGGACTCTCTTGTCCCCTCCTGGCATAAGCCGGGAGCTCTGTCCTTTCACTTTATCTCTAAATAAAAGCCTGTACCTTGCTCTCCTACCTTGAGTGTTTGTGAAGCTCACTCTTTGGCTTCGTGAACCAGAACCCCGGCATCATTCTCATGGGGGGGAAGATGCTACTTTAATCCATACCAGAGACAGGGAGATACATTCATGTTACTTCCATACATTTCCCTTGCTTTCCATCTCCAGGGCCACAACCCTGGATGGTACCTAAGTATATCTTTATAGAGTTCTGGGCAATATTTTCCACTTCTAGGCTCTTAGTTCATTGCAATTTGATTAAGATTTGAAAAAAAAAGCCATAGGTATTTGATTAAGATTTGCAAAATTCTCCTTTCATTACATGTCACATCCCTCCTTCTATTCAAAGCCTTCAGTGACAGCATTCAGAGAACTGAAACCCAACCAGAAAAGACCACCATGTTTTCTTCTCTTGTGGATTTCCAAGTAAAAGAGAGGACAAAGAAAGGACAAAACTGGAAGCTGGACAAATGTCTTAACATCCCAGCTTTTCGTTTCCAGTATAATCATGAACGTAACTCTAGCCTTGTTTAATAGCGACTGATTGTTCTTCTAATAAGAACATATTCTTATCAGAAATTCTCTTGATTTCACTTCTTATATTTGTTATGCTGGGGAGGAGGACATTTCCTCTATCCCTGTAGCTCCTGGAGTAAGCCTGTTCCCCTCCTGGGTCAAATTCCCTATTAATCTGGTGAAACAGAAGGAGGGCAAGGGGAAGGGTAGGTTGGGAGAAAGGCTTTTATTTCTTACACCTTGCTTGGGATCACTAGCCGGGCACAGCTCTGTCCCTCTCCTCCAGCGATGCTCATGCACTCCTCTCCTCCCATCACTTCTGGGAGAAACTTTATGGGCGGGGCCCATGGTGATTGACTGGCACCAGACCAGTTGGGTACCAGGAATGGCAGTTTTCTCCTCATCGCCTGCCCCTACTGACTTCAAGGCTCTGCAGTAGTAAAAACCTGTTGATATGTAAATAGACTAGGCGTGAGATTCTGGAAATTCTGCTATTTACCCCACAACCCCTCAGAAATTCTTCTAGCCGATCTAAGAATCAAATTGACATGAGACATATTAGCAGATGAAAAAACCCCAAAGCTTAATTACGTACATACAGGGAAGCCATAGACATGGGTTCCAGAGACATTCAGGGACAATGATGTGGTATATGTCTTGTGAGCCAAAGAGAAGGGGGTAGGGAGCTGAGACTTCAGAGCAGAAGGGAAGTAATTCACAGGAATACTAAAAGAGTAAGTGTCTGGTAAACAAAATACTTGATGTGCCACACAGAAACAGTGGGGCGCAGAGGGGAATCTTAACAGGCTTTGTCACATTCCTCTCTATCTATCACCTTAGTTTACATTAGAATATAGCTGTCTGTGGCGATAGGTCTCATCCTGGAGTAGTTCTTCCATCTAAATTCTTTTCATGCACAAGGAGAGGAGGAGGTCAAAGTATCTTTCTGAGTCTTTTGGGCCTTGATGGTTTTCAGTTCAAAGACATCTGCCTGTGACAATGGCACCTCTTGTGGTGGCCTGCCCCTGAGCCCTACAATTACAATGAGCATTTCTTGCTAATCATGGCAAAATAAATTTTTTCTGTTAAAATGTAGGAATACCTCATAATCTCTTTAGCATCATTTGTTTTGTTGTTTGCATATAATACCTCAGTTTAAATTATACCCTCTCTCCTCAAGTACAGGGGAGAGTCAAAACACAGGAAGAAAGCATAATTCCAGGTAACTCTTTTCTTTTAATGAAAACATGATTGTGTCTCTACCTCTGTGAGTATAGATTTGATACTCTATGTAAATGTGCCTTGTAAATTCTGAAGTGCTATAAAAATGAATGCTATTTTACTTAATAATTAACATCAATGCTAATAAAATATCATCCCCTATTAAAATGCAAATGCTCTTGGGAGACTGAGACATTAAACCAATTATGCATGACTTGATAAGAAATATTTCATCAGCAACTTGTGCAATAAATGAAGTGATGTGACGGAGTAGAGGAGGGAGAGAATGGGAGACATAGATACAGAGAGAAAGACAAGGACAGAAAAGTCAGGCTGACATGTTCCCCTTCTAGGCAGAACTGGATTGAGGACCTGGGTGCCCACCCAGCAGGGTATCACCATCACCTCATAAGCCTGTTTTAGTGAAGTCACCCACAAAGGGGCTGGAACTCATATTCTAACTCTTGACACTTAGAAAGGTTGCTGTTCCCAGCCAGTAAGTACCCTGAGAAGTCTGGAATAAGGTTTTTCAACTCTGATAGTCTGTGATCAGAGTCTATGTGTGGCTTCAAGGATCCATGATGAGGAGCTGCTTAGTCTTAAGGGATCACTTAATGTCACCTGGGGGCGATTGGGAAGACTTACCAAGGAAGGCGACACTAAAGCTGGGGTCTGAAAATCTGAGGATGAGTTACCTAACAAGGGGATGGGAAGGGGCAGAGTGCCAGGGAGAGGCTCAGATAAAGTCAAAGGGAGACCCGGAGTGGGTGAGAGAGACAGGAAAAAATGCACGCCAGAGGGAGGAAGGGGAAAGGAAAGAGGGACAGGGAGAGAGCACACCATTGTGTAGGTCTGGAGCTTACAGGATGAAAGGAGGGATGAGGGGAAAACAGGAGGCAGGACTGGTAAGCAGGAATGAAGTCATGCTGGGCTTTTGGGCCATCGTAAGGAGCTTGGTGTATTGTGTACAAGCAATAGTGAACTTTTGATGTGTTTAAAGTAGAGGCATTTCAGCGGTGGTGAAGGAGAATCAGAGTGGTCCCAGTGGAGATCTTTTGTGTCTTATTGGGATAAAATTGTCATGGGGGGGAGGTCATAGTTTCAAATTTCTTCCTTCCTTCAAAAGTAAGGATTAAGAAGTCTTAGATGGGGGTCCAATGTTCAAATGTAATAATGTATAAAAAGCTTCTAGCCTGATGCCTATTCTATAAAAGGCTTTCAACAAGGTGGCTATGGGAATGACCTTGAGGAAGCATCTTGGGCTGTTTCAGCCTCTAAGGTTATTCTTTTGCCTGCTTTGACCTTTCACCCTCAGGAATACAGGGCAAACTAGATTTTAGAGACTGCTCTCTTCTCTTTTGTTTTCCAGCAGTTTTGATCCACATATTTCCCTTCCTACCCTCCTCCTCCTCTCCTCTCTCCAGCTGAAGTCTTCATAAGAATTCCAGGTAAACCCTGAGAGTGTCATTTCCAAATATTCTGTGGAAGCCTTCCTTCTATTGCTACATTGTCGAGCTTTCCAGGAATACCTTGACTTGGGAATTGGAGAAGATAACCAGCAAGCGGGCTTTCATCATTATTTTCTCTGAGATCCTAAATGATGGAGAATAGCTAAGTCTGGGGACTTCTAGGAAAGTTACTGGTTCATATGTCTCTTATAAACACACCAGAAACTTCCAGTTGAGTTTTGGAGAAAAGACTATTTAAAGAGCCAAAAGAAGGTTGATAGATGTGTGAGAGACGTCAAAGGGAAGTGATATTTCTAATGCAAATTTATATGGTTTTAACTATTTTCAGCTTTATTTGCTGCTCCCTGTAGCATTTATTTACTTTGTGGGTTTTAATTGATTGATCACTGTGAAGTTTATTCGGACTTGTGGTCAGATTATTTTGAGTGTTGGTAACTCTTTTGAGGAGGATTGCATTTGAAAGATGGAAGCAATGCTCAAATCCTTAGTTAGGTCCTATGTATGCCAGAGAGAAAAGTTAAGGGGCAAGGAGAAGGGAAAGGGAAGAACTTTTTATGCACCTTCTCTGATGCAGATGTGTAAGCACTTACATATATTAGCTCACTGAATCCTCAGCAATCTGAGAACACAGGTATTTTTATCCACTCATTATAGATGAAGTGAGGCTCAGATAAGTTAACAGAAGCCTAAATTCACATAAATAGGAAGAAATAGAACCGGAACTTGATCTGATAGACTAGAAGTCCACATTTTCTCTACTGTCAGTTTGGGAAGAGCCACTTGGACACCATAGGCTATTTCTGTAACAAATAGTGGGATTCGACTACAGTTACATTTTCAGGGGAGTTCATGCCCTGTCATTATTTTTTATTCCTCCCTTTGAATTTGACTAAAGTCACTGGAACTCTCTGGACCTCAGTTTTCTGGTTCGTGAAAAGACATGATTGGATATAACTATTAATTTTTGAACTGCGTTATGTAGAATGCCAGGTCACTTCCCAAGGAACCCAGTGGCTACTAGAGGAAGAGGTGTGCACATGGTGGAGGTCATGGAAGGGGTGTACTTAATGGCTTCCAAGTCTCCATGAACTTGTCTTCTTTCATCTCCTTAATATATAAAGGACTTCTGGATGCTTTTGAAGAAAGGATTTCATGGTTATTGAAAAAGAAGGGAAGGGGGCAACTAGTCCATGCTATCTGGTCTGCACCCTTCAACTCTGTTATGAATGACCCATAGTCAGGTCAACAAACCTGAGCTGACAAGCTGAGGTCTCCAAGTCTGGAAGCTTCTGAGAGGTTCAAACAATGAAAACATATGACTGTCAAAGGACTCATTTATGTGAACAAAGAATGAAGCTGTGGGGAGGCACACAGTACAGGAGAAGGACTGAGTTGTTCACTGGTGCTCAGTCAATCTCTGAAAATCCATTTGCCTAAAGGCAATTTGCCAAAACACCAGTTCCCTGTAAACCTATTCAGTGAAAACAATTTTTCGAAAGATCAACTGGTAATTCCCTGAAAATTGTCAAACAAATGTTTTAAGGCAGATCTAAGACAGTTTGTTGCAACTGTTTCCCAGCAGGGGCAGAAGAGTTTTGTAAGGACAATAGCAAAGGCAGGGCTTGGGCGGGGAGAGACTGGGGAAGGGCATAAGGCTGCAAAAATAGCTAAGTTGGTAAAACGGAAGTGTCATCTTTAGAATACAAAATGTTGACTATTTGAAGTGTTCAGGAACAAATGTAAAAAGCAAGAGAAACTGACATTCAAGTTAGTTGGATTAACACATATATATAAAAAGTACAGTGACATTTGAATTTTTCACTTCTTTGCTATTATTAAGAATGCTGCTTTGAACATTCATGTACAGGCTTTTTTTTTAAAGACATAAACTTTCATTCCTCTTGGGCAGATACCTAGGAGTGGAATTGCTGAGTCATATGGTTAGTCTATGTTTAATTTTTTTAAGAAACCACTGAACTGTTCTGCAACATGGCCGTACCATTTTACATTTCACCAGCAATGTATGAGGGTTCCAGTGTTTCCACATCCTTGTCAACATTTGTTATTATCTGACTTTTAGATTCTAAATATTCTATTGGATGTGAAGTGGTATCTTATTTTGATTTGCATTTCCTAATGAGTAAAGATGTTGAGCACCTTTTCATGTGCTTATTGGCCATTTGTATGTCCTTGAAGAAATGTCCATTCAAATCCTTGGCCTATTTTTAAATTGGGTTGTCTATTTACTGTTGAGTTGTAAGAATTCTTTATATAATCTAGATACAAATGCCTTACCAGACATATGATATGCATATATTTTCTCTCATTCTGTGGATGTCTTCTTACTTTCTTGATGGTGTCTTTGAGTCACAAAAGTTTAAAATTTTACAGCTGATTTATCAATATTTTCTTGTATTGCTTGTGTTTTTGTGCAGTATCTGAGAAATAATTGCATAACCCATGATCGTAAAGATTTTTCTCTGGTGTTTTCTTCTAGGAGTGTTATAGTTTTAGCTCTTGCATTTTGTCTTTGATCAGTTTAAATTAGCATTTGTGTGTGATGTTAGGTAGATATCCAGGTTAATCTTTTTTGCTGATGAATATTCAATTGTCCCACCAATATTTGCTGAAAAAAATGTTGTCCTCTATTGAATTTTCTTGGCATCTTTTTTTGAAAATCAGTTGACTGCAAATATAAGGAGGTCCTTTTTGGGGGGGTACCCTCAATTCCATTGGTTTATATGACTATTCTTAGGTCAGTACCTTACTGTCTTGATTAGTATAGCTTTACAGTAAATTGGTACATGTAAATCTTCCAACTTTGTTCTTATATTTCAATATTATTTGGCTATTTCAGTTTCTGCAAAAACACAGCTGGGAATTTCATAGGGTTTGTGTAGATCAATTTGGGTAGATTTTCCACTGTAACACTATTGAGTCTTCCAGTACATGACCATGTGTTGTCTTTCTATATTTCTAGAGCTTTAATTTATTTAGAGAGTGTTTTGAAATTTTAAGTATACAAATCTTGAACACTTCTTAATATTTTTCCTAAGTATTTTATTCTTTTGATACCATTGTGAATTGAGTTGTTTTCTTAATTTTATTTCCAGATTGTTCATTACTAGGACAAACACAATTTTTTTTCATACTGATCTTCCGTCTTGTGGCCTTGCTGAATTTGTTTATTATTTCTAGTTGTTTTATGAATTCCTTAGAAAGGGCCACCTACAGGATCATGTTAGAGCTGAATAAAGACAATTTTACTTCTTTTTCAATTTGGATACCCTTTATTTCATTTTCTTGCATGATTGTATTGGCTAGAACCTTGAGTATAATGTTAAATAAAAGTGCCAAGAGCAGACAGTTTTGTTGTTGTTCTGGATCTTATGTGGAATCATGTAGTGTTTTACCATTAAATATGATGTTAGCTATGTTTTTTTTTGTAGATTCCTTTATTGTGGTGAGAATGTCCATTCTGTTTCAACTTTATGCAACTTTTTGTCATGAATGTGAGTGGGATTTTGTCAAATGTGTTTTT
Source organism: Smutsia gigantea (assembly GCA_032199065.1). NCBI lineage: Eukaryota > Metazoa > Chordata > Mammalia > Pholidota > Manidae > Smutsia > Smutsia gigantea. Next base: position 56,893 of record JAVSCE010020132.1, on the reverse strand, counting down.
TCTCTGTTGAGATGATCATGTGGTTTTTGATTTTTGATGCTAAAACAATCTTGTATTCCTTTGACAAATCCCACTTAGTCAAGGTGTGTAATTACTATGAATCTGTATGGTTTGTTAATATTTTGTTGAGAATTTCTTCATGGCTTCTTGGCTAGTCTTTTTCACTTAATTATTTTCTCTCTGCTCTTAATACTATTAGTATTAATAGTAGATAATAATACTCTTAATACATGAAGAAATAGCTAAACGAAATAGTTAAGATTCACTGGAGATGACTACATTGGAAGAAAGTTTTCTGGAACACCCGTGAGCTTTGGGAGGAGATGAAGGTGGGGGTGAGACTGGATCTTAATTTTTCATAGTCCGCCTCTGTTTACCTTAGAGCCCTGGGCTTCCAGGCAGTCTCCTATGGTGTGCAAAAGCAGCATGGCTAAGGAAATGCTAAGGTGGAAATTTGCCTAAAGATGAGTAAAGGAGATTAAGCAGAGGCTTTTTCTTTTTCACAAAACTTTGTTTCTCTTTCTTGTTCTTCTTACTTATTATGGGCTAGGTACAGTGCTAAGTGTTTTATATGTGTTATCCAACAGAATACTTAGATTCATCTTGAAACACATGGAAGCCAAATAACTTGTTCAAGATTACCCCACCTACAAGGCTGCTGACTATAAAACTTGTGGTCTTAACTATGCTGTCAAGGGTTTTTCCTTAATTATTATTAGCACCTTTGTTATAAATACCCATGAACCATATACTTTCAATGATTTCATTTTACTTTTTGGAAAATTGATGTGCAAAGAATTTACATAATCTGCCCAAGGTCGCAGAGCTAATTAATGGTAGAATGAAGATTTGAACCTCCATGTAGTCCCTTTAATGGCATATGCTGTAAGTTATAAAGAAAATATAACAAATACACTAGACCAATACTGGGTAAATGTATTAAAATGCTATTTAAGAGAATGGTCAGAGTATGTACAAGCTGCTTGGAATAATAACTCTGCTTGGAGAAGCAGTGGAAGCCTCTGCTAAAAATATGATATTTATTCATGATATTAAAAGAAGAATGGGAGTTTTCCAGTATGTGGCAGGGGCAAGGACAGGTTAAGCATTTCAGGTAAGAGGAAGTGCACGGATAAAGGGCAGAGAGATGTGAAAGTGGCCATCACTTTCAAAGAGTAGTGAGAAGTTCAGAGCAAAACAGTGCAGGGTTGGATGGGGGATCAGTAAGTGTGATGCTCTGTAGTCTGGGTGCTGGAGTCGTCACAAGGCTCAAGCCAGGGTTTCAGGATCAGAGCAGCATTTTTGAGCACAGGAATGACACAGATAGACTTACAGCATTATCCCATGGCAGTGGCCAGGAAACCAGGGGAACAGAGTCTGATGATGGCAGGGAAGGAGGAAAGAGGCTGCTGCAGGGAATTGAATTTCCTATCTTGACTATAGCATGTGAATCTGGGGCAACTGTTCCTGTCTGTGGAGGCACAACAAAACAAATTGGGTGCAGGAGTTAAAGGTGGGCCCTTCCGTTCCTAACTCACCTTGGCTCTGGTGTATGTCTCCAGGCTAATCGCATTAACTTTCTGAAGGTGGTTTTCTGGAAGAGATATAAGCACCTGGCTCTTGAGGAGGTGCTCAGTATAAGGTAGCTACACGTCATTATCTTCAAATTCTTCCTATTTACCTGGATTAAAAATATGTGAAGTATGTGTGCTAATAGCTTTATTGAACTGTAATTTCTACATCATAAAATTAACACTTTACAAGTGTTCAATTTAATTATTTTAGTAGGTTTATGCAGTTGGGCAACTGTCAGCACAATCCAGCTTTAAAACATCTTCATCACCCCAAGAAGTTTCCTTGTGCTTGTTTGCAGTTAATTCCTGCTTCTATTCCCAGCCAAGAGCAACCAGGATCTGCTTTCTCTGTGCAAATTTACCTTTTCATAGACATTTCTTAGAGATGGAAGATGTAGTCATTCTAAACATTTCATGTAAATGATATATATTGTTTTTTTTTCACTTGGCTTCTTAAATTTAGCTTAATATTTTTGAACCTCATTCATAGTATAGTATGTATCATAGCTTGTTGCTTTTAATTGCCAAGTAGTATTCCATCATCCTTATAATGGAGTAATATACTACATTTTGCAAATGCATTCACCAGCTAATGGGTATCTGGATGTAAAATGTGTTTTTGCACATCGTATGCTGTTAGATCAAAACTCACCAAAATTTTCAGGTTAACTGAGATTTATTTTCCTTTAAGAATTTTGAAGAAGCAAATAACCATGTAGCAAAAACTATATCAGAGATGTAAAAGGAGGGTTTGTTGGATATTATATCTAGCAAGTCCTTATCTATTATTCATCTATGTTTCTATCATGTATCTGTCAATCATCACTGTTTATTTTAGCATTCAAGAGCAGGGGAGTAAAACATTCATTCCCACCTCCAGGTTTCAAATTCCTGAAACAAAATTATTTTAGTTATATGACAGTTATAGTAGTCCTCCATTATCCATGCTTTTACTGTCTGAGATCAACTGTGGTCTTGAAGCAGATAATCCTCCTTCTGAGCTATTATCAGAAGGTCGGTAGTAGCCTAATGATACCTCACAATGCCTACATCATTCACCTCACTTCATCTCATTACGCAGGCATTTTATCATCTCACATCATCAAAAGAAGATGAAGGGTCAATACAGTACCGTAAGATATTTTAAGAGAGAGAGCACATTCACATAACCTTTTCTGCGGTATAATGTTATAACTCTTCTTTTTTATTATTATTATTAATATGTTACTGTGTCTAACTTAAAAATTAAACTTTGTCATAGGTATGTATAGGAAAAACATAGTATATATAGGGTTTGGTACTATCTGGAGTTTTAGGTATCCACTTGGAATGTATCCCCTGTGGATAAGGGGGGATGACTGTATCACTGAATAATTAAATTTCGTTCATTTTACTATAGCTGCTAACTAGCTTATCTTGTTCACTTTGGGGATATTTTTACAATGAGGCTGGAAACAAAAAACATATTTGGATGATGCTGAGGCAAGTTGGAAATGAAATCAACCAGAATTCTTGCATTTTTCATACTTGAGGCTAATGATATTTTTGACTGTAATAAAAAGCCTGTTCCCATCCAATTCCCATCAGGCATGGCTTTCCAGGTTCCCTGAAGTCAGTAGCCTTGGCTTGGTGAAAGATCTTCACCTGTGCTCATTCATCCCTGTCAGATATTCTGAATTTCCTGTTCACTTGTCTGTCTCACTTATCAGGTCTTTACTTCCTTGGGGGTTAATTTCTAATTTTTGTAAACCTAACCTATAGTGTAGTCCCTGACATAGTAGATGGTCAGTGAAGTTTAGTGAGTGAATGGATATATGCTAAGTAGGCTGTTTAGGAAGTTGAGGTTTGTTTTTGTAAGTGGTGGCTATTTTGAATGTATTCTAGATGGGCTGGCCCGAAAGGGACTCCTTCTTGGCCCCATTTATAGTTTCCACTACTATGGTCAGTTCTTGGGAAGAAACACCCCACAGTTCCCTTCATTTAACCAGAGTTCAGTGGCAACTAGCCACTTCTCCCCCACTAGCTTTCTGTGGTTAAAGAGTCTAGATCCCTAAGTGGACTCTCCATGTGCCCTGAGGTTCCAAAGCTGGTGTTCACTTTTCCCTTCAGACCTAAAACTTCACATCCATGTCTAATTCATGGCACACTTGGCTTCTCAAGGAGGACCTGAAAATGAAGCCAGATTTAAACAGGAGGATGTCGATGACCTCCTTATGTGTCTGCATCCTTATGCTATCCCAAATCCCCTAGCCTCCATGCCCTTCTTCCAGGGAAGCCAGAGTCGTCTTTACAAAGCCCACATCTTATGCCACATTCCACTTGAACCTCTCTCCAGAGCCTTCTTCCACTCCAGTATTTAAGCTGCTTAGTTTAGCAACATGGCCCCTTCCCAGGGTGACCCTTGCCCACTTTGCGAGTCTCATCTCTGGTCCCTCTCCCCTTCTCATGTACCTTTGCCCAATGAATGAATACTCAGCAACAGAGGCTGACTACATGGATATTCTCGGCTACAACTGAGAGGAGATGGGGACAACAGAGACCAGTATAAACAATGTCAGTAGTGGGGAGCCGGTCTCCTGAATGTGCCACACGTCCCCAAGAAAGCCAAAGATGGGAGACAGGACTCTTGCTTTCCCCTCGGCTGGCTTCCATCCCCACGTATCTCTCAGATAATGCTGTCTTTGTACATCAGCCTCAATTGCTAACTACCTCGTATTTCTCAAATGGTGAAGTGATCCCAGCTCTGTGGAGACACTGGCTGTGGTGGGGTCCCCAAGAGATGGTGCATTGGGTCACAAGAGAGCTCCTTCCAAAGGGATTTTCTAAGGATCGTTTTGACTGTGCAGTTTGCAGTTTTGTACTGACTCTGCATCTCTTTAATGGGAGACAGTCCCCTCCAGTGCTAGCGCAGGTTCTCACACTTTCCCAGCCCCCCCTGCCTATCCCTCCATCTGACAAGTCTTCCTGCCTTCTTGTCCTCCGACTCTGCTCAGGCCTCAGCTCACACAGAGTCCCTGGAAGATCTCTCTCATTCTGTGCAGACTGCGCTTTGTTACCTGCGCTTCGGTGCTGAAGAGCAGCCTTCCACGTCCGAGCATCGATGGGGAGTGGCGAGGTGTTGGCTTTGTAATTCTAACATTCCTCCTACATTTACTGCTTACCATTTTTCCATAGGACAGATATTTCTGTCATAAATGGGCCAGTTTTCCCTGAAATACAGTTTTTACTGACAAGGCAAGATGAATATTTAATGACTTTAATTGCTGGTTTGCAAGGGAAGACGTTGCTTTAGTAATAACCACTTTAAATGGTGACAAATGAATTTTTGTCCAAGTTTTCTCTTTTTTGAGCATCCCTGTGGACTCATGGTTTCCGTCGGTCTGAGGTCTTTTGATCCACCCTCATCACTGCTTCTGGGAGAGCTCTAGTCATCACCATTTGGGGCGGCGTGGGCTCCTTTCTGGCTGGCTCTTGTGTCCCGTGGCATGTCCAATTACTCTTTGAAAGCTTTTTTGCTTCTGAACATGACAAAATGTTCTAGGCTCAACTTGTACTTTCCCTAATCCAGTCCTGAAAGCAGCCAGTTCTCCAAGAAATCCTGAGTTTGTAGAGCTTTGAAATCTGAGGGCTAGGACCGCTCATCGCTCTGGCGGCGACATTGCTGCGAGGCCATTTCAATGGGCTGAGATAGATAATACACGATTAATAAAACTGTACGTTCATTTAACTATTTTCACTTCGACATGTTTTATAGTTCATTTTTTATTTTATAACTGGATCTTTTATTCTCTTAAACCATCATTAATATCATTCCTCATTTGCTTTATTGTGTGATATAAAGAAAATAAGTTTTGAAATAACAATATGCATTTTATTACTAACATAAAATAGGTTTCATTCAATTTCTTTGTAGTTCTTTTTTTGTCCATGGAGCGTACCCTACTAAGGATGATCAATCAAAGTTAAGCATCTTGGGGAAAAAAGAATCGTTTCTCTGTGTGGTTATGTTACTAAATTGATATATGGTTAGATTTGTCTTGGTTTATTTTCAATTTTAGAAACACTTTAAAAAAACTAGTGTTACTTTCAATAGGTAATGAACTCACATTACTCAGAGGGCATAAGGGCATAGAAAGGTATATGCTGGGAAGTTTTTCTTCCATCTCTTCCCCCCCACCCCCGCCCCCCATTCCCCTATGCATTTTCTTTAAGGTAACCACTTTTGTGAGTTTCTTGTTTATATTTCCAGTGTTTTTTTGTGGTGTTGTTTTTGCAGGTGTATTACACATGTAGATATTCTTATTTTATTCTCTTAGACTGAAAGTAACACAACTGTTCCACACTTTCCTACTTTTTGCTTTGCAGTATGCCCTGGGGAACTATCCATATTACAATATAGAAAGTGTCCTCATTCTTCTGTATGGCCACCTGGTTCTCCAGTTGCTTTTGATGTTCAGACTCACAAATAATGGTACACTTAATAACCTTCTGCATATGTCATTTCATGCTTTATCAAGTGCTGTTGTAGGTTAGATTTGTAGGAGTGGAATTAATGGGTCAAAGAGCAAACGAACTGTTAACTTTGATATTACCAAAATCCATGGGGTTTATTTCTATGCAATATTAGACCCCTCAACTGATTCAAAGTGAAAGAATAAATGAATTAACTTTAAAAAAGATATTTTGAAAACAGGTATTTGAATATTCTTTAATACCAGATGGCTCTAAGGAACTTAATCTACCACTATTGCTCCTCTAAAATAATAAAACAAATACGAAAATAAATCTAGAAACACCAAAATACCTCGCCCTCCTTTGTAACTATTGAAACAAGTGAACACTACTAGTGAGTGGCAACCGAGTTCTAGTGCTTCGCTAGGTGGTGGGATACTGGTGGGAGTTCCCTCATGGAGCTTACAGCCTAGTTGGGTTGCTGAGATAGACATTATACACTCACCTCAATTAGTGGTTAAACTATAGCTGTGATAAGGCCTGCAAGAAGAAGGGACTGGAGAGGTAAACGCACACGACTGGAGGACACGTCCTTGCCCCGGGCAGGTGGTGAAGTTTTTCTGTGTGATGTTTGTGCTGAGATCTGCAAGGTAGGTGATGGCATGCAAGAGAGGTCATGAGGGGTGGAGGGAAGGGGCAAGAGAGCCATTCGGAAAGAGGATACAAAATCTGTGCATTGAGGGTAGGAAAGAGGTGGTTGCAAGCAACAAAAAGAAGGTCAGTGCAGTGCCAGGACGAGAGGGGTGCACTGCTGCTGGAGAGATGGATGGGGTTAGCTCTTCAAGGAGCACTGGGGAGACACCACATTTTCTGAATCTTTTGTTTTTCCCCTCGGGGTCTAGAACACAGCTGGGTAGGGTGTTGAAAAGTATGCAGGCATTTTTGAGTTAACTGGGTGGGTCGTATGGGCATCAATTTCTTGGGTTAAGATTTGGACTCATGATGTCTTAAATTAGAATGGGATCATTGGGGAACGGCTGCCCTGAATTGTTGTTCTTTACCACCAACCAAAGGCAGCGTGCAAACGCGCAAACAACCTTCCATTTGGAGAGGTTAGGCTGGGAGGCCTTCAGATACCTGCTGTGATTCTCTAGCACCTGTGTGATATGTGCAGCTCCGGGAAGTAGTGGCGCATTCCAGCAACCACCAGGATCTCCCATGAACCGCCCCATGCCGTACTCATGTCAGCTCTAGGAGGTAAATACTAAACAGGTGAACTTTATCTTCCTGTGTCCTTAGCAGGATGGACTCTTCCCATTTTAGGGGTAATGAGTAGAATTATTACCTTCCCTCAGGAGTAAACAAGTAAATTTCTCAGGAAAGGAACCAAACAAACAAAAATACTATTCAGGCTAAGGTGGGCAGGTCTCTAACCATCTAGGGAGGATCCCCTCTACCAGGAGTTTTGTGTTGTGATGATTTACCACCATAAGTATTGCTACACGATTAAAATGAGTAGAATTTATACCAAGTGCTTCCAAAACACTGTGGCAAGCATTTTACATGGATTGAATAATTTAACATTTGTTTCCATCATAGAAGGTAAGAACTGTGTTGTTCCCTTGTGGAGACAATGGAACTTGGCTACAGCAGGTAAAATAATGCCAAGCACAGTCCTGAACATTTTTCCATCAATAACTAATTTAACACTGAGAACAATGTAATGAATTGGAGACTATTGCTGCCTCTCTCTTATGGAGGAGAGGACTGGGTCTCACAGTCAACAAGCTGCAAATCTGGCATCGGACCCAGATCTTGACCATGGACTTCATAGCATGGGTGCCACAAACATCATGGGGTCGGGGGAGCTTCAACTCGCCTCTTTGTTCTCACGTGGGCATGCGGGGGTCTGGTCACCTCATTGTTCTGATCCTTCTCTTTACCTAGGGCTTCTGTGCTCCCTGTCTGACTGGTGTGTTCTGAGGATCAATGGAGATACAGTGAAAGTCTACAGTACTTGGTTGAGTGTTTAGGTTTGTGCTGAGTTAAACTCCAGCTGTGGCACTTATTATTGGTGTGACCTCATCCAAACAGTAGAATTCTCTGGAGTCTACATGCTCATTTCTTGACACCTCAGAGATGCCAGCAATAATCCGCAAGATAATAGTTAACGCTAACATCTACTCTTTACTCTGTATGCAGTCTCCCTCACTTTCCATGCCTGTCTTATGAAATAGGTACTACTGTGTTATCCACTTGACAGATGAGACTACTGAGGACGGAGTAAATTTAAGAAACATGCCAAGGCTCTCTCTCAATACTTACAGGAGCCAGGATTGAACCCATGCAGGCCTACCTCTTACCTGCCCTACCAACACCAACATCTGTGAAACTAGGTAACTCCAGGGTTTGAACCCAAGCTTTGCATGTCAGAGTGACTTATACAACCTCTCTGAGCCACACTTTGCACACCTGTAAAATGCTGGTCACTGGGAGGATTGGTAGAGATGGTCTGTGCAAATACCTGAACTTAGCTCCTGGTGCATAATCAGCTTCTAACAAATGTTTAGTTCCCTTCCAGGGGGAACACTGGTGAGATAAATTGCTGCCTGAAGGCTGATGCCTGGAGCACTGCCCCCCTCAGTCCACCAAATGAGACTTGAAGAAATTAAGTCGGGCAGCTTTAATCGATCATCCTGTAATTTCCACACTGGATAAAGATTAGCCACAGTATATCATAGACCAATTACACCTGTCATTCCACGGGGCCTAGGGAATGCACTGCTGTATCTTTGCTATTGAAATGGGGTTGTTTCATTAAAACAAAGGGGTTCTACAAACAGCCTATGGTGTTTTAATCCTGGCAGGCTGTATTTAATCAGAACAATTGCCTGTGCTCCTGCTGAGTGTGCTTCTTTTGGATAAGATTCTGCACTTAATGTGTCATAGGATGGCGCTATTGACTGAAGTTGATGGGAGACTAGTCAGGGAGATTACAACACTTTGTTGGGAGCTGACAGGTTACTGTTCTCATGGCTAGTTATCTCAGCGTTTATTCTTGCTATTTAAATAAAGCCTTAATAGGTAGGAGACCGTTGTTCTATCTTTTCCCCGTTGACTTGGACATGCATGCATTTCTTCATGCATTCGACATTGATGAATTAGGGCTTCCTGCCAGCCAGGGAGCCTGCTTGGTACTGATACAAAGATAATGCTTAAGAGCTGATTCTTGATGTCTAGGAGAAAAAGATCCCAGGATGTGGGAGGTTAAGAATAATGCAGTGAGTCACAGTATTACTGGAAACCTGAAATTTAAAGTTGTTATCATGTATGGCCCAGTGGAAAGTGTCCTGGGGGAATGGAGTTTGTCTGATCTGGGATGAACACCTCCATTTTCTAGCTGTGTGCTCCTAGGTCAGTCACAACTTTATTGAGTTTCAGATGCCTCAGTTATAGGACTGGGTTTACAAATGCCTCCTTCAGAGTGGTCTTGTGAAGAACTAAAGAGATAAGTGTAAAATGCAAATATTAATGTTGCATTTTACATGTTTCTTTCTATTAGTGTAATTATTAGCTGGGTGATGCTGGGCAGATTACTTAATCTTGAAGGAAGGTTACTCAAATTTGGAGGAAGATATACAATTTATTCAATTTACTGCATACTAATTACTGCCCTAAATTGCATCACTTATCTAATTCAGTTCTCATAATAACAGTATGAAATAACACTAGTTTTAAGTCTATTTTTTCAGATGGGGACACAGGCACAAAGGCCAAGTGACTTCTAATATGATACTTTTAGTAAGTAGCAAAGCCAGGATTTGAACCCTGGTAGAAAACTCTAGAGAGCTTGTTCTTAACCACTACATTGCACTCAAAAAGTTAACAGATGTGCCCAAAGTCACAGTGGTGCTATACAGTAGAGGGTGACAAGATTTTATTTTTATTTTAGCAAATGGAAGTATTTCAAACATTGTTTTATATATTGCATTGTCACTTAACTTTAGTTGTGGTAATATTATCATATCATGAAGTAACTAAAAAACAAAACAGAACTCCAAACCATGATTCATATAAGCTGCATAATGTTTTTTCTTATGGATATACTTTATGTTTTAAACTACTTTCCTATTGTTGGACCTTCTGGTCTTCACTTATTTGGGAAAAGGGTATTACTTTTGCCCCATTAACATATGCCTACATCTTTGTCTGGATTAACAATTGCTTCTTTAGAATAGATTAATTCTTAGAAGTGGAGCAACTAGGTCAAAGGTTGTGAACTTTTGCCTGACTATTCTCAAATTTCCAAGACAGAGTTACTACTAAGTGAATATTTGTTGAATGTTGAATGGAAGAGAAAGGCATTTATCCCAGCAGCATTTGAATCCCTTCTCTATCTGTCTGGGTTTGGTCATGAAATAAAGCCACTCACTACCAGTTTTTTAGGGAAAAGAGTTTACTGTAGGAATTCGGGCTTACAGGAGTAGAGGCTGCAGCCAGAAGATGGGAGAAACCATCACTAATGACTTCAGCGCAAGGCACTGGAGCTGGTAGAGAAGTTAGAGCTTGCAGAGATGTTGGAGATCCACCACAACTGGCCAAAGTGGGAACTCATAGAAAGGTCTAAAAAGCCACCAACTCTGGCCACTAGGATCTCTGGCTTCTGCTTCACTTCTGCCATCCAAATTTCCTGCGAGTTCTTTCCTTTGGCAAACCCAAGCTCTGAACCACACAGGGAGGTGATTCTAGGAAATGCAGTTCACACCTTGGATGGAAGTGGTGGTGTTGTTGAAGACTGACAACCTCAGATGCCTTTTCTTTATATACTCAGTGGAACTTGAGGGGACCTTTTAAAATTCTTTGCCAATATGAAAAAGAAGAAGCTATTATCTTACTTTAATTTGCATTTTAAAAATTGTGAGTGTGACTTCTTTTTTCCATGTACTTACGGCTACCTATGTATTCAAGAAATATTCCTGAGCACCTTCTATAAATCAGTCATGGTTCTGGGCTTTGGGGAACCCCTGGTGAATAAGGTGGGCAAAGTTTCTGTTTTCATGAAGCTTGTATTCCAGAGCAAGGATTTTAGGAAAAGGAACCAATAAAGGAACAAGATCATTTCAGATAATAGTAAATATTATAGGGAAAAACTGTGGATGGTTTTGAAATGGACAAAAGAGATTCCTGAATATCTTTTCAATGGATCTGGATTCTCTGGAGATTCTTTGATGCTGTGGACGGGGTGGGGGGTGGTCTTCGACTAGGCTATTTTAGGACTCTGTAGAGATAGAGGTTAACCTTTAGAAAACTGTTAGTAATGCAAACTGTGCCGGGTGGAATGCAACTGATTATCACCCTGTCAATACTGAGCATTTTTGCCATTTGTATATCAATTTATAAATTCATTTTAGCATTCCTCAGCCTAGTATCAGATGTGGCACTGAAACTTTTCTGTTGAATTGGTCATTAACATCTCACTGGTTGCCTCATTAATTACTGAGCTAAATAAAATCTTTGATATAATTTTTTATATATGTTTTATGTACCTGAGAGTAATAATTATACCTTTTATTAGAATGTGTAACAGCTTGGAAGAAATAAGTGAATAAGATAAATTTCAAGTAGTTAATAAATATCATCCAGAAGACAAGATAGGTATTGTTCCAGAGGGTGACTTTGTGGAATGTGGGAAGATGTTCATTTGTATTAGGTGGTCAGAAAAGGCCTTGGTGAGAAAGTGGCATTTAAGTTGAGACTTGAGTGGTTAAAGGAGATGCCATGTGCAGACAGGAGGGCAGAGTGTTCCCAGCAAAGGGAATCACTTGGCAGATGTCCTGAGACAGGGATAAGCTGTCATATTCAGGAAACCAGCTGTAGTGAGTAAGGAGGTAAATGGCACAAGGTGTAATCAAAGATGCTTATGGGGGCCAGATTATGTTGGTCCTTTTAGTCTGTGATGAGTATTTAGAATTTTATTCTATGTGCCATGAGAAATTAATGTGGTTTATACAGTGACGTAGCACCATCTAATTTATATTGGAGAACAGATTTGTATATTATCTTCTATGAGTGTTCCATTCTCATTTTCCTCCTCAAATTGCTATTATTAAACCTGACATTTTAATTAGTTTATCAAGCCTTGTCGTGAGTAAAAATATAATTTTATCTTGATTAATAATAGTAAACCAATAGAATCATGAAAGTAACACAAAATTATCTGAGAAATACTTGCAAACTAAAAAATGCACCAAGGGAAAATAAGAAATATTTAGATTTTGGAAATATGGAACACAGCTCATGTAGTATTTTTAGTTTTTATAGTATCTCAGGATCTTGGCCACCTTAAGCCAGGAGAGAGAATTCACAAGACATCTAAGCTGACTGGTTTACTAACATAGTGATGTACAATTTCTCTGTGGCATCTGCTCAGTGGGTATCAGCAGCTCGTTGGTACTGCCTGCAAATAGCAGGTACCAGAGACAGCTGAAGCTTTGCCCCAAACCCAGTTCATTTCAGGTCACACATCTGCTCTTCCTTCCTCTGAGAGACTCTCATTGGGAGGCTTTTCTGGCCTGGCAGTCCCAGGGGGTAGGTGGTAATCTTCCCCCACCTCCCAATAAGGAACACACCTGGGAAGAAACCAACCAGTGGAAAGAAAGCTTGTACAAAGAAAGCAAGAGGAAATTCAGTGGAGGTGCCCAGAGGCTTGTATGATAGGAAGCAGGAAATGGGCATTTTTTTCCAGGCTTGCTATGAAAGAGAGGTCTATTCTTTACTTAAAGATTGTTATTTAAGTCAATGGAGTTGGGACATGAGGTCAGAGATAGACTTTTTTGGGTGAACACTACCTTTATCTTACTATGGGTGAGAGGAGCCAGTGGAAAAGGGACTAACATTTTCACAGTGGGGTACCAGCATCCAAGCTTCTATTGATGCATATGACATGGGAAATAGTTCCAGGGCATATCTCTCTGGATGATCTTTATCTGTAGAATGAAGACTTTCTAGGTAAATGGAAGACTTTCCTTTAATGACTTGGGAGTCATTGAAGTGTAATTAAAGATGACCAGATCTTATGATCAGGACTAGAACATAATTACAAAAAACTGTGACTTAGCTATTCTAATAGAGGAGTTAAGAGCCCAGGGTTTGCCATTTAGTAGTTGTGTGATCTTGGCCAAGTTAATTAATTTCGTAGTGTCAGTTTCCCCATTTGTAAAATGGTGACGATAATAGTATCTGACACATAGAATTCCTATAAGACTAAGAAAAGAAAATACATCTTCTGTGCTTAGCACAGTCACAGGACACAGTTTGCATGTCCACCAGGGAAAAATGAATGAAGTCCTCAGAAATTAGCAAGGTTCTTGTAATCCCATCTAGGAGGGGAGGTCACAGAATAGAGTTGGCAGAGACATTCCTTAGGTCCTAGGGAGGTGGATTTTATTGCGGTGGGGGCAGAATGAATTCTTCAACCGGGACAAAATATCATTCAGAACTGCAAATACCATTTATTTGTTATGAATTAACTCTGTATCAAGGTACTTTCGTATTACTAATTCAGTATTCAAGGAATTTTCACACAGGTTAAAGTGTTTTGAAAGGTGGAGAGAGCATTTCAAGAATGGAAAACATCAATGCTCAAAGATCCCAAAGGGGAAAGGGGCTTCTTGGCTGGAGTGGAAGTGAAGAAGGGGACAGGTGTCCCTGTAGGCCCAGAGGAGATTTAAATTCCATTATGACCTCTAGCACATGTGCTACAAGCCTCTCTTCAACATGTTCAAGAGGCAAGAATCTCAAGGGATCCAACCAGAGATGTATGACTTTCCCTTCACTCATGCCTACTCCTTGAAAAAGAATACATTGGCTTCCTGTGACTTAGAGCTAAAAGTTGCTAAACTAGGGTGACTGTGTGTTCTGGTTTACCCAGGACAGCCTGGTGTGTGCACTGTATCCCAGAGTACTTATTCACAGCACGCCCTTCCATTTTGCAGCCTGTCCTGATATGGTGATCAATGATGTGGCCCCACTTCCTTTAATACATGAGATCTGGCCTAAGCCTAGGGGATCTCATTCTTTGTGTTTCTGGTTGTCAGTGTGAGTGGAGAGATGTCCCTTTTTGTGACCTGTGCATTCTTCTTTGGTCAGTTGGGATTACATTGTATTTAAAGCTTTGAGAATGATAATCTGGTTGGACAATAGCCATTCAACAGTGGCAAGAATCGTTTATTGCTGATGTTGTGGTTGTCATCATCTTCTGTGGTGATAATGATTTCTGCTGATGAAGGGGGCCTGCAGTGTGGCAGAACCACAATTAACCAGATTGTTTTCCTTTTCTACAGGAGGAGAGGAAATAATTTTTGGATAACTACTCTTAAGCCAGGCTCTGTGCTTAAGGCTTAGTATGCATTTCAGTTTAACAGTGCTTTTTAAACCTATGTTTCTAGAAAAGGCTTTTTCTCTTCTTGGTTCCAGTTCTGGCTCTGGCATTTATTAATTGGATAAAAATCAGGCAGATCACTGACTTCTGCAGATCTCAATTTTCTCTTTTGGTGGGAGTTTAAAATGGGGGTTCAGATTCAACTGAGCTGCTCAGAGAGTGAGCTCAGAATGGGACTGTAATTAAAGAAGGTGTAATTGCAATGTTTCTCTTGTTTTCTGAAGAAATAGTGTTTACAGAATAGGCTTCAATATAATGCCACTGAGATGCCATGGCCACTTCCAATGTGCTGCCCATGACGGTGCGTAAGAAGACCTCTCACACCAACTCTGTCCGTGAATCATAACCAGAGTCAGGGGCTTGACCACGGAGCCTGATAACGCCACTGGACCCTGGTTTCGTATTTTGGATATAGAAGCAGAGTGAGAGTGAGAAGTGGTTTTTCTGCTGGCTGCTCTGTTTTTGCTTTGTCTTCTGTCTTGAGCACATGACAGGATCTGGCAAGGGTAGTGGTCAGGGGAGTATGATGGGGGAAGTAACCTTTTCTTTCATTGGGGGAGATTTGCTCCATTGAAACATGAAGTGCAACTTCGCACGGCTGGGCCATAGCTGGCCGGCAAAGGGCAGTGTGTTAGCAAACAAAAGCGTTCTTATTTTTTGTCAATGAAAACTCAGTAAACCGCAGGAAGAGATGACAGCACTTTTCCCACTTCATTCACATGAATGATAATAAACTCCATTATCTGATGCTGCTATTTCTGCTGGTCCAAATTTGTGCATCTCCCACATGACTCAGGGGCGTGCAGCCTCTTTCCCAGTGGGTGACTGACTGGTTAGCATTCTGCAGATTCTCAACTCTGGCTTGGATAGCCAGCCACTCAAAATGAGCATGGCATATGGGCTCCAAACCTTCTGACATGAGAAATAGTTCTGGGGGGCATTTAGATTACAATGGGCTTTTCTTAATGGTTTTAAAACATACAGTGGCTTTTTGGCAAATGAAATTCACACACACACACATTCCTCAGTGATTAGAATTTCCAATGAACCAGAACTTATAAAAATAATTCTGTAGGGTGAAGGGAAATGAGCAATGTTTAAGTCCATGTCATGATACAGACCTTCCAGTAGACACTTCCAAAACACTGCCTTGGTCACTCCTCACCAAACTTCCAAGGTAGGTGTTATCATCTTTACTGTGTTGGTAGCGAAACTGGGGCTAAGAAAAATTAAATTTTTGGCCTAAGTTTATCACAAATTAAAAGGGTGGGCCAGGAAGCTGACACCAACTGAATATCAATTAAAAGCTAGGTTCTGGGCTAGGCATGTTGTAGATATTTCCTCACTGAATTCTCACAGTAACTTTATTATTATCCTCATTTTTAGATGAAAAATCAGAGTTCCAAGAGGGCAGGTAGTGTTGTTTCATGGCACAGCCACGATGGGAAACATATTTTTGTCCAATATCACACTGCTATGTGATTCCACTTTTAGGAGCCAGAGCCTGTTCAGAACAAACAAGCTCATCTCAAGGAGGTGATCAAAAAGGGAAGCTGGCCTGAGCCGATGAGCACAAGCTCCCATACTTAGGTCAAAAATGGCATTCCATCATTTCTTTACTCCTTTAGCAAACTTTGAAGACATACTGTGCACAAAGCATTACAGAGGACACTGGTGTTCAATATAATAATCTTAATGCTTGCATAATGAAACAAGCCTCCTGTGCGTTTACATTACTGACACTTATCATCAACAGGTCAATTTCCAACTATATAGGGTGTAGAACTTAAAAAAGCTGCCATCTCCCACATGCCAACTTGGAGTCAAGACCAAGTCTTTTATATTATCTCTAAGTTTTACAATAATCCTGATGGTAGGTATTCTTTTCCACATTTTCTAAGATAGGAACCTGAGAGTGAGACAGATGAAGGAGCTTGAAATAGCAACACTTCAACTAGTAATGGGTGGAGCCCAGCCTGTGAATCAGTCCCTTTCAGGGCTTGTGTGCTTTGTGTGCCTGCAGTCAGCTGATGTGTACCCAAATGAAGCTTACTCCTCAGCTCCCAGTTGGGAGACTCCTCACTGGACTTGGTTTTAAAACTCATGAAGCATTTTGCAGCAGTCTCAAACATAAACCCAGGATTTGGGGGTGTAGTTAGTAGTCAGTGAAGGCCTAGTGTCCCTTATTGAAAATTTTACGTTGTGACCCGCCCCCTGAAGAATGCAACTAGTACCTTCTCTGTCAGAGCACAGAGTGCCTGGCACATTCTAGGTACTCGGAAAGGGTTTGTTGGATGTAATGTGATTTTGATGAATTGCTTTGTTGTTTTTTTTGTTTTTGTTTTGTGTTTGTTTGTTAAAAGAACACAAGAAGGAAGGAACACTCAGGACAGCAAGGTGTGGGCAATGAACTGGAAGGAAACGAAAGGAAAGCTATAAAAAATAGACACACGATTTCAAAAGTTGGGGTATTCAGGGCAAATAACCCCAGGCTTGTCAGTAATCTTAGTCCAGTTATTTCTAACCTTTTTCACAGGACAACACCCACAGAGAAGATGATACTTGCTCTGCACACTGGGATAAATAGAGGAGGTTGCTCCCTGCGGAGTTGACCGTCCGTGGGCTCAGGCCTCTCAACCCTGTCCAGGCTCCCTGAGTATTAAGGAGAGTACCATCTTAGCACAGCTGTCCTGTGTGTCCCAGCACACTGACTAGGAAGTGCCACCTTAGAAAGTGCCACAAAACTACACAGCGAGGGGCAGTGTCTCGCTTCTGCACTCCTGGGGCTTGGCACTGAGTCAGCCCTCAAAAATGTTTCTTCAGTTGAATGGAATGATGACTTTGCCTTTTCCAGAAAAGACAATATGTAGCCTCCTTTAAAAAAGAAGGTAGGTCAATGTATGTTGGAAATATTTTGAAATGAAAACTAAAGAAACAGTGTGGTAGATTTACAAAGTCCCTTGGCTAGTCAGTGGCAAAGCTGGGAGAGGGTACGTTTTCTTCTTCTTTTTTCAGTTAAAATGGTATACGACAGTCCTTCTGCTTGGCAGGTTCACATCAAGTGACCAAAGCTGCCAGATGTTTCCAGTAGATAGACCACTGTGAACAGTGTGCCATGCAGACACCCGGAGTTTATTTGTGTGTGCTAAGAGGTGGAAAGAAAGAAGCCAGAGAGCATTGCATCTGGATTCTATTTTAGATTTCTGATGATATGGTCCTATTTTGTGATTACTTGTATTCTTCTTAAATTTAAGAACTTTCAAATAGATATTTCCAGTGTCAAAATCCAAGGAGACCTGTGTGCTTGCGTCTGTGTGGTTTCTTTGCTGGGGAGTAACTTGGAAACAATTGCAAGCCCACAATAGCAGCCGTTATGATTTGACTAGTCTGGCATGAATTTTTCCCAAAGATATGCAACACCGGTCATCCGAAGACACTTACCAGAAAAAAAAAAAAGCCAAAAAAGAAGAAGAATGATCTTGAAGGGAAGGGAAGAGCTGAAGCAAGCCTGAAGAGGTTTTTTATGGCCCAAATTTCCTTCTGTAAGAGGTACCTTCTTGAAAGTGATACAGAGGGGCTGAGGTTCTATTTTTTCTATTTTTTTTTAAACCATGCTCTTGGGAAGTTGCAAAAGCTGAACAGAAAGTATGAAATCTGGAAGTTTAAAAAAAGGCACAAAACCTCCCCAAAGTGGCCAAAAAATGACTGATACTGAGAAACAGAGGACATTTTGCTCACTGTTAATTGTCCCACATCTCACTCGTTTAGCTCACTATCTTCTCTTACTGACTTAGGAATTAAGAAAGCCTACCAGTTATGTCCCAGGCATTTTCCCATAAATCCTGTTTCCAAATCATGAGAATTATTGTTGTAATTTATCATAATAACGAAATTCCAGAAATAACAACCTTGAATAGAGCACGTCACATGGGCATATCATCTGATGCACAGGGGATGCTGGCAGATGTAACCGAGCAGGGTTGTCATTCTTTGTCCAGGTCTGGTTTGCTAAGCAGGTGCCTGAGGTCATCCCAGCCTCGTTTCTGGGGTGACCTTCTTTGGAGAGTCTGAGTGGACACAGCACTGGGGTCAGTTGTTGACTCTGCCACTTAACTAGCTGTGTGACCTTGGACATCACTTTAACTCAGAATTTCTCAACTGTGAAATGGGATGCATAACTTCCAGCTATCTCATTGGGTTGTGAAAATTAAATAGGAAAGAGAGGTGCATAGTAAATGCTATTATCATCCTTCTTCTGCCATCTTTTAGTAGACCCAAATAGACTACGTGGAGGGGATACATGTTTAAGTAAAGACTGTGTGAACATCCATTGTGTTCGAGATGAGTGCATTGAACTCAATCCAGGACTCAAGGGGCTAGGGGGATGTAAGGGCTTTGTTCATTGCCTCTGAGTGGCAGGTTCTAAGCTAGATCATCTCATGTATGTCATACTTAATTCTTGGAATAACCCTGTAAAGTGGGAGTTACACACATATTCAACCCCTTCTGTGGATTAAGAAACTAAGTCTCAGGGAGTTTCTTACTTTCCTGCTGTTGTGCAGCTGAGTAAGTGGCAGGCTTGGGAAAGGAATTCAGCTTTGCCTGGAGTTTATCATGCAACTAATCAAGTTCATAGTCTCTGACATGCATTTTAGGAAATTCCTTATGCATATCTAATTGCTTCCATTTTTAACAATGGCTGCATCATAGGTTTTCTGATAGGCTGATTGTGACCCCACTTGTATTTCTCTTCTGCCTGAAGACAGTGTTTGTTCTCTAGTCTTTCGGATGTCAAGATTATAAAGCTGCCTTTTGAAGCCTTTGCCGTAGGTGCAAGGGGGAGAGACAAAGGGGTCTTGGAAGAGGCTCTCAACTTTCAGTGTTCAGATTTGGATATGTTCTTTTTCAAGTTTTCCAAGCCTTCCCTCACTTTCATGCCTCTGTGCCTTTGCATGAGCTGTTTCCTTGATTTTAGGAAGTCTTACCCTTCCGGATCTTGCTTGACTATTCCTTCCTATGTTAAGGCCGTCATTACTCACAGATGGGATGAAGTATTCCCTTATTTTTCATATGTCTTACAATTATTACAAAGCGATGTGTTGAATTGGTTTCCCACCTACCTCCAATAAGCCGGAAGATTCTTGAGGGGGTGGATTGTGTCTTACTCCTCTTTGTATATACTGTCTACTGCATGGCATGCACATAATTGGTGTATTAATATTAGTAATCAGTGAATCAAAAGATACTAACATTTGCCACTGAATTACCGTGACATATCTGGGAGAAGGATTATCCTCATAACAGGCTAACCATTTATGTCTGCTTTTCAGGCCCTTGCCTGGTCTCAACATCCTCATTTTCACTCTTCTATGGGCAGAGCAATCTCAGAATAGCTACAACTGATGACTGTTTTGGTCCATACTATACCTTGACTGCTTATTTCTATTCTCTGCCTGGGACCCCTGGGGATTCTGATTTAATTGGTTTGGACACTTGCCTCATGGAGTAAATTGTTCAAATATAATCAACACAATACAAGACACTCTGGCTGCAATACTCCAGTATTTGAGGAAGAGATACATATGCGTGCAAAAGAGAGAAACTATTTATGAATGTTGGGGTTGGGGGAGGGGACAGCAGTTAAAAAGGATGTGAAAGCTACTTCCCTTCTCATGTGAGTAGACACTCCAGCAGAAGTTATTGGGGTCATTCATCTATATGACTGTTCATTTATCTGTTTGTTCATTCATTGGTCTTGTGTAGTCTAGACTATCACAGGAGGCCCTCAGTGGTTCGCCTCTCTTCTGGCCCCTGTCCAGAAACTTAAGCATCATTTACCATGACGTTTCTGTGGTTCCCCATTATTCACAAGATAAAGTGTAGGCCCCTTCGTATGCTGTTCGGGATCATTCAGCTAGTCTGTGCCCACTCATTCCCCCTCATGTCTCGCAGCTCCATACTTGACCCCTCTAAACTCCAGCAATACTGAACAGAAAGCCATCACTGAAATGCCCGTTTGTTTTGCCTTCATGCTTTTCTGTGTCTTCTAGATTTTTTCCTGTTTTCCACATTAATTGTCAAAGCTCAGCTCAACCTTATCTCCACTACAGGGTTTTCCCTGACACTGCCAATCTCAAGGTGAGTCCTTTTTCTCCACTGTACTGTTGTGGGCATGCGTTTGTCATAGTTCTGATTACATTGCACTGGAACTATTTGACATTCATCTTTCTTCCCTCTAGTCAGTGAACTTCTTACAAGAACAGTCCCTGACAAATAGTAGGTGCTAAATAAATGCACACTGAAAGTTGAATGTTGCACGCTAAGGAGTTTGAATGTTACCCTGGATTCAAAGATAGTCCTTCATAGGTTTTAAGTAGAGGTAGTGGCAAGGTTGGGGTTATGCTTAGGGATAGAATGTGGAATGGATGGGGTTGGCAGTACTGGAGGCGATGGGACCGGCCCACCTCCTCACCCTCACCTCCAGCCCTTTCCATCGTTAATTACACTCCATCCATCCTGGAGAGTGTTACCTCATGAACTTCTACACTCCTTCAAGACACAGCTAAAATGTCATCTTCTCCCAGGAACTATCTCCTACCTGTTTCCATTACACTTCATAATGTTATCAGTGGTAATATGTTTAATATTTATTAAGCATTTTATTATGTGCTAAGCAATTAAAAAATCACTGGCCCAATGAGACACTATTATTAACCTTTGACAGTTAAGGCAACTGAAACTCAGAGAGATTAAGTCACTTGCCCAAATTACCCAGCTAGGAATAGTAGGTGAGATTCTACCCACGGTAGCTGCTCTTACCTATGACATTATTTGTATCATAGTTTCTTTCTTTGTTCATTGCTCATATTATAGGAGGACACCTGACACAAACTGTTGGATTTAATTTAGTTTTACACTTCCAATTGTATTGGTTGGTATGGGAACAACTAGAGTCCTTAGGATTGGTTGAAGTGTTGTCCCTGTTTCTTTGGTGGCGACCCCTTTTCCTTTGTTTCTCTTTCCTGTGCCTCTCCAGATCCTTTCTTACAAGTTTTCAGTTGTATCAGAACACTTTTCTCTCTTATTTTGAAATTCTGATTTGAGGTCATCTTCATCAGTCTTTCCTGTTGCCCATGGAGCTCTTGTCCCTGGTGTTCATTAGATGGGGACCTCCCCTTCTAGGGACTCATTGTCCTGACATGTGAGCTGCAGTCCACACTTCCAAGCCCAATTGCCAATATTAGGTTCACACTTTTGATAACAGGGCCATACTGCCCCCAGACTCCTTTCCCTGCAAGGTCATGACTTCAACTGGAAGACAAGAGGGAAGTGTTATCTGGGTATGTAAGTCCTTTAATTCCTTTACTCTTGGTTTGATGGGACTTTTATTATGATAGATCTAGACAGGCCTGGGTTCAGACTGCCTCTATTGCTTACTAACTATGAACTTCTGAGCACAAATGTCTGCTTTCCTGAGTTGTGGGGAGGATTCAATGTGATAATGGGTATGAAAGCTCCTTGTTCAGTCCCTGATTCATAGTCCTGCTGAGCATTAGTGACTTCCTTTCTCTTCATTATAAAGTCAATTTTGAGGGTCCTTGCAACTGGCTACTTTGTGTGAATCAGCCAAGGTGCATAGAGGCTGATGGGCTTGGTGGTGATTCAGGTAAAACCTAATTTTCTACCTTTTTACTATACACTAGACACTGCCTAGGTATTTCTATATTTGTTATGACAGATGACCTAACTGCAAGGATTGGTATAAATCTTCTGTAAAGGGTGCAATAGTAAATATTTTAGGATTTTCAGGCCATAGACTCTCCACCATTTCTACCTAACTGTGTCTTGGTTGTATGAAAGCAACAATAGACAACATATGAATAAGTGAACATAGTTATGTTTTGTTAAAACTTTATAGAACACAGAAGGAGGAGGTGGGCCAGATTTGGCCTGTTGGTCAGAGTTTCCTGATCCCCGTGTTACTAGAATGTTCTTGGTCAAATCTCCTTCCCTAATATTGGAGCTACCTACCCCAGAAAGAGTGCATCACCCAGTAGTTTCATTAGCCTACATATGGTTCTTCTTCATATCTCTGTTCTATCTTGGTAGGCAGACATCAAACACAACAGCAAATGGTACCTGATACTCTCTGGCCCAATTCCCTAATGCATGTATATTATCTTTTAAAAAAAAATTTTTTATTAAGGTATTGATGTACACTCTTATGAAGGTTTCACATGAAAAAACAATGTGGTTACTACATTTACCCATATTATCAAGTCCCCACCCATACCCCAATGCAGTCACTGTCCTTCAGTATAGTAAAATGCCACAGATTCACTGTTTGCCTTCTCTGTGCTACATTGTTTTCCCTGTGACCCCCCACACCATGTGAACTAAACATACTACCCCTCAATCCCCATCTCCCTGCCTCCCGAACTGCCCTCCCACACCCCTGCCCTTTGGTAACTGCTAGTCCCTTCTTGGAGTCTGTGAGTCTGCTGCTATTTTGTTCTTCAGTTTTGCTTCGTTGTTATACTCCACAAATGAGGGAAATCATTTGGCAATTGTATTTCTCCACCTAGTTTATTTCACTGAGCATAATATCCTCCAGCTCCATCCATGTTGTTGCAAATGGTAGGATTTGTTTCCTTCTTATGGCTGAATAGTATTCCATTGTATATATGTACCAATCTTCTTTAGCCATTCATTTACTGATGGACACTTAGGTTGCTTCCATATCTTGGCTATTGTAAAATAGTGCTGCATTAAACATGGGGGTGCATATGTCTTTTTGAGTCTGAGAACTTGTATTCTTTGGGTAAATTCCAAGGAGTGGGATTCTTGGGACAAATGGTATTTCTATTTTTAGTTTTTTGAGGAACCTCCATATTGCTTTCCACAATGGTTGAACTAGATTACGTTTCCACCAGCAGTATAGGAGTGTTCGCCTTTCTCCGCATCCTCGCCAGCATTTGTTGTTCTTAGTCTTTACGATGCTGGCCATCCTTACTGGTGTGAGGTGATATCTCATTGTGGTTTTGATTTGCATTTCCCTGGTGATTAGAGATGTGGAGTGTCTTTTCATGAGTCTGTTGGCCATCTGAATTTCTTCTTTGGAAAATTCTCTCTTCATATCCTCTGCCCATTTTTTAAATGGGATATTTACTTTTTGGGTGTTGAGGCATGGGAGTTCTTTATATATTTTGGATGTTAACCCCTTGTCGGATATGTTGTTTACAAATAAATTCTCCTATACTGTAGGATGCCTTTTTGTTCTGTTGATGGTGTCCTTTGCCGTACAGAAACTTTTTAGTTTGATGTAGTCTCATGTGTGCATTTTTGCTTTTGTTTCCCTTGCTCGAAGAGATGCATTCAGGAAGAAGTTGATCATTCTTATATTCAGGAGATTTTTGCCTATGTTGTCTTCTAAAAGTTTTATGGTTTCAGGACTTACATTCAGGTCTTTGATCCATTTTGAGTTTACTTTTGTGTATGGGGTTAAACAATAATCCAGTTTCATCCTCTTGCATGTAGCTGTCCGGTTTTTCCAACACCAGGTGTTGCAGAGGCTGTCATTTCCCCATTGTATGTCCATGGCTCCTTTATTGTATATTAATTGACCATATATGGTTGGGTTTACATCAGGGCTCTCGGTTCTGTTCCATTGGTCTATGGGTCTGTTCTTGTACCAGTACCAAGTTGTCTTGATTACTGTGGCTTTGTAGTAGAGCTTGAAGTTGGGGAGCATAATCTCCCCAGCTTTATTCTTCCTTCTCAGGATGCTTTGGCTATTCGGGGTCTTTTGTGGTTCCATATGAATTTTAGAACAATTTGCTCTAGTTCATTGTAGAATGCTGTTGGTATTTTGATAAGAACTGCATTGAATCTGTAGATTGGTTTAGGCAGGATGGCCATTTTGACAATATTAATTCTTCCTATCCATGAGCATGGGATGTGTTTCCATTTATTGGTATTTTCTTTAATTTCTCTCATGAGTGTCTTGTAGTTTTCAGAGTATAGGTCTTTCACTTCCTTGGTTAGGTTTATTCCTAGGTATTTTATTCTTTTTGATGTAACTTTGAATGGAATTGTTTTCCTGATTTCTCTCTCTGCTAGTTCATTGTTAGTGTATAGGAATGCAACAGATTTCTATGTATTAATTTTGTATCCTGCAACTTTGCTGAATTCAGATATCAGATCTAGTAGTTTTGGAGTGGATTCTTTAGGGTTTTTTGTATACAATATCATGTCATCTGCAAACAGGGACAGTTTAACTTCTTCCTTGCCAATCTGGTTGCCTTTTATTTCTTTATGTTGTCTGATTGCCATGGGTAGGACCTCCAGAACTATGTTGAATAAAAGTGGGGAGAGTGAGCATCCTTGTCTTGTTCCCCATCTTAAAGGAAAAGCTTTCATCTTCTTGCTGTTAAGTATAATGTTGGCTGTGGGTTTGTCATATATGGCCTTTATTATGTTGAGGTACTTGCCCTCTATACCCATTTTGTTGAGAGTTTTTATCACGAATGGATGTTGAATTTTGTCGAATGCTTTTTCAGCATCTATGGAGATGATGATGTGGTTTTTGTCCTTTTTGTTGATGTGGTGGATGATGTTGATGGATTTTCGAATGTTGTACCATCCCTGTATCCCTGGAATAAATCCTACTTGATCATGATGATGATATTTTTGATGTATTTTTGAATTCGGTTTGCTAATATTTTGTTGAGTATTTTTGCATCCACGTTCATTAGGGATATTGGTCTGTAATTTTCTTTTTTTGTGGTGTCTTCACCTGGTTTTGGTATTAGAGTGATGCTGACCTCATTGAATGAGTTTGGAAATATTTCCTCTTCTTCTACTCTTTGGAAAACTTTAAGGAGGATGGGCATTATGTCTTCACTAAATGTTCGATAAAATTCAGCAGTGAAACTATCTGGGACAGACTTTTTGTTCTTAGGTAGTTTTTGGATTACCAATTCATTTTCCTTGATGGTACTTGTTCTATTCAGATTTTCTGTTTCTTTCTGGGTCAGCCTTGGAAGGTTGTATTTTTCTAGAAAGTTGTCCATTTCTTCTAGGTTATCCAGTTTGTTGGCATATAGTGTTTCATAGTATTGTCTAATAATTCTTTGTATTTCTGTGGTTTACATAGTGATTTTTCCTTTCTCATTTCTGATTCTGTTTATGTGTGCATACTCTCTTTATTCTTGATAAGTCTGACTAGGAGTTTATCTATTTTGTTTATTTTCCCATATAACCAGCTCTTGCTTTCATTGATGCTTTCTATTGTTTTATTCTTCTCGATTTTATTTATTTATGCTCTAATCTTTATGATGTCCCTCCTTCTACTGACTTTGGGTCTCATTTGTTCTTCTTTTTCTAGTTTCGTTAATTGTAAGTTTTGAGTGTTCATACGGGATTGTTCTTCTTTCCTGAGGTAGGCCTGTTTGCATGATATTTCCCTTTTAGCATGGCCTTCTCTGCGTCCCATAGATTTTGCCATATTGAATTATTGTTGTCATTTGTCTCCATATATTGCTTGATCTCTGTTTTTATTTGGTCATTGATCCATTGGTTATTTAGGATCATGTTGTGAAGCCTCCATGTGTTTGTGGGCTTTTTCATTTTCTTTCTGTAATTTATTTATAGTTTCATACCTTTTTGGTCTGAGAAGGTGGTTGGTACAATTTCAGTCTTTTTGAATTTACCAAGGCTCTTTTTGTGGCCTAGGATATGATCTATTCTTGAAAATGTTCCATGTGCACTTGAGAAGAATGTGTATTCTGCTGCTTTGGGTGTAGAGTTCTGTAGGTGTTTGTTAGGTCCATCTGTTCTAATGTGTTGTTCATTGCCTCTGACTCCTTACTTATTTTCTGTCTGTTTGATCTGTCCTTCAGAGTGAGTGGAGTGTTGAAGTCTCCTAAAATGAATGCATTGCATTCTATTTCCCCCTTTAATTCTGTTAGTATTTGTTTCACATATGTAGATGATCCTGTGTTGGGTGCATAGATATTTATAAAAGTTATATCCTCTTGTTGGACTGACCCCTTTATCATTATGTAATGTCCTTCCTTGTCCCTTGTGACTTTCTTTGTTTTGAAGTCTATTTTGTCTGATACAAGTACTGCAAGTCCTACTTTTTTCTCCATATTAGTTGCATGAAATATCTTTTTCCATCCCTTCACTTTTAGTCTATGTATGCCTTTGGTTTTAAAGTAAGTCTCTTGTAGGCAGCATATAGATGGGTCTTTTTTTTTTTTATCCATCAGTGACTCTATGTCTTTTGAATGGTACATTCAGTCCATTTACATTTAATGGACTCAGCTTCTTTGTATTCCTCTTCTCTAATTTCTTACCTCTCCATTTACCATTTCTTCTACTACATCTGATCTGCTTTTAAATCCCTCCATTGTATGTTTCATTTCAGATATGGAATTTCTTAATTATTGAATCTCCATCTTAAATTCATCCCTGAGTTCTTGAATATTTTTCTGTACCTCCATGAGCATGTTATGATTTTTATTTTAACCTCTCTTTGAGGAAGACTGGTGACTTCAGTATCATTTGGTGCTTTTTCTGGGGTTTGTGATATTTTGGTCTGAACCAGGTTCCTTTGACATTTCATAATTCTAGGTGGTGCCGTCTAGTGTCCAAACGGAACAATATCCGCATTATAGGGGTACCAGAAGAGGAAGAGAGACAAAAAGGGATAGAAAGTGTTATTGAGGAGGTAATTGCTGAAAATTTCCCCAATCTGGGGAAGGAGATAGTCTCTCAAGCCATGGAGGTGCACAAATCTCCCAACACAAGGGACCCAAGGAAGACAACATCAAGACATATAATAATTAAAATGGTAAAGATCAAGGATAAAGACAGACTTTTAAAAGCAGCTAGAGAGAGAAAAAAGATCACATACAAAGGAAAACCCATCAGGCTGTTATCATATTTCTCAACAGAAACATTACAGGCCAGAAGGGAGTGGAATGATATATTTAATATAATGAAGTGGAAGGGACTCAAACCAAGAATACTCAACCCGGCAAGGTTATCATTTAAATTTGAAGGAGGGATTAAACAATTTTCAGATAAGCAAAAGCTGAGAGAATTTACCTCCCACAAACCATCTCTACAGTGCATTTTGGAGGGACTGCTATAGATGGAAGTTTTCCTAAGGCTAAATAGATGTCACCAGGGGAAATAAAACCACAGCAAAGTAGAACAATTAAATACAAAGCAGATGCAAAATCACAACAACTGCCCCCAAAGTCAATCAAGGGATAGAGACAAAGAGTACAGAATATGATACCCAACATATAAAGAATGGAGGAGGAAGAAAAAGGAGGAATAAAAATAACCTTTAGGTTTTGTTTGTAGTAGTATACCACGTGAGTTAAATTAGACTGTTACATAGTAAGGGAATTACCCTTGAACCATTGGTAATAACGAATCTAAAGCCTGTAATGGTGATAAGTACATACTTATCAATAATCACCCTAAATATAAAGGGTCTGAATGCACCAATCAAAAGACACAGAGTCACTGAATGGATAAAAAATCAAGACTCATCTGTATGCTGCCTACAGGAGACTCACTTCAAACCCAAAGACATACACAGACTAAAAGTGAAGGGATGGAAAAAGATGGTTCATGCAACTAATTGAGAGACAAAAGCAGGAGTTGCAGTACTTGTATCAAGCAAAATAAACTTCAAAACAAAGAAAGTCACAAGGGACAAAGAAGGACATTACATAATGATAAAGGGGTCAGTCCAACAAGAGGATATAACTTTTATAAATATCTATGCACCCAACACAGGATCATCTACATATGTGAAACAAATACTAACAGAATTAAAGGGGGAAATAGAATGCAATGCATTCATTTTAGGAGACTTCAACACACCACTCACTCCAGAGGACAGATCAACCAGCCAGAATATAAATAAAGAGACAGAGGCACTGAACAACACATTAGAACAGATGGATGTAACGGACATCTATAGAACACTGCATCCAAAAGCAACAGGATACATATTCTTCTCAAGTGCACATGGAACATTTTCAAGAATAGATCATATACTAGGCCACAAAAAGAGCCTTGGTAAATTCAAAAAGATTGAAATTGTGCCAACCAGCTTCTCAGATCACAAAGGTATGAAACTAGAAATAAGTTACAGAAAGAAAATGAAAAAGCCCACAAACACATGGAGGCTTAATAACATGCTCCTAAGTAATCAATGGATCAATGACCAAATAAAAACAGAGATCAAGCAATACATGGAGACAAATGACAACAATAATTCAATGCCGCAAAATCTGTGAGATGTAGCGAAGGCCATGCTAAGAGGGAAGTATATTGCAATACAGGCCTACCTCAGGAAAGAAGAACAATCCCAAATGAACAATCTAAACTCACAATTAATGAAACTAGGAAAGGAAGAACAAATGAGACCCAAAGTCAGTAGAAGGAGGGACATTATTAAGAGTAGAGCAGAAATAAGTATAATCAAGAAGAATAAAACAATAGAAAGCATCAATGAAAGCAAGAAATGGTTCTTTGAGAAAATAAATAAAAAAGATAAACCCCTAGCTGGACTTATCAATAAAAAAAGAGAGTCTATACACATAAACAGAATCAGAAACGAGAAAGGAAAAATCACTATGTACACCACAGAAATACAAAGAATTATGGGAGAATCCTATGAAAAAATATATGCTGACAACTGGATAACCTAAAAAAATCGACAACTTTCTAGAAAAATACAACCTTCCAAGGCTGACCCAGGAAGAAATAGAAAATCTGAATAGACCAAGTACCATCAAGGAAAATGAATTGGTAATCCAAAAACTACCTAAGAACAAAAAGTCTGTCCCAGATGGTTTCACTGCTGAATTTTATTGAACATTTAGTGAAGACTTAATACCCATCCTCCTTAAAGTTTTCCAAAAAGTGGAAGAGGAGGGAGTACTCCTAAACTCATTCTATGAGGCCAGCATCACTCTAGTACTGAAACCAGGCGAAGACACCACAAAGAAAGAAAATCACAGACCAATATCCCTGCTGAACATAGATGCAAAAATAGTCAACAAAATATTAGCAAACCGAATTCAAAAATACATCAAAAATATTATCGATCATGATCAAGTAGGATTTATTCCAGGGATGCAAGGATGGTGCTACATTCAAAAATCCATCATCATCCACCACATCAACAAAAAGAGGGACAAAAACCACATCATCTCCATAGATGCTGAAAAAGCATTTGACAAAAGTCAACATCCATTCATGATAAAAACTCTCAACAAAATGGGTATAGAGGAAAGTACCTCAACATAATAAAGGCTATGTACAACAAATCCACAGCCAACATTATACTTAACAGTGAGAAGATGAAAGCTTTTCCTTTAAGATGGGGAACAAGACAAGGATGCCCACTTTCCCCACTTTTATTCTACATAGTTCTGGAGGTCCTACCCATGGCAATGAGACAACATAAAGAAATAAAAGCATCCAAGTTGGTAAGAAAGAAGTCAAACTGCCTCTTTTTGCATATGACATGATATTGAACATAAAAAACCCTAAAGAATCCCCTCCAAAACCACTAGATCTAATATCTGAATTCAGCAAAATTGCGGGATACAAAGTTAATACACAGAAATCTGTTGCATTCCTATACACTAATGATGAACTAGCAGAAAGAGAAATCAGCAAAACAATTCCATTCACAATTGCATCAAAATGAATAAAGTACCTATTAATAAACCTAGCCAAGGAAGTGAAAGACCTATAGTCTGAAAACTACAAGACAGTCATGAGAGAAATTAAAGAAGATACCAATAAATGGAAATGTATAGGAAGAATTAATATTGTGAAAATTGTCATCCTGCCTAAAGCGATGTACAGATTCAATGCAATCCCTATCAACATACCAACAGCATTCTTCAATCAACTAGAGCAAATAATTCTAAAATTCATATGGATCCACGAAAGACCCCGAATAGCCCAAGCAATCCTGAGAAGGAAGAATAAATCAGGGATAATTATGCTCCATGACTTTAAGCTCTACTACAAAGCCACAGTAATCAAGGCAATTTGGTACTGGCACAAGAACTGACCCATAGACCAATGGTAGAGACTACAGAGCCCACATATAAACCCAAGTGTATATGGTCAATTAATATATGACAAAGGAGCCTTGGATATTCAATGGGGAAATGTCTGCCTCTTCTACAGCTGGTGTGATCAAAATTGGATAGCTAAATGTAAGAATGAAACTGGATTATTGTTTAATCCCATACACAAAAGTAAACTCAGAATGAATCAAAGACCTGAATGTAAGTCATGAAACCATAAAACTCTTAGAAAAAAACATAGGCAAAAATCTCTTGGACATGAACATGAGCGACTTCTTCATGAACATGTCTCCCAGGCAAGGGAAACAAAAGCAAAAATGAACAAGTGGGACTATATCAAACTAAAAGCCTTCTGTACAGCAAAGGACACTATCAGTAGAACAAAAAGACATGCTACAGTATGGGAGAATATATTCATAAATGACATATCTGATAACGGGTTGACATCGAAATTATATAATGAGCTCACACACCTCAACAAACAAAAAGCAAATAAGCCAATTAAAAAATGGGCAGAGGAGTTGTACAGAAACTTCTCCAAAGAAGAAATTCAAGTGGTCATCAGGCACGTGAAAAGATACCTCACATCCCTAATCATCAGAGAAATGCAATTAAAACTGCAATGAGATATCACCTTATACCAGTTAGGTGTTTTTCTTAGAGACACAGCAGTTAAAGAGAACATGAGTTGTCTTGAGTAGCCCAGAGTTCAAGATGATAGACCTAAAAGAATGAAGAGCTGACAGTGAAGAGTAAAACTGGAGTCAAAGACGTAGACCAGGTTGTATGGACATGATAAGTTGTGCTTGTTATCTGAGGCATTATCCTAAAGGAAAAGGGAACCACTGAGAATGTTTAAGCAATTGAATGTCATAATAAAATGCATGCTGGAGATACAGCAGTATAACTGCTGACTTGGTTGATGGAATGGAAGAGGCAGGCTAGTCAGGTAGCTATGACAATATTCTAGATGAGAAATGACAAGAGCATGAACTCCAACTCTGGAAGAAGTGGACACCATTAAGCAATATTAATAAAGTAGAATCAGCATATTTGGGGAACTGATTAGATATTGAGAGGACAAAGCCAAAAAAATTCTCAGCTTCCTAACCAGGGCCATTGGTGACATAATGGCCAAGGCAAGACTTTCCCAGGGCACAATATGTGTCCCTGAGAGTGTAATAGGCTGAACTTCAGAATAAGTGTCTTTGTTGACACCATTTTAATTATTTCCAAAAGTAAAATAATATTTTTCACAATTCCACTATACATGATTTCTGAGCCTAACTGGAGGGACTCAGTTGAATAGCTTATACTAGTCGTTTTAGAGGCAGTGGGGAATTGATCTTGCCAAGTTTGTGTCTTGTCCAATGATTTCATTTCCAAGATCTAAATACAAATCAAGGCATACGAGATTCGATGCCATTTGATCTTGACCAGGAAAGTGAAGATGAGAGCAAGCAGGAAAGCAAAGCATTAGCAGTATTTCAGCAGGAATCATTAGATATATTGGACACCTTTCACAAAACACAATCCAGATGAGGGAACCATGAATTAACAAACCTTGAGAGCATGGACTTCCCATGCCACAAGGTCAAATTAGTTTAAACTTCATGCAGAACGTGTCTGGCTACAAGAGTTCTGGCTTTTGCCAAACCTCACAGAATGCGTTGGAGCCATTTTACAGACCTCTGCATTCCTATAGATCTTCTCGCCCTAAGTTCTGTCCCCTCTAATGTTGTGTTTCTCTATGAATGATAGGTCTTGGGGCCTTGGGTTCGATTCAATGTATGCCACGACTTGGAAACATTTTAAACAAGTTAGAATCCACGTGTTGTTTTCAATTAAAGGCTTTCTAAGGCAAAGGAATACCAGGTCAGCCACCAAAAATTTGGGTCTGGGGCAGCTTCTTCAGCCTTCCTGACAGGCTAAGTGTGTTGTGGTGAGCCTGGCTCCTGTCAAAAGCAATGAGAAAGACAGCAAGGGACACTGGGAAAATTAGGCATGGCACCAACCAAAGCCACTGAATAGTCAGATGTGTGGCGTGTGAAGTGTGGTTTGAACATCATGGTCTGGGAAGCAATGAGAATTCTGGATAGGATTTGGGTAATTGTGAGCAATGATTGAAAAGTTCAATTTCAAGGCAAAAATGAGTAATGGGAGAAATATGAATGGTCAGATAGAAGATAGGGATGAATAAAGAATATATAAGTCCCTTCCAGATTCCTAGTTTATTTTTGAAAAATCCACTCAGTATTGGCTGACTCATCAAATTCATTCATTCAGTGAGTATTCAAGATTGAACTTTGTGAGTGTTTAGAAATACTATAATGGCTATTAAAGACTTTAATGTAAAAAGGAGACTAGGTGAAAAGAGTGTCCCCAAAACTCTAATACTAGTGAAAAGTCCTAAATTTTCTAAAGATATTTATTTTCAAGATCATTAGAGAGTAAGGAGCATGGGGTTTGGTAGGCCCAGTAGATATGAATTCAGTATCAGCTCTGCTGTTTACATGAGACCTTGGATATTACTCTAAAGGCTGACATGCAGCGCTTAGCCCACTGCAGATACTCCACAGATATTTAATGAGGGCATGCTGAGTGAGTGTGCCACACGGTGTGCTGATGGCATATGCATACCCTTATGAATTACAGATGCCCTGTGAGATAGATACTACTGTTGTTCCTATCTTATAAAAAAGAAAACTTGGGTTTATAAAGATTATACAACTTGGACAGGATCACATAGCTAGTGAGAAGGGAAGCCAGAACTCAAACCCAATCTGTCCAATTCTAAAAACAGGATCTTAAATCTCTGCCTTAAAATAAATTATTCTTATATAGATTAGAGATAAGACAATAACCCTAGAGGAAAAACATAATGATAGGATAGAGGAAAATCAAGAGGATGCCAAGTGGAAGAATGTGAAGCCTTCCATACTGGAGTGAAACAGAAGAGGGGACTCTGGCCAGGGTATAAAAGGTCAGATACAAGATAGGAATGAGTAAAAAACACATGAGTCCCTTCCAGATTTCTACTTTATTTTTGAAAAATCCACTCAAAGTGGCTTGCTCATCAATGCTCAGAATGCCATGTAAGCACTCCCTGAAGCACACAAAAGATAACATACACATGGGATTAAAGATAGCGGCGTGAGAGGTGAGACCGAGGCTTCCTCCTAAAACCACATGTAATATGAAAATATAATTAATACAACTAATCCTGAGCAACAGGAAAGAGGGCTGCACCAAACTGCACACACCTGGAGAAGAGAATAAACCTCACAGAACAGGGTAACATACCAAAGCTGTGGGCCGGCGGGACCCAAGCCCTTTCCCCAACCCAGCTCACTGGCGGGAGGAAGAGAACTGGAGCAGGGAAAGAGTGAAGGCCTCGGACTGCTGAATATCTAACTCCAGAACTCTGCTGTGGGAGCACAAACCTACATTTCATGGTGCTTTCATGGTACTCTCGTGATTTAGGGGGTTGGAAAGCTAAGACAGGCAGAATACCTGAAGAGACTGATATCCCAGCCACTTGTGGAAAGCAGGGATCGATATCCAGCTGCTTTAGAACAAAAGAAAGGTGGGAAGTCTGAGAGACTTCCTAACAGCAAGAAGGCTGCTAAAGGGGAAGAATTGCACAGAGCTTACTGCTCAGGAGAAAGGACAGGTAGACAAAATTGTCAGGGTGCGCTCTGCACAGTAGCTTGGGAACTTTCTCGATCTTCAGGCACTCCAGCTCCCTGGCTGGCTACACAGCTCCAAGGACTCCCTCCGTGATACCCAGCCTGCTGCGCCTTTCTCCAGCTAGCCCCACCTGGCTTGCAAACTAGCAAACCATACCCTGGCATTAGGCAAGCCAGAGGGAAGCCCCACCTACAGCAACTACAAATGCAAAGCATAGAGGCTTATACTTGTGTGCTCGGCCCACTGATTCCAGCAGTGGAGGCAGGCATAGCAGCTGGGAAGCAGGAAAAATCACTTTCCTCCTTACAGGCAGCAAAACTGCTCCCGTGTGACCCCTGACATTGCTTCATGGGCTGAGCAGCTCCAGAGAGTAGAGTTTCTGGGCACTAGAGGGTGTCATATACAAATAGGAAATGCCAAAGAAACCTGGTTCGAAGTAAAATTATGAATACAACCCTTGAGAAAGATTCAAATGAAATCAACCTTATGAATCTTCCTGAAAGGGATTTCAAAATAAAAATCATTAACATGCTTATGGAGGTACAGAAAAATATTCAACAACTCAGGAATGAATTCCGGTCAGAGATCCAATCATTGAAGAGCACAATGGAGGGTATTAAAAGCAGATTAGACATGGTGGAGGAGACGATAAATGAAACAGAAATTAGAGAAGATGAATCCAAAGAAGCTGAGGCACAGAGAGAAAAGAATCTCTAAGAATGAAAGAATATTGAGAGAACTGTGTGACCAACCCAAACGGATCAATATTTGCATTCTAGGGGTACCAGAAGAAGAAGAAGAGAGAGAAAGGGATAGAAAGTGTCTTTGAGGAAGTAATTGCTGAAAACTTCCCCAGTCTGGGAAAGGATATAGTCTCTCAGGCCATGGAGGTGCACAGATCTCCCAACACAAGGGACCCAAGGAAGACAACACCAAGACATGTAGTAATTAAAATGGCAAAGATCAAGGATAAGGACAGACAATTAAAAGCAGCCAGAGAGAGAAATAAGATCACATACAAAGGAAAGCCCATCAGGCTATTATCAGACTTCTAAGCAGAATCCTTACAGAATATTCTTATTCTGTCTTGAATTGTTCTCTTGACCTGTCTTCCACTAGCCTTATTCATCTTTCAGAACCCAGCTTAGCTGCCACTTCTTCCAAGAAACCTTCCTAAGCCTGGATTATGTGCTCTACTCTATGCTTCTGCTGTACCCTGGACTTCCCCCTCTCATAGTACTTATCATACAGTATTGTAGATACCTGTTTCCTTTTTTGTTTAAGCAATGAGATTATAAGTTCCTAGAAGGCTGGGTCATATCATGGTCACCATTGTATTTATAATGCCCTAGAAGAAGTTTGAGGGAAGGGATAATTTATTACTCTCTTTTTACTTCCTTTTCCATGTCTGTTCAAGGTATACCAGCTGGATTACTTTTTTTGGAACATACTAAGCTGGATTTCTTTCATGATTCTGACTCTGTTGTAAATGTTTCCTTAGTCAGGAATGTTTTTTTTACCCCTCCTCTTCTTTCTTCATGTGAGTTCATACAGGGCCAATCACACAATTTTTTAAAACATTTTATTTTATATTATTTATTATAACCAGGCCAGCTAAGCTGATTCTATATATCAGGTAGAGGATGGAAATAGCCTTCTTTATGTAGAATGAAACATCTTAGAAAGAGTACTGGAATGGGATTTGGGAGCCTAGAGCCCTGCTCACAGCTGCATTGATGTCTTGCTATGTGACCTTAAGCCAATCAGTTCCCCTCTCTGGACCTCATTTTCCTCATCTTGACATGAGGAGGGATCAGATTAGATGATCGTTAAGGATCCTTCCAATGATAGTCCCTATAAATTATGCTATTTGATATAAGAAAAGGGAAGGACTTTTGTGGAAAGATCTGTCTATGCTAAATAGGCCAAACAGTGAGCCAGATGTTTAAATAAAACCAGCTGGTAGATATTGTTGGGCGTTGTTCTACCATAACTGGTAGTTATGATAGTGGTAGTGGTGGTGATGATGTGAGTGGGTGTAGATGGACTGCCACATGGTAAAAGATTAAAAGAGGAGATTCTTGGGATAGTTACTTCTATATGGTGAGCATTAAAAAATACTGTTGGTTGAAATTGTGCACTGCACCCAGCAGAAACTCAGAAAGTATCTGTTCTATAAGTAGAGGGGAGAGTTTCTTTTTTATGTTAATAATGAGAAAACAGTTCTGAGGTGTAACTTTTACTATTTGAAGGATTTGGAAGCAATGCTTCTCTATTAGAGACCTTTGAGTTCTTAGTGTAATTGAGGATCTAGGGAGCCATTTCGTTAGTCCTTCAGGGCATTTTTAAAAGTCAAGATTTCTCCCACAAAATAGCTTTCTCAGGCTTTGTTTTTCAAACACAAAAGCATCAAGTTTCTTTAATGTTCAGCATTTACGTCCTTTCCAACTAATGTTAAAGTGATGGAGTTATAGTAAAAGGCTTTTCGTTACCTAAAGCTATACATGGACTCTGTCGAGGGACATACATTTCTAAGTCTTGTGGAGTTGATCTTTCTTTAGGGAAGGTGTAAAAGCTGACGGGATTCTTCAAGGATGGGGAAAATGCTGTGTTGTCTTTTAAGGAGGTAACATATATCCCTGATCCTCATAATAATTCCATGCAGCCTTACATGTCTGCTCATTCCTTCCTTCCTCCAACCACGGAAAAGTTACACATCCATCTCTGTGGAGTACCTGTGGTGTGCCAGGTACTCTTGGGAACTTTTCATATAGGGTGTCTAATACTACAAGGTAAATATTACCATTTCACTTGAATATGAGGAGAGTAAGTGATTTGTCTGAGGTGATGGATAGGTTATTTAACTTTGGGTCTGCCTGTTCCTAAAATCCATCCCTTTTTCACTCCACCAGACCAATCCTATGTGAGCGCTGGGCATTATCAGCTTCACTTAAGGTGATGAGAAGAAGCTCTGAGGGGCTGAAAGCATAGGTACACCATGAGGAAGTGGTTCTACTGGGACCACCTTTCAGGTCCATGAACTTGCTGCGCCCGAACATGGCTGCCTTCCGCTTATGGATGGGTTAAATTGCCTCACATCCTGCAGTAAATAGAAATGCAAAGTCAACACACTGATGTGCATGATGAATTGGGAATTATTTAATGTTGGTTTGGTATTAATACAGTCTCACTTCATAACAGACTAATTATCCATGCAGAGGCCTTTTGTTTATCATCACACTATGTGCTCAATGAACATGCTAGAGAATATAATCTAAAGTATGGCCCCAGGGATCTATTTTGGGGCCTTAGGCTTGGTGGACCCCAGGACAACATAATTCCTTCGTTGAACAATCATCATTGATCTCCTATGACATGCCGGGCAGTGTGTGGTACCCTGGGCTTAGCCAAAGCTGTTTTTAACCCCAACTGCCAGTAGAGTTAGCTGGGAAGCTTTAAAAAAAAATACCAACGTTTAGGCTTCACTCCCAAAAATTCTTATTTAATTGGGTTAGAATGGGACCCAGGCATCAATCATCTTTGATGATTCTAGTGTTTATCCAGAGCTGAGAAACTCTGTTCTAAAGGTAAAGAGACCAAGAAGTAATGACAGAAATGGGGGAATTTGGGAAGTACGAAAAGAGCCAGCAGTGTTTCCCAGACATCAGCTGGTGCCTATCATGTTCATAGTGTTTTACGTATCCTCACATCAACTCTACCATTACTTACATAACAGATCGCTTTAAATCTCTCCTTCAAAAAAATAATCTTAAATTAGGAAGCTTTACATGCTTACTGTCATTTGAAAACCAGTATCACTTGCCATCAGTGGAAGAGAAAACATAAAAACAAATGAAATAAAGATGAAGTGCACTCAGTATATATAGCTCATATACGACATTTTGAGAAACATACAAGAAAATGGGCTCTGGAGGCTAGACTTGACTAAGTTCCTTGATCTGGTATTCATCATCTAGGTATCCCCAGGCAGGGGAACTAACCTTCCTCAGCATTGTTTTCCTGATGTATAAAATGGAGTTAATCATAATCACGTCATGTTTTTATATTAAATAAATGAGATCATTCTCTGAGAGAGTGCCTAGCTCAGTTCAGGGCATGTAGGCAGATGCTCATGAAACCGTAGCTTCTTTTGCACCAACTGCCCTTTCTTGTTAAAAACTTATGACTAGTGGTACATAGAGTCACTTGTGGCTGGCATTTTGAGGACTGGGGAGTGCTGCCAGGTCAAAATGTGATTTGGCCCAAGTCTTACAGAGTGAGTAAAGGTGCTGTAGGCAGATGGCATTAGGGGCGCATATGAGGCAACTGGGAAGATATCATGGCTCTTTATCTAAAACTGGCTTCACTGAAAACCAATTTTGGAAAACCAAAACTTATTTCTCAATATTTCACATATATAAGGAACTGAGCGCACTGTGGCAAGTGTCTGCTCATTTGCGACACAGTCTTTTGACATACCCCTCACCTGCTCCCGCTCCTGGGACAGACGGCTCCACTGAGGCAGCATTTTCAATAATTATAGTTGGTTTTCAGTGAATTTGCTTTCAGCAAAGATGAGCCTGGCTCTTCCTATTTTCATTGCTCTTATTATTTATTCCTGAAAGTACTGGGCAGGGTCCTCTCTGAGAATCCTTGTGCCTCTTATGATTATTTTTTTAAAGTGCTCATCTGCATCCAGCACCATGTCTGTCAGCTTGCTTGTGTAATAAATGATGAATGGCTTGCAATGATCTACTTGGATGGAAACGTGTGACTAAAAGTTTTACAGATCATCAATAACTGTGTCTAGGGTCTCATGCATTTCAAATTAAAACTTTATGGATGTGGTTTTATCAGTAATGTTCAAGATTGATTGACCAGCTGATTGATTCAATTTGATTCTTCCCTTTATTCATTCAAAAAATTCACCAAGCACCTACATTGAGTAGACATGGGGAATTCTCAAGATACATAAGAACTTTCCCCTGACCTCAAGAAGCTGGGAGTCTTGTGGACAATACAGACAAGTATAAATTGTAACAAAAACCAAGACAAAAAAGGAAAATTAATGACAACAAAAACAGTGAGCAGAGCTCTAAGGAACTGGGCATAGAAGGCTGTGGGCATATAGCGAGGGAATGGAAAAGCTTATCACAAATCCAGTTTCATTCTGCAGTCAGTGAATCGTTGGCATTTTTTCAGCAAAGCCATCTTTTGCCTTTATATGTATTCATCATAACTTGACATCATCGCCTGGATAATGGCCTGCAGGCTCCATGAGGGCAGTGATGATGGCTGCTGTCTTCACCATTGAATCCTCAGCTCTTTGCTTAGCATGATACCCGGCACATAGTAGGCACAGAATGCATGTTTGTTTGATGACTATGTGGACGAATCAAAACTGGGTACAAATGCAACAAAGAGCTATGTATGATATAGGTCTGAAGAGATATAATAGTGCAATGTTTGGTATCCTGGAATACATTTTGCTTCTGGAGCAGAGGTATCCTTTTCAGGTTAAATGTCCTGAACTGTATGGAGCCTGATGACCATCTTTCATATAAGCTAGAGGATTCTTGGACCATAAGCACAATTCCAAATGTGGAGAATCCCCAGCAACTGTAGGAACGCCCATGAAAGTCAGAGAGACTTTCTCCAAAAGCAGCAGATTTATAGAGTAAGGAAAGATATGTGAATCTAGGCCTGAGGCCAAGCTTCCTCATTTATTCCATCAAAGGAAATGAGGGCTTCAACAAGATACAAAAAAACTGGCTTCTGCATACCTGCTCTTGAAGGACACTCACCCGGAAAACTATCTACACTGCCCTGGTGTCTGGCTGCTTCAGGTGTAGGTTAGTCTTCTGGTGTCCTGGAAGGAGCATAGGCATTGTAAGAGCTGCTTTGTCGTCCACCTCTGCTACTTTCCAGCAGTGTGGCCCACATCCATTCATTTTACCTCCTTTTGGCTGTAAAATGAGGGAGTGGGTCCCTCTAATATCCAACACAACTGTGGTGGAGTGTCCAGAACATTGGAACCCATGTCTTGGGTGCCAGACTCAGCTCAACCCTCCACATACTGGCTGTTGACTTATCGGTGGCCAAACTCATTCTGTACTTTTAAAGGAGGGACTCTTCCTCCTGCCAGAAACCAGGTTTCCCTTTGGACATTGAAATCCATCTGGAGTGTGAGGTTGTGAGCTCATTGAGGGCAGGGGCTGTGTTGTGCCCTGACCTGTAGTGCGTGGTTGGTTCATAGCAGATCCTCAATAAATGTCAGTGAAGGAATGAAGCTTCATTAGGCCCTGAAGTTGCTGTTGGTGCCTGCCTGTCCACAGGTGTCCTCTAGATGGCAAACTCAGCTCAGTTTTGGACTGGTGTCAAGGCCTCTGGCTGGGCGATGCCCCTGTGTGGAGTAGTTTATTGGAAACAGACATTTTATCCAGAATGTCTGCAAGGCTTCTGGAAATGCCAGGCAGCCAGAGTGAATCTCTCTTCTTTTCCAAATAGATGATGGGCACACGTTTGTCATCCCCACTCTCCCACCAAAGTGTTTTCTGAACAAGGGAAATGGCTTCCCAAGAGGTGGGGAAAGAGCTAAACTTTCTTTACAGACATTGTTGGGTTATCCTCACATGTATTTTCTCATGTAATTCTTATGACCTACACCATAAGTAGTGCTATTATTTCCCCTTTATAAATGATGAAACAGAGACTTTGAGACATCAGTGCATCTCATCAAAGTAAAGCAGCTCTTTGGAAGTATGGAGTTGCTAAGTGTGGAGTTGCTAAATCATGTCATTCCAGTGTCTCAGCCTCTTTTACCTGTCCTCGCTATCTTACTCAGGCAGAAAATCAAGGGCAAGGGAAATAGAAACACAATAGCTTGTAGTATTTGGATGTAAGATAAGACAGTAAGAGTCATAGCTCTAGACAGTGATGTCTAGGTTAGCCTGAGAAGTTGGCCACTTCCTCAGGCCTTGGCAAGACGGGGCTTTATATGTCCATGGAATTCTGTTGCAGCTTCCAGGGAACCTCTTTAAAGGGCACAGTGAACAAGTTCTAGATGCTTCTGGCTTGAGGAACTCTTGCCTGAAATGAGTCTCATTTTCTTCAAAAACAGATTCCCAATTCTCTCTCCCTCTTAGGTTTTGGAGTTGGCTAACCATTTTGGGTGAAAGGTGAATGGGAAAATTCATGATTCGTTTATTTAACAGACTGACTGAGCTCCTGTTACGGTTTGGACTGTG
The DNA here is from genome assembly GCA_032199065.1 of Smutsia gigantea. Taxonomy (NCBI): domain Eukaryota; kingdom Metazoa; phylum Chordata; class Mammalia; order Pholidota; family Manidae; genus Smutsia; species Smutsia gigantea. Next base: position 15,354 of record JAVSCE010020132.1, on the reverse strand, counting down.
TTCTATCAGGCATAATCCATACACAGTTGCAGCATATGGAAGCCCTGCCTTAATAAAAGGAGACATTAGGCATGTGTGAAAAGAATTAGACTTTAAGATCGAAAATGCCAGGGCCTTGAGTGTATTTCTGAGTTTGGGAGGAATTACATATTCTCAGGGGACTCTGGGAAGGCTTCATGGAGGAGGTGATTCTTGAGCTAGGCCTTGGGGACTATGTAGGATAAGGGTATTCAGTGATTACTTGAAGAACACAAGGAGAAGAAGTAGTGGCACATACAGGCCAAGAAAGGTTAAAAACCAACATGTGCAGATGGAGTACAGGGTCCTACAATTCCCCTTGTGTAGAGAAATAAGGAATTACAGTCAGGGAAGAGAGACTGCCTCAGATGGGAGAGGTCTTATATGCCACATTCAGCTCCTGTTATGGTTATGCTTCTTTTTGTCCTTTTTCTGTAGTTTTACTTTATACTAATTGTTATGTTACTGGTGCATGCCAATTTAAAATGTAAAATTATTACATCTACAAATTGACCTTGTATCATAAAATATATGTCTGCTTAACTGTAATAAAGCTTCTAACCTTAGAGTCTGTATCAGATGATGTTAGTATAGCTCCACCAGAGTTCTTGCATCGTTCATCTCTTTAAACCCTTGAGCTTTAACATTTCTGCAACCTGATATTAAATGTGTATCACATGTAAGCAGTATATAGGTTTTTTCCTAGTCTGACAGTGTGGGTCTTTCAATTAGAGAATTTAGTCTATTAGCATTAAATGTAATTATTGGTATGTTGTGTTTTTAAACCTTACTACTTACTTTCTATTTGACCCACTTGTTTTATTTTTTTCTTTCTTGCTTTATTTAGGAATGTGCCAATATTTCTAAATTCCATTTCCCCTCTAAATTCTAATTCCCCTCTTTATTAGAATTTTAGTTACGTTTCAAGTAGTTAGGAGGTTAGAAGATTGATCATAGATTTATTAAATTTAACATAAATTATTATCTTAACCACCTCGCCAATAGTATTAGGGCTTTGAACACTTAAAATTATTCTATTGCTTTTTTGTGGTTTATATTCATTCTGATTTTGCATATACTTTAAGCCCATAAAATTTTAAGTTTTTTTATATAGTCTGTATTCATCTAGTCTTACCAACATATTTACCATTTCTATTAGCTTTCATTTCTGTGTTTCCGTGCCTGTGTTTCCATCTGGGATCATTTTCTTTCTGTCTGAAAATTTCTCTTAAGTTTTCTTTTTGTTCAGATCTGCTGGATATGAATTGTTTTTGTTTGTCTGGAAATGTCTTTGTGTGACTTTCACTTTGAAGATTCTTTTCTCTGAGTATTGAGTTCTACATTTGTGTTCATTTGTTTTCCAGCCTCTATACAGACATTCTTCCACTGTCTTTTGGTTCCTATTGTTTCTGTTGAGAAGTCAACCTGAAGTCTTACAGTTTTTTACTTGAAGTTAATATATTTTTTCCCCTGTCTGCTTTTTTTTTGTCATCTTGACTACGGTATACTACTTAGGTTTGATTTCTTTTGTATTTGTCCTGCTTGGGTTGCTTAATACCTTTCTTGTTTTGGAAAATTGTCAGCCATTTTTTTCTCTTTTTTTTTTTTCTGTCTCATTCTTTTTCTGGACTTTAATTGCATAAATATTAGAACTTGATGCCTTGTAATTCATATGTATATGCCATTTATATATATAAATATAGTGTTTATAGATATGTGTAATATCTTTCATCTAGGTATCTATCTGTCTTACCCTCTTTCTGAGTATTTTTCTTATTTGTTTACTCTCCTTGCTTCAGCCTGCCTACTTTCTATTGATCTATTTTATGCTTGACTAATCCTTCCTTCTGCTACACTTAATTTGCTGCTAAGACTACCTAGCAAGTTCTTAATTTGAGTTATTGCATTTTTCAGTTCTAATATTTGTATTGAACTTTTTTATTGGTTTAATTTCTTTGGTGAAATTGTCCATTTTTGTTATCCATTATATTTTACCTATCAATCATAGTTACATACAATATTTGGGTCATGTGGCAGGCAGAATTATAAGATGGGCCCCAAGTTACACCCCTCCTTTCACCTGTGTACACTTTAGGGGTAAACCCCCTCCCTCCTGAGTGTGGGTGGTACCTGTGAATATGGTGGAATGTCATTCTTTGATTAGGTACTGCTACATAACAAATGTAATGAGATAGTCATTTCTATGAGTAAGTGAAAAGACTTACTCATAGCAGACTAACGAGAAACTCTCCTACTGTCTTTGAAGAAGTAAGCTGCCAATTTGTGAGATGGTCAGATGGCAAGGACTTGAGGGTGGCTTTTAAGAGCTGAGCAGCGAGTAAGAAAGTGGGGTCCTCAGTTCTTCCAACAATCCAATCAGGTTTGGAAGACAGTCCTAAGTTACAAATAAGAATGCAGACTCACTGATTTCAGCCTTTTGAGACCTTGAGCAGAGAACCCAGCTATACTGTGCATGGACTTCTGACCTTTAGAAACTGTGGGGTAATATATGAAAGTTATTTGAAAATTAGAAAATGAGGTCATTGATGGATGTTTCTATATCTTTTAATGTTCATCTTGTTTTTTTGTTGTTATTTTTATACTTAAGTCCTGACATTGTATATGAAGAACTGTAGAGGCTCTCGATGAAGCTCTCTTCCTTCAGGGACCGCTCATCCTATTCTCTAATAGGTGTCTAGGGTAGTGGAAAATCGTCATAATATAGTCAAGAATAGGCTCATTCATGGCTTGAGTATAATGTTTGCACAGCTATATCTGAATTGTATTTGCCCCTACTCTTAGGTGTATCCCTCTGTCAGGGTTTTTAGCTTTCCCCGAGCACTCTCCGAACCTGCGGAGAGGACGGGAAGGGGGAGACACGCCCCGGCAAGGCAGGACGGGGAAGCGTGAGTGCCGACTGTTCGCCCAAACACCAGCCTCCACCTCGCCGCTCGAGGCCGGAGACAAACAGACGCGACAGGGAGCTCAGTCAAAGCAGGAACTCGTTTATTGCGGAAACAGCAGAGTATATATAACATTCATGGGCCAATCAGCATAAAGGTCAAGCAGTCACAAGCTCTTCACACAGGAAGGCACATAATGCAAGCAAAGGGTGTCCATGAGCTGATCATGTTCGCGGAAGACTCACGCCACCAAAAGGGAGATACCCGGAACACAGGTAGACTAACTTCATAGCCCGCCAAAATGCCTGGGCGCCACCCATGCTCATCCGGCGAGCACCATCTTGGCAATGCATTTAAAGGCTACTTCTTAGATTAGAAGGCCCTACATCCCTCCAGGGATTACAGACTAAAAGCGGGTGTATTCATTAGAGTTTCCTTTCAGTGTAGGTACTATCTCCGTTTTGGACCCCTCAGCATCTTGTGCTATGGGCTGAATGTTTGTGTCCCCCTAAAATTCATATGTTGAAGCCTAATCCCCACTTATGATGGTATTTGGAGGTGGGGCCTGGAGGTCATGAGAGTGGAAGGCTAATGAATGAAATTAGTGTTTATATAAGAAGAGACCAAAGAGAGAGGACCTCTTCCTTTACCATGTGAGGACAGAGCCCAAAGTCATCTGCCTGCAAATCAGGAAGAGGACCCTCCATGAACCAAATCGGTTGGCACCTTGGACTTCCAGCCTTTAGAATTGTGAGGAATAGATTTCTATTGTTTAAGCTACCCACTCTATGGTATTTTTTAAATAGCAGCCCAACGTGACTAAGACATTTGGTATTGGCAGAAACTCTGCTCTGCTTTGCAATGGCTTGTTTATTTGTATACTTAAGCTTCCTGCCCACTTTAGCAATTTATGTTTTTCTACCATGCTCTTCATTTCCTTCCAAGTCCTCACTAGTGGAGTCTTTAACATCCATATATCTAGAAACATTCTGTTCAAGGCAATATAAGCTTTTTCTGTGATGCTCCCAAAATTATTCCAACTTTTGCCCATTGTCTGATTCCAAAGCCAATTTCATATTTTTAAGTATTTTCTACAGCAGCACACCACTTCCAGGTGCCTAAATTTGTATCAGTCAGAGTTCAACCAGAGAACCAGAGCTAGTAGGAAACACACATTCAGAGATTTATTGTAATGAATTGGCTTATGTAATTCTAGGGTCTGGCTAGGCAAGTCTAAAATCCATAGAACAGACCATCAGAAAGGACAGACTGGGATTTTGGACATGGACTGAAACTTTTGTCTATAAGTGACATTTTACCTTATCGCAAGCAATGAAGCCTCAGCACTGCTTTTCATTCAACCAATTGAGTCAGACCCACCAGATTATCTAGAAAAATTCCCCTTCCTTAAATTCAACTGATTATGGGCTTTAGTTACATCTACAAGATACACTCAGATTAGTGTTTACTAAGTAACCACTAGCCAAGTGGATGCATCCAAAAGACCATCACAACTGGACATGAACTTGTCCCGCCTTTGCAAATATTTCTCCTATTTTCTCTGCTTGATCAAATATCTTCAACTCTTGGTTTAAGTGTTGCCTCTTCACTGTCTCCTGCCCCTGCCCTCCCTTCTCTATATAAGATTAATTTCTTTCTCTTTGGTGCACCATGGCATTGTATGTGGCATTCTCATAGTATTTACTGTTTTCTTATAATGAGGTCTACAGTTACTTACCCACTGACTGAACTCTGAGCTTTGAAAGGCAGAGATCAGGATATCATAGTCAATGTCAGATACTGAGAAAAGGCTCCACAAATATCATTTAAATGTTTGTTGGTCTGTACTAAAGTAGGTGGTGTGTCCTTGTTTGTTTTAGAGTCTTAATTGAAGGAAACTGACTTTCTTGTAAAGACTCAATTGAGTAGATCATTTAATTGTGCAAATATATCATGAGGGAAACACAGTCATTGTGTTGAGATAATGTATAGCAGAAACTTTTATAACTCTATTAAGAGGGTCACTCCGTAAATCAATGGTATAGAAAGTTGATCCCTGCAGAAGAGGATGTGAATACATTTGCATGAGGATGTTATCGCTTCTTAATAGAGAAAGGACAACAGACCTGTCCCTTCTCTGGAGATTCTAATTAAGAGAGAATTACTGAGTCAAGCTGGGTGGACTTGCTAAAGATCTAGTTGTAAAAAGGCAATGAGATTCTCCAAGTAAAATTCTCCTAAGGATGGCAAGACCTAGGCTGGTGGCTTGGATTTAAATCACCGTAGAGGTGGGCTTCTTCTCTCGCGCTGTGAGTGATGTCAGAATGTCTTACATGTTCCCCCACCACAGCATGGTGCTGCGCACCGGGGAACTGGAGCTGAGCGGATGAAGCTAAACCAGTCTCAGCCTTGGGCAAATATTGCCCCTGAAGGAGTGAGATCATTTTCTTTGAAGAATAGTAGTGCTGGGAGTAAGAAGCTTGGCTAGTGAGGGAGTATTGCTGTGGTACTAGTATTTCATTACAACATCCTAAAATGATAAGAGGTCTTGCCAGTAAAGGCAGGTTGGAATTTATACTGCCCACTCTGATGTAATATATTTTTAACAGCTTTATTAACGTATAATTGATATACAAAAACTGTACATATTTAACGTATACAATTTTTTGGGGGGGTTGAAAAGGTTTATACCCAACTTTATTCCTATGGTGGCAGGTCAATCACTAGAATTCCATCCACTCACAGCGAGTCTGCGTGCAGCAAGCCGGTGCCTCTGGGCCTCTCTACCTGTGCAGCTGTCTCAGTGTCTGTCCTCGGCTCTGCCACCATTCCAGTCTCATCTCTGCTCTCTTGCAGCTGTGCCACCATGTCGCCTGGAGCACTGGGTGGAGCTCTTTATATAGAGTCAATAACAATGTATTGCCCACACATATGCAGTGAGCTAGCTGACCAGGGCCAGGTGAGAATCCTGGCCACAGGAACCTTCACTTTATCCACACTGCCTCAGTTGCTTTTGCCCACTCAGGAATCTTTTCAAACTCTGTGGGTGGTAAGTTTTATCCAAAGTCATTACTCATAAAATAATTGGATCCCAACATTGGTAGCCCTGTGGATGCTATAGAAATGCAGACATAGGAGATGTGGGGGGCCCTGTTCTCCAAGTCTGTAAAAATCTGCTTAGGGAGCTAAGATTCTTTCCATTGAAAGTACCAAACTACTGTGTTAAACATGGGGTAAATTGTGACATTTTAAATGCGAGCCCCAAGCCATGGTTGTAGTTTATTGTAGTTATTGAGGCTGTGGATTCTTTCCATCTTTTCTGTTCAGCCATCCTAAGCATGTTGCCTTTTGTCCTTCGGCCTTTCTTTTCAAGGTCACAAAATGGCTGTCACAGTTGTATTTAAAGACAGAGAGAAAGCAGTTTCTTTTCTCAATTTTCCTTTATCAAGGTGGAAAATCTTCCCCTCAAGCAAACTTGATGGTCTATTGATCAGGATTAGAATACATAACTTCTGTACTGGTCTCCAGAGAGGCTAAAAAGGCAGGTATATTTTCAGCTTCTGTGGTGGGATGGGTGGGTGAAAGAGGAGAGAGATGACTGCTGGAGACAACAGAGTCTACTACACGGAGATTAGACTATGATCCAAAGATTAGAGACAGTTATAGGCAATTTATTAATAGGCTGAATTATGTGGTCTAGGCCAGGGGTTGGCAAACTTTTTCAGTTAAAAGCCTGATAGTAAATGTTTTAGGCTTTGCTGGCCGCAAATGGTCTCTGTTGCATATTCTTCTTTTTTTTTTTTATTAAGGTATTGTTGATATACACTCTCATGCCGCCATCTTTAATCCCCTTTGCTTAATGTATACAATTTGGTAAGTTTGGATAGATACATAAACCTGTGAAGCCACCATCACATCCATCACCTCCAAAGGTTTCCTCTAGTCCTTTTTGTTTGTGGTAAGAATAAGAACACTCAACATTAACTTCACTCTTTTAATGAGTTTTTCAGTACACAATACAATATTGTTGACTTTAGGCACTGTGCTGTACAGGAAATCTCTAGACTAGTTTTGAAAGAACTACCCTTTGGACAACATGTATTTTCTGTTTTGGTGCAATTTAGTGGTAGGAGAGACTCTCAAGGGAAATGACTTCTTACTAACCTGCCAAGTGAGGGATGGAGTATGTATGATTTTAACTGAGGTTGGTAGATCTCGCCATGTCAGCTTCAGAGGGAGTCAGTGAATGGAGTAGTGAACATGAATGCTATTTCCCCACTGCAAGGTTTAACAGGGAGAACAGGGACTTTGAGGTCAGAAAGACCAGTATTGGGAATCTGATTCCAATCCTTACTATCCTTACTACACGCATAAATGGTAGCAATGATTAAACCACTCGGAGCATCAGTTTCCACTTCTGTCACATATGGATGTCCGTGCCTGTTTCAGCAGATGACTTTTTGTGAGAGAATGCAGTTCTTCCAATTCCCACCTAGATCTGTCCCTACTTTTCACTGTGTGCCATTGTCATACGGAAACCATTTACAGACCACTATTTTTCAAATCCTGCCCTAGATAAGGGCTGAACAGTCGATACAGTAACACTGCTGTCAATATACACAGGAATCTGTTCTCTATCCAGAACTGAGCGTGAGAACATCACTATTACATATCTTCTACAAAGTTCTGTTTCCCCTCTACAGCTATGAGTGTCCACCACTGTCAAACAGAGACAGTACCTGGGATCAAAATAGGATCAAAATTCAGAAGGAAACAAAACAGAAGTTGAAGAGAAAGTGCTCTTTAAAGGAAGTGAAAATACAGGAGGCTCTAAATTGCTCAGGACTGTGGTTTTAGGTACTATAAGGTCTATTCTTACACTTTGCCTTTTTATTTATTTATTTTAACAGGGGAAAGGTTGGTAGAATCTGTTGTACAACATTTTTGAATAGTACTGAACTGAATATGCATCTGGCTATTAAATTTATACCCTGTGGTTCTTACTGTTCATTTTGGTTGACTCTATACCAGCAGAGACTGGGAGCTACCTTATTGATTGTTTCTCTCCAGTGAATTCATTGACTCACTCACTCATTCATTCCAAAATGTATCTGTGCTCCTGACATTTTCTGGGGCTGTCCTACATGTAAGGAAAAGACACAAAAGTATTTTGCCTTAATAGAACTTTATTTTAACATGGGGGTAGACAAAGATCAATATTTTCTGGTATTATTTCCTAACAGAGTGTTATTATAGATGATTTGGAGGATGCTGTCCTTTAGAAAGTGTTCAGGGAAAGAATCGACAATTCAAGGAACCATGAAAAAAATGCAAGGCAGAGGAAATGAAACACAAAATTTGGCGACTGAAAAAAGCTTGTCAAGTTGTAATAATTTATAGAAACCAGTGTAGCAGGATGATGGGGCATAATGACTTGCTGTTTGGTACTTTGTAGACACTCCATAGATACTTATTCTACTGCTAATCTGGGTGTCTTTGGTCTTGCAAGTGTCACTCCTTCTCATTGGCCTGGTCTTGAAACTCTTCAACTTCCTCCTCCTCATCTACCCTATCTACTCAAGTACCAACTTCTGTTGTATTTCTGTAAGCTTTTTAACTCCCACTCTTATGCATATTGATTCTTTTGCCCCTATTGCCACTGATTGCCCTGTGCAAGTCCTCTGAGCTCTTATTTGCACTAGAGCCATAGCCTCATAGAGTCTACATTATCATTGCCTCCCTAGTATCGTTTTCTAGCTTTCTTCCATTAGTAGCAACTGTTGTACAATGAGGTTGGCCACATTCACTCACTTTTCCAACAATATGATGTTGTACTATGACATTTGCACATAGTGATTGGCTGAAGGGAGGACATGTGACCCAGGCAGTGATGGGCTTTTCTGTAGTCAAACAACTGATAGGTCCACACATGGTTAAACTCTATACCAACTTACTCAAGTTGGTCCACTCAGTGTGAAACCCTGGGTTCGCTGATTGTGTGAAGAGAAGCTCTCTTCTTTTGGATTTGTTGTGAGTGTATGAGGGCTAAGATTTCTAGGACTGTTGGGCTGTCATGTCAGAAGACTGCTTAAGGAACACACTAAGAGATGAGAAAGGGTACAGCCCTCTCTTCAATTCTAGAGAAACTGTGGAGAAGAGAATTTAGAGACCTGAATAACTTTCCTCAAACCATCATCAATCATTTCTGTTAGCCAGCCAGTTTCCTTTATCATTTGAGACATTTTGAGATAGACTTTTTATATGTGCAACTCTTTAACTCCTGACTAAGCTTTAACCATCTCAGTTGTGACTTTATCACGCACTATCATAATAATTATGACTAGCTGATATTTGTTGAAGGCCTACTATATTCTCAGCACTATTCTAGTAGCTTAAATGTATTATTTCATTTATAGCTCATAACAACCATGTGAGTTAGATATTATTATTAAGGCCATTTATTTAACAGATGAAGAACCTGAGGCCCAGAAAAGATAAGTAATTTGACCAAGACTGGCTAACATAGAATAGCAGGCATATTATTTACATATGGCTGCATGATAAATTATCCCCAAATTTAGGAGCTTAAGACAACAAACGTTAATTATCTCACCATTTCTGTGGGTGATGGATCTGGATACAGCTTAGCTGGTGCCTCTGGTTCAAGATCTCTAATGGGTTGCAGCCAGCCTGTTGACTGAGCTGCAGTCTCATATGAAGGGTTGATTGTGGGGTTGGGGCTTGCTCACATGGTTGCTGGCAGGCCTTGGTCTATCACCTTATGGACATCTTCACAAGGTGACATAGAAGGTGATTATCCTCTAGGGCTGAAAGACCTGAGAGAGTGAGTGAGAGAGATCAAGAGAAATATTAAGAGTTCATGGGTGCATGTATGAGAGGGGAAGATAGGGAGAGAGGGTGGGATGAGGGTAGACAGAGACAGAGAAACACTAAGGTGGAAGTCACAGTCTTTACATAATTTAATCACAAGATTGACATCCCATCACCTTTGCTGCATTCTATTTTCTGGAAGTGAGTTACAAAATCCAGGGCATCTCCAGGGAGAGGACAGAGACATGAATTCCAGCAGATGGGACTCATTGAAGGCCATTTTGGAAGCTGCCTACCATAGCCAGTAATCAAAACCATGTAGTCAGAGTGCACCCTATACTCGCTAATTTTTTTAATAAGTTGATAAGTGTTTGCTACTTTTCTATTTTTTGGAGTTTTGAAGAATTGGTGTTACTTTTTCCTTAAATATTTCATAGAATTCACTAGTGAAGTCATCTGGGTCTGGAGTTTGATTTTTTTTTTTATTAAAGTATCATTGATATACAATCTTATGATGGTTTCACATAAACAACACAGTGGTTTCAACATTCAGCCATATTATCAATTCAGCCTATTGCAGGCACTGTCTATCAATGTAGTAAGATGTTAGAGTCATTGATTGTCTTCTCTGTGGTGCACTGCCTTCCCTGTGACCTACCTATATTGTGATTGTGAATTATAGTGCCCATTAATCCCCTTTTCCCTCCCCACTCACTCTCCCGAGCCCCTCCCAACCCCTCCCCTTTGGTAACCACTAGTCCCTTCTCTGTGTCTGTGAGTGTACTGCTGTTTTGTTACTTCAGTATTGCTTTGTTTTTATATTCCACAAATGAGTGAAGTCATTTGGATTTGTTTTTCTCTGCCTGGCTTATTTCACTGAGCATAATACCCTTTAGATCCATCCATTCATGTTGTTGCAAATGGTAAGATTTCTTTTCTTTTTATGGCTGAAAAATATTCCATTGTGTATATGTACCACCTCTTCTTTATCCATTCATCTACTGAGGGACACAGGTTGCTTCCACATCTTGACTATTGTAAATAGTGCTGCAATAAGCATAGGGGTGCATATGTCTTTTTAAATCATGGATCTTGTTTTCATTGGGCACATTTGTAGGAGTGGAATTACTGGGTCAGATGGTATTTCTATTTTTAGTTTTTTTGAGAAACCTCCATATTGCTTTCCACCACAGTTGAACCAATTTACATTCCCACCAACAGTGTAGGAGGGTTCCCCTTTCTTTGCATCCTTGCCAGCATTTCTTGTTTTTTGTCTTTTCGATATTGGCTATCCTAACTGATGTGAGTTGATATCTCATTGTGGTTTTAATTTGCATTCCCCTGATGATTTGCAATGTGGAGCATCTTTTCATGTGCCTGTTGGCCATCTGTATTTCTTCTTTGGAGAAGTGTCTGTTCAGATCTGCCTGTTTTTTAATTGGGTTGCTTGTGTGGGTGTTGAGGCATGTGAGTTCTTTATATATTTTGGTTGTTAACTCCTTATTGGATAAATTGACGATATTAATTCTTCCTATCCATGAGAACAGGATATATTTCCATTTATTGGTGTCTTCTTTAATTTCTCTCATGAGTGTCTTATAGTTTTCAGGGTATAGGTCTTTCACCTCCTTGGTTAGGTTTATTCCTAGGTATTTTTTTCTTTTTGATACAATTGTAAATGGAGTTGTTTTCTTGATTTCTCTTTTTGCTAATTCATTGTTAGTATATAGGAATGCAACATATTTCTGTGTATTAATTTTGTATCCTACAACTTTGCTGAATTCAGTTACTAGTTCTAGTAGTTTTTTGGTGGAGTCTTTAGGGTTTTCTATGTATAATCTCGTGTTGTCTGCAAAGAGTGACAATTTAACTTCTTTCTTACCAATTTGGAAGCGTTTTATTTCTTTGTGTTTTCTGATTGTTGGGCTAGGACCTTCAGTACTATGTTGAATAAAAATGGTGAGAGTGGGCATTCTTGTCTTGTTCTCGATCTTAGAGGAAAAGCTTTCAGCTTTTCACTGCTAAGTATGATGTTGGCTGTGGATTTGTCATATATGGCCTTTATTATGTTGAGGTACTTACCCTCTATACCCATTTTATTGAGAGTTTTTATCATGAATGGATGTTGCATTATGTCAAATGCTTTTTTAGCATCTGTAGAGATGATTATGTGATTTTTGTCCTTTTTGTTGATGTGGTGTATGATGATGGATTTTTGAATGTTGTATCATCCTTGCATCCCTGGAATAAATCCCACTTGGTCATGATGGATAATCTTTTTGGTGTATTTTTGAATTTGGTTTGCTAATATTTTGTTGAGTATTTTTGCATCTATGTTCAGCAGGGATATTGGTCTCTAATTTTCTTTTTTTGTGGTGTCTTTGTCTGGTTTTGGTATTAGAGTGATACTGGCCTCACAGAATGAGTTTGGAACTATTCCCTCCTCTTCTACTTTTTGGAATACTTTAAGGATGGGCATTAGCTCTTCTTTAAATGTTTGATAAAATTCAGCTGTGAAGGCATCTCGGCCAGGGGTTTTGTTCTAAGGTAGTTTTTTGATTACCAATTTGATTGAATTGCTGGTAATTGGTCTCTTCAGATTTTCTGTTTCTTCCTGGGTCAATCTTGGGAGATTTTATTTTTCTAGAAAGTTGTCAATTTCTTCTAGGTTGTCCAGTTTGTTGGCATATAATTTTTTATAGTATTCTTTAATAATTCTGTGTATTTCCAATGTTTCTGTTGTGATTTTTCTTTTTTCACTCTGATTCTATTTATTTGTGTACACTCTCTTTTTTTCTTGATAAAACTGGCTAGGGGTTTATCTATTTTGTTTATTTTCTCATAAAACCAGCTCCTGGTTTCAGTGATTCTTTCTATTGTTTTATTCTTCTCAATTTTATTTGTTTTTGCTCTGATCTTCATTATGTCCCTCCTTCTGCTGACTTTGGGCTTCATTTGTCCTTCTTTTTCTAGTTTCATTAATTGTGAGTTGGGACTGTTCATTTGGGATTGTTCTTGTTTCTTGAGGTAGGCCTGTATTACAATATACTTTCCTCTTAGAACTGCCTTTGCTGCATCCCACAGATTTTGGACTGTTGAGTTGTTTTCATTTGTCTCCATGTACTGTTTAATCTCTGTTTTTATTTGGTCATTGATCCATTGATTATTTAGGAGCATGTTGTTAAGCCTCCATTCATTTGTATGCTTTTTTGTTTTCTTTGCACAATTTATTTCTAGTTTCATACCTTTTTGGTCTAAGAAGCTGGTTGGAACAATTTCAATTTTTTTGAATTTATTGACTCTCTTTTTATTGCCTAGTATTATACTGGCTAATTCTTTTTCTTGGTAGACCTTCTCATGTCCTGACCTTATAGAGTCACTCCTCTCTCAGAATTCCTGCACTCATAATAAACTCTACCTGTAACAGACATCCCAGTTTCTCCCATGAACCTACCCGAAATGTATCTTAACTATTCACAAAACCTAATTAGTATGTCCACTGTCAGCTGAATCTGTAACATGTCCCAATGTCTGATAACAGGTTAATAATAATAGCTAACAATGCCCAGATATTCTCAGATCCTGTAAAATCTTGGCATTTTCTCACTACCATGTTTTTGCCCCTATTGTCACTCCCTCCCTGAATTCTTTTGAAACTTCTCTTTCTACCATTTGTGAAAGTCCTATTTATACTGAAGCTCCTGCACACATCTTACTCCTTTTGGGTAATGTCCTAGATTCCCCACCACTGTCTCTGCTGGTATTAATTTCCTCTTTCTTTATTATACTGTGTTCCTTCTGATCCCTTTCTTAGTTCTTTTACCATCTTCCTCTTGTTTGAATCATATGACTGTTTGTCTGTCCTGATAGATTCCTAGGACAGTGGGACTGTGTCTATCGGGAGCAAGGTTGGGAGAGTTGTACCTGTAAGAAGGCACTTCCTTCATGGGAGGGTGGATTGAGCCTGGCTCACTGTCTAAACTCAATAAAATAGTGCTCTTTTTAGGAGTAAGAAAACAAAATGGAAGGTAAATCTCACACTGAACTAACTCTTTTATTTGTTCTATGCAGGTCTCTAACCTGAAATTTCTCTAGGGATGTTGCTACTTATATTTTCCCTTTTCAGATTTTAATATATTTAATATAGTGCCTTTTAATTAGATTAACCTGGATATCTCTGAGCTGCTTTGGGCAGGTTTTTGCCTCACTTCATTTCCTTCTGGAGAAGGTCTCTTACCCTAGAAGGGTATCAGTCAGAGGAGGTGAAGTTATGCTATTGTAACAAAGAACTTCTACATTGCAATAGCTCAAGACAATAAAAATATGTATTTTTAAATCACACTACATATCTCTTATGGATTAGGAGTCCATGTTGTTCTCACTGCAGAGCCCAGGCTAACAAAATAGGCATGCCCTAGAATGTTGGAAGGAATCAGAGAGTGAGAGAACTGTATCAGGTCTTGTACCATTAATTAAGTACTGCAGCCTGGAAAAGACAAATGCTCCTTCTGCTCACCCATATTGGCAAAAAACATTCATGTGGCCTGTTCTGAGTTGAATTGCATCCCCCCTCAAAGATATGCTGAAGCCCTAACCCTGGAAACCTTTGAAATATGACTTATTTGGCAGCAGGGTCTTTGTAGATATAATCAAGTTAAAATGAGGTCATACTCGATTAGGATGGTCCCTAATCCAACATGAATGGTGTTTTTATAACAAGAGGAGAAAACACAGCACAGACACATGAGGGGAGAAAGCCATGTGAGGATGGAGGCACAGATTGCCCTGCTGCTGCTCTAAGCCCAGGAAGGCCAAAGACTCCTTGCATTCCAATATGAACTAAAGGCACTCCACTGTCATTCAAACTTCCAGAAGTGGGGAAGAGGCAAGAAAGTATTCTCCCCTAAAGGTTTCAGAGGGAGCATGGTTCTGCTGACACATTGATTTTGGACTTCCAGCTTCCATAAATGTGAGACAATACATTGCTGCTGTCGGAAGCCATCCAGTGTGTGATGCTTTGTTACGGCAGCCCTAGGAAACTTGTACATGGCTTTAGCCAACCACAAAGAGGTCAGGAAGTGCAGTCTTAAGTGTGCCTGAACAAAGGAGAGAACTGTGTATCAGCAGCACTCATGGCCACAAAAAGAAGCATCATTAAGTGAGATAAATTTTACTGAAGATCCTATGGGTTTCACTACAACATGCAGCAAAATCTTGTCAAAATTCCTCCCTGAGAATTCTCTCCTCCCTTTTCTGAGGTTTCTCCTGCAACTTCTCTTTCCTTCCCCTTGGAAACTGCGAGTCCCTTTTATTTTTCTTGCAATTCAACTCTCACTTCATTTAACTAAAGAAAAGCCTGGGGTGAGGCAAACCCCAGCCCCCATGCTCCTCTAATTCAAGGGGTCCTCCTGTTGGAAACTGCACGCTCATCTGGGGCCCTGGCCAGGGCTTGCTTTCATGGTCCCACAGCCACCACTGGACTAGGTTTTATACCCAAATGTGTTCACAGTACATTTTTACCTTCTGATGAACTTTAGGTCTCTGACTGTGTCACATTCATGAGTTAAGGCTGCAGTACAGCAGGTTTCTTTCAGCTCTGCCT
>JAVSCE010020131.1:0-87705 GCA_032199065.1 Smutsia gigantea | reverse complement strand
TAGGATTTCAATATTTTTGAATTTACTGAGGTTCTTTTTGTGGCCTAGTATGTGGTCTATTCTGGAAAATGTTCCAAGTGCACTTGAGAAGAATGTGTATCCTGTTGCTTTTGGGTGTAGAGTTCTGTAGATATCTGTTAGGTCCATCTGTTCTAGTGTGTTGTTCAGTGCCTCTGTGTCTTTACTTATTTTCTGTCTGGTTGATCTGTCCTCTGCAGTGAGTGGTGTGTTGAAGTCTCCTAAGATGAATGCATTGCTGTCTATTTCCTCCTTTAATTCTGTTAGTATTTGTCTCACATATGCTGGCGCTCCTGTGCTGGGTGCATATATATTTATAATGGTTATATCTTCTTGTTGGACTGACCCCTTTATCATTATGTAATGTCCTTCTTTATCTTTTGCTACTTTCTTCGTTTGAAGTCTATTTTGTCTGATACAAGTACTGCAACACCTGCTTTTTTCTCTTTGTTGTTTGCATGAAATATCTTTTTCCATCCCTTCACTTTTAGTCTGTGTATATCTTTAGATTTGAGGTGAGTTTCTTGTAGGCAGCATATAGATGGGTCTTGCTTTTTTATCCATTCTGTTTCTCTGTGTCTTTTGATTGGTGCATTCAGTCCATTTACATTTAGGGTGATTATTGATAGGTATGTACTTATTGCCATTGCTGGCTTTAGATTCGTGGTTACCAAGGGTTCAAGGTTGCTTCTTTACTATCTAACAATCTAACTTAACTTTCTTGTTAAGTTATTGTAAACACAGTCTGATGTTTCTTTCTTTCTCTCCATTCTTATTCCTCCTCCTCCATTCTTTCTATAATAGGTGTTTTATTCTTTGCCTTTAGTTAGTATTTGGATGGTCTGCTTTCTTTGCTATGATTTTATTTTCTCTGGTGACATCTTTTAGCCTTAGGTGTGCTTCCATCTAGAGCAGTCCATTTAAGATATCCTGTAGTGGTGGTTTATGAGAGGCAAACTCTCTCAACTTTTGTTTGTCTGGAAATTGTTTAATCCCTCCGTCATATTTAAATGATAATCGTGCTGGATACAATATTCTTGGTTTGAGGCCTTCTGTTTCATAACGTTAAATATATCATGCCATTCTCTTCTGGCCTGTTGGGTTTCTGTTGAGAAGTCTGATGATAGTCTGATGGGTTTTTCTTTGTAGGTGATCTTTTTTCTCTCTCTAGCTGCCTTTAATACCCTGTCTTTATCTTTGATCTTTGCCATCTTAATTATTATGTGTCTTGGTGTTGTCTTCCTTGGGTCCCTTGTGTTGGGAGATCTATGAGCTTCAGTGGACTGCGAGACTACTTCCTTCCCCAGTGAGGGAAAGTTTTCAGCAATTATTTCTTCAAAGACACTTTCTATCCTTTTTTCTCTCTCTTCTTCCTCTGGTACTCCTATAATGCGAATATTGTTCAGTTTGGATTGGTCACACAGTTCTCTTAATATTCTTTCATTCCTAGAAATCCTTTTATCTCTCTCTGCCTCAGCTGCTCTGTACTCCTGTTCTCTGTTTTCTATTCCATTAACAGTCTCTCGCATCTCATCCATTCTGCTGTTAAGCCCATCGATCGCTTGTCTGATTTCTGTATTGTCTTTCCTCAGTTCCCTCACTTCCTCCCTCAGCTCTTGCACATTTCTCTGCAGGTCCATCAGCATGGTTATGACTTTTATTCTGAATTCTTTTTCAGGGAGGCTGTGCATTTCCATCCCTTCAGACTCCCTCTCTGGGGTTGTCTGGTTGATTTTAGTCTGAACCATATTCCTCTGTCTTTTCATGGCTGTATAATTTGGTCACTGATAGTTGCCACGTATGTCAGCTGGGCTCTTTAAGACCGCCTCTTGGGGTGCCGAGTCCTCTCGGGTGTAGCTGCACGCTGTGCGCTTTCCTGTGTATTCTCGTCTCTCTTTTAGGAGTAGATGTATTTTCTGTGTTTTCGTAGATAAATTTAGTGTTGGGAGGAGATTTCTGCCGCCCTGCTCACACCGCCATCTTCCCCGGCATGCATGATCTTGATGGAGAGACACCGGGAGGCCAGAGGGTGACTGAACACAGCAAAACAAAGAGCCTGTAACAATACCTTCTGCACTCCACACCTCCACGCTGTGAGTCTAAGGATAGCCTGTGGGTCTCCTATATTCAGGAAGACACAGCCTTTCCCCAGGTATCTCCTCATCATTAGGAAGAGTTAACAGGAGGCATAAGGACTTTGCATACTCCCGGTAAGACCCTCACTCTTCCAACCCCTCCAAACACGGGCAGCCACAGCGACACTTTTCCTTGAGACCATCCGGACAAACCCTGTCATGGTCTTTACTTCCGTTTATTGTTAGTTACTGTGGGAATCTCAGTACACCCTTCATCCCCAGAAATCTTATCCACATGAGCCAGTGCAGAATGTGGATGTCTCGTCTGCGTAGCCAGTGGAGGCTGTGGCATGTGCCAGAGCACAGGAGGAGCGTGAGCTCGGGTGTTTATCCCCTGATGTCCTCCTTGCCGGGCTGCCATGGAGTGCCTGTGTCTCCCTTCCCACGGCCACGGTTCCCGGGAGATGGCCCTCTCCATCCCTCTTCTCTCTCGATTTCTGTAACCACCCTCTCCTCTTGTCCCTTGAGGTGACAACAGATCCTGTTTGTTGCTAGCCCCTGGGCCCTACATCATCCTTTGTTAGTTTCCTAACTCCTGCCCTTACTTGTGAATAATGTCTTTATTAAAGTCTTCTCGGTTACTCAGTGAGTGTGCCATCTGTTTCCTGCTGGGATTCTGACTGATATACTTGCCGAATAATTAGCCATTGGATGAATGAATGACCTTGCATCTCTGTAAGAAAGCTGAGATCACTAGGAAGCTCTCTTTGCTGCAAAGGTAGCGGTTGTGGGGATTTTCCCATTTCGGTAACTTGCCATTGGAAGCATGGAAGGGAGGAGTAGCTACCTATCAAACAAGGCAGAGGACACATGGTCAGTCATGGAGGGGGAGGAGGTCCCAAAGGCCTGGGCACAGGAGCCCCAGGAGAGGAGATGCCAGCACTTCAGGAGTCCAAAGCAAAGGACAATGTGGGAAGTAGCTCAGGCCTGGAGGTGGAGGCTGGGCAGAGAAGTCATGCCTCCTCCCTCTCTTCTTCCTACTGCCCCGCCCACTTCCCTGTGGCCTCAATGAGCATAGGTGGCGGTAGTCAACAAAGAAATGGCCATGAGAACAACCTGGGTCATATGACATCTACACAGTCAGCAGTTATAGAGCTGGTGAAACTAATAAACCCGTGGACTTTGGTGGCATTATAAATCAGTGCAACTTTCAGAAAGCTCTATGGCAATCTGTATTGCATGTTACATAAAACTTTGTATCTTGTGACTCTGTAATCTCATTCCTAAATGTTCCCTAAAGAAAGTTTGTGAAGACAAATTTGCAAGATGGCATTATCTGTAGTGTTGAACAATGTAAAATATATAATACTGAGTGAAAAGAATAAAATGTGAAACTATGTACAATGGCCAGGGAAATAAAAATAGGTATGCCTATAGGCAGAATTTGAAGAAAATAGACAGAAATGCAAAGGGTATCAATAGAATGGAATTTAAAATGATTTTTTCCTAAACCTTTTTGATACTACTGTAACATTTTAATAATCTAATGTAAAAAGTAATGCTTCCTAAATTTTAAGTGAACACCACCAGGAGGGGTTGTATCACTTCTCTGCTTATAACCTTCCAGTCCTCAACCGTCTCCTTGTGTAATAAAAGTACCATGCAAATCCCTTTTTATGGTCTTTAAGGTTGTACATGTCAGGCTTCTGATACCTCTTGGATCTTGTCTATTGACTCTTGCTCCCTTGTCCACCATATTTCAGCCATCCAGGCATTTTATGTCCCTTGAAAACACCAGTTTGTTCCGGTTTTCTTCTTTGCTCCTGCTGTTCTAGAATGAGCTTCCTTCAGATCTTCATATGCCTACCTTTTCTCATGTTTAGATATCACTCGAAATGCCACCGTTTTAGAGAGGCTGTAGACACATTGTCTATTACCTCCCCAGCTGCTGGGCTTCCCTGGTTCCTACCAAGGAAGCTTCCTCTTATCTTACCTGTGAAAACTAAGACACAGGCATCTGACTCAGACACAACCAATCAATTCGGCACCTTCAAGAGTTTCAGGAGAGCAATGATGCCGGGGCAGGGGCCTTTACAGCTCAGCTGATGTTGAGCTGGTGTGCAGACTACCTGTGGTTTTGGTTTATTGCCACCCTTGGGTCCTACTGAAGCTGGGTTCTGCAGCCTATGAATCAGTGCTATTAGCTTCCTGAAACTCTTCCAAAAAATGTCTTTTCTGCTTAAGTTAAGCAGAGTTGTTTTCTATTGTTTGTAATCAAGAATCTGTATGAAGAATTTTCCAGAAAACCTAAGCTAAAGCAAGCATTCCCCTACTCTGGTTATTCTCTGTCACAGTACTCAGTTCTTCATAGCGTGTACCAGTATCCAAAATAATTAATTTGTGTATCTGTTGTTGTCTGTTTATTGTATATTCTCCCCACTCCCAAAATGTCAACTCCATGAGAATAAGAACTGTGTTTGTATCCCTGTATCAACTAGAATGGTGCCAGGGACATAATTGGCACTGCTAAGTATTCATTTATAAATGAGATAAACAGTAAAATGGATGGTAGAAGTAAGATTAAAAAAGACCTGGGGACCAAAATGCTATGAAGAAATTTAACAGAATAAATATGTAAGCTGACTTTTAGTTGATCAATCAATTGCCCAAGTACCAGATCAGGGAGACCTTACTTTTTAGGAATTTCAGTGTTAAAAATGAAAGACCTATGAGGTTGTGATCGCCTGCAAGCTCAGCAAAACCTGACTTCTAACAGAGTCAAAGCAATCTAGTCCACACTAATGGGAATACATCAGGGATTTCTATTTGTGGCCAAGATGAATTAACAAGAACCACATTGTTCTTCTCACCTTAAATAGCTAAAAACACTGAACAGAATATGTGAAACAAATTCTTTTCAAACATTGGACAACAGGTAGCACCGGAAAGTCATCACTGGGAGAAAACAAATATGAACTTTATAATTGCCCATCACGCTGGCTGGATGAAGTTTTCAGTCCATAGTTCAGGGAAGGGGGGCCAGGCAAAGACGGCAGTCTCCCCAAGTGGAGGAGATGGAATTGGGAGTTCAAGGAGGCCAAGGGCTATGTGGTATGAGAGAAGAGAGCTGCACAGAGAGAATCCCCGAGATTGGTAGGAGGCACCCTTGACTCATCATCTGAATACTGACAGGTGAATTGTGTAAGAAAATAACCTGAGACTCAGAGAAGAACCTCTCAAAGAGAGCAGAGGTAACTATTTGTGGAGATCACATAGTGCTGGGAATAGGTTGTATTCTCAAAAACTAGTGTGGAAAACCTCACAGTACATGGGGCATCAGATAGAATACTCAGAGGCCACTACTTCAATATAAAGGCAAATTAATCCTAGGTGAAAAAAACTGAATTGGTCGTTAATGCTTCTCACAAAGAAAACTCCAGTCTCAAGTAACTTCACTGGTGAATCTACCAAATATTTAAAGAAGAATGAATACCAATACCAACAAAATTTCCAGAAAATAGAAGAGCTCTCAAGTCATTTTATGACTCCAGTATAAACCTGATATGAAAACTGGACAAATACATTACAAGAAAGGAAAGCTATAGACCAATATTACTCATGAAAATAGACTTAGAGATTTTCTGTGAAATTTTAGCAAACTGAATCCAGTCGCATACAGAAAGGATGATACACCACGATCAAGTGCAGTTTATGCTAGGAATACAAAGCTGCTTTACCATACAAAAATCAATATAATGCACAGTATTGATAGACTAACAACAACAAAAAAGACCATATGATCATCTCCACTGATGCAGAAAAAGCATTTGACAAAACTCATTTCTAAAAAAATTCTTAGCAAACTAGGAATAGAAACATTCTCAACCTGATAAAAGACATTTACAAAGAACCTATAGGTAACATACTTAATGGTGAAAGTTTATCTTTCCCTCTACTATCAGGAATATGATAAGAATGTCTGCTCTTACTCCAATTCAGTATTGTATGGGAGATACTAGCCAGTGAAATAGGCAGATTGGACAAGAAGTAAAACTATCTTCATTTACCTACCACAGAATCATCTATGTAGAAAATCTTAAGGAATAAAAAAAAATACTACAACTAATGAATGGGTGTAGCAAGATTCTAAGATTTAATATTAATAAACATAATACATAGTTTCGAATAAAATTGGCAAGAGTTATGCAAGACCCATCCATATTCCTTTTATTTTTTTTAATTAAAGTATCATTGATATACACTCTTATGAAGGTTTCACAAGAAAAACAATGTGGTTATTATGTTCACCCTTATTAGAGAGTTCCCCCTCCACACCCTATTGCAGTCACTGTCCATCAGTGTAGGAGGATGCCAGAGTCCCTACTTGTCTTCTCTGAGCTACACTGTCTTCCCTGTGACCCCACACACACCATGTGCACCAATCATGATACCCCACAATCCCCTTCTCCCGCCCTCACCACCCGCCCTCTCCTGACTCCCGCCTTTGGTAACCGCTTAGTCTCTTCCTGGAGTCTGTGAGTCTGCTGTTGTTTTGTTCCTTCAGTTTTGCTTCATTGTTATACTCCACAAATGAGGGAAATCATTTGACACATCTTTCTCTGCCTGACTTACTTCACTGAGCATAATACCCTCTGGCTCCATCCATGTTGTTGCAAATTGTAGGATTTCTTTCTTTCTTATGGCTGAATAATATTCCATTGTGTATATATACCATTTCTTCTTTATCCGTTCATCTACTGATGGACACTTAGGTTGCTTTCATATCTTGGCTATTGTAAATAGTGCTGCGATAAACATAGGGGTGCATATGTCTTTTTGAATCTCAGAAATTGTATTCTTTGGGTAAATTCCAAGGAGTGGGATTCCTGGGTCAAATGGTATTTCTGTTTTTAGTTTTTTGAGGAACCTCTATATTGCTTTCCACAATGGTTGAACTAGTTTACATTCCCACCAGTAGTGTAGGAGGGTTCCCCTTTCTCTGCATCCTTGCCAGCATTGGTTGTTCCTAGTCTTTTGGATGGTGGCCATCCTTACTGGTGTGAGATGATATCTCACTGGTTTTAATTTGCATTTCCCTGATAATTAGCGATATGGAGCATCTTTTCATGTGTCTGTTGGCCATCTGAATTTCTTCTTTGGAGAATTGTCTGTTCATATCCTCCACCCATTTTTTAATCGGGTTATTATTTCCTTTTTGTTTGTTGAGGCGTGTGAGTTCTTTATATATTTTGTATGTTAACCCCTTGTCAGATATGTTGTTTACAAATATATTCTCCCATACTGTAGGATGCCTTTTTGTTCTGCTGATGGTATCCTTTGCTGTACAGAAGCTTTTTAGTTTGATGTAGTCCCATATGTTCATTTTTGCCTTTGTTTCCCTTGCCCGAGGAGATGCATTCAGGAAAAAGTTGCTCATGTTTATATTCAGGAGATTTCTGCTTATGTTTTCTTCTAAAAGTTTTATGGTTCCAAGACTTACATTCAGGTCTTTGATCCATTTTGAGTTTACTTTTGCATATGGGATTAGATAATAATCCAGTTTCACTCTCTTGCATGTAGCTGTCCAGTTTTGCCAACATCAGTTATTGAAGAGGCTGTCACTTCCCCATTGCATAGCCATGGCTCCTTTATTGTATATTAATTGACCATATATACTTGGTTTTATATCTGGGCTCTCTAGTATGTTCTACTGGTCTATGGGTCTGTTCTTGTGCCAGTACCAAATTGTCTTGATTACTGTGGCTTTATAGTACAGCTTGAAGTCGGGGAGCATAATCCCCTATACTTTATTCTTCCTTCTCAGAGTTGCTTTGGCTATTCAGGGTCTTTTGTGGTTCCATGTGAATTTGAGAAATATTTGCTCTGGTTTGTTGAAGAATGCTGTTGGTATTTTGATAGGGATCGCATTGAATCTGTAGACAGCTTTAGGTAGGATGGCCATTTTGACAATATTAATTCTTCCTATCCATGACCATGGAATATCTTTCCATTTATTGGTATCTTCTTTAATTTCTCTCATCAGTGTCTTGTAGTTTTCAGAGTATAGGTCTTTCACTTCCTTGGTTAGGTTTATTTTATTCTTTTTGATGCAATTGTGAATGGAATTGTTTCCTGATTTCACTTTCTGCTTTTTTCTATATTATAAAATATACACTAACATTGTTAGTGTAAAGGAAAGCAACAGATTTCTGTGTGTTAATTTTGTATTCTGCAACTTTGCTGGATTCAGATATTAGATCTAGTAGTTTTGGAGTGGATTCTTCAGGGTTTTTAATGTACAATATCATGTCATCTGCAAACAGGGACAGTTTGAGTTCTTCCTTGCTGATCTGGATGCCTTTTATTTCTTTGTGCTGTCTGATTGCCATGGCTAGGACCTCTAGAACTATGTTGAATAAAAGTGGGGGGAGTGGGCATCCTTGTCTTGTTCCTGGTCTTAAAGGAAAAGCTTTCAGCTTCTCGCTGTTAAGTATGATGTTGGCTATGAGTTTGTTGTATATGGCATTTATCATGTTGAGGTACTTGCCCTCTATACCCATTTTGTTGAGAGTTTTTATCATGAATGGATGTTGAATTTTGTCAAATGCTTTATCAGCATCTATGGAGATGATCATGTGACTTTTGTCTTTCTTTTTGTTGATGTGCTGGATGATGTTGATGGATTTTTGAATGTTGTACCATCCTTGCATCCCTGGAATAAATCCCACTTGATCATGATGGATGATCTTTTTAATGTATTTTTGAATTCGGTTTGCTAATATTTTGTTGAGTATTTTTGCATGTATGTTTATCAGGGATATTGGTCTGTAACTTTCTTTTTTTGTGGTGTCTTTGCCTGGTTTTGGTATTAGAGTGATTCTGGCCTCAGAATGAGTTTGGGAGTATTCCCTCCTCTTCTACTTTTTGGAAAACTTTGAAGAGGCTGGGCATTAGGTCTTCACTAATGTTTGAAAAAATTCAGCAGGAAAGCTATCTGGTCCAGGCATTTTGTTCTTAGGTAATATTTTGATTACCAATTCAATTTCTTTGCTGGTATTTGATCTGTTCAGATTTTCTGTTTCTTTCTGGGTCAGCCTTGGAAGGTTGTATTTTTCTAGAAAGCAATCCATTTCTTCTAGGTTATCCAGTTTGTTAGCATATAATTTTTCATAGTATTCTCTCATAATTCTTTGTATTTCTGTGGTGTCTGTAGTGATTTTTATTTCTCATTTTTGATTCTGTTTATGTGTGTAGACTCTCTTTTTTTCTTGATAAGTCTGGCTTGGGGTTTATCTATTTTATTTATTTTCTCAAAGAACCAGTTCCTGCTTTCATTGATTCTTTCTATTGTTTTATTCTCCTCAATTTTTTTTTATTTCTGCTCTAATCTTTATTATGTCCCTCTTTCTACTGACTTTGGGCCTCATTTGGTCTTCTTTCTCTAGTTTCATTAATTGTGAGTTTAGACTGTTCATATGGCATTGTTCTTCTTTCCTGAGGTAGGCCTCTATTGCAATATACTTCCCTGTTAGCATGGCCTTTGCTGTGTCCCACAGTTAATTATTGTTGTCATTTGTCTCCATATATTGCTTGATTTCTGTTTTTATTTGGTCATAGATCCATTGGTTATTTAGGAGCAAGGAATTAAGCCTCCATGTACTTGTGAGCTTTTTCATTTTCTTTGCATAATTTATTTCTAGTTTCATACTTTTGTGGTCTGAGAAGCAGGTTGGTATAATTTCAATCTTTTTGAATTTACTGAGGCTCTTTTTGTGACCTAGTATATGATCTGTTTTTGAAAATGTTCCATGTGTACTTGAGAAGGATGTGTATCCTGTTGCTTTTGGATGGAGTGTTTTGTTGATGTTGGTTATGTCTATCTGTTCTAATACCTTGTTCAGCGCCTGTCTCCTTACGTATTTCTGTCTGGTTGATCTGTTCATTGGAGTGAGTGGTATGTTGAAGTCTCCTTAAGTTAATTTATTGCATTCTATTTCCCCCTTTAATTCTGTTAGTATTTGTTTCACATATGTAGGTGATCCTGTGTTGGGTGCATAGATATGTATAATGGTTGTATCCTCTTGTTGGACTGACCCCTTTATCATTATGTAATGTCCTTCTTTGTCCCTTGTTACTTTCTTTGTTTTGAAGTCTATTTTGTCTGATACTCTCTTCTTTTTTCTCCCCATTAGTTGCATGAATATCTTTTCCATCCTTTCACTTTTAGTCTGTGTATGTCTTTGGGTTTGAAGTGAGACTCTTGTAGGCAGCATATAGATGGGTCTTCTTTTTTCATCCATTTAGTGACTCTGTGTCTTTTGATTGGTGCATTCAGACTATTTACATTTAGGGTGATTATCAATAGGTATGTACTTATTGCTGTTGCAGGCTTTAGATTCATGGTTACAATTCCCTTACTATCCAACGTTTAATTTAACTCACTTAGTATGCTATTACAAATGCAACCTGAAGGTTCCTTTTTTTCCTCCTCCTCCATTCTTTATATATTAGGTATCATATTCTGCACTCTTTGTCTATCCCTTGATTGACTTTGGGGGTAGTTGATTTGATTCTGTGTGTGCTTAGTGATTAACTGTTTACTTTCTTTACTGTGGTTTTATTTCACCTGGTGACAGCTATTTAGCCTTAGGAACACTTCCATCTATAGTAGTCCCTCCAAAATACATTGTAGAGGTGGTTTGTGGGAGGTAAATTCTGTCAACTTTTGCTTATCTGGAAATTGTTTAATCCTTCCTTCAAATTTAAATGAAAATCTTGCTGGATAGAGTATTCTTGGTTTGAGGCCCTTCTGTTTCATTGCATTAAATATATCATGCCACTCCCTTCTGGCCTGTAAGGTTTGGGTTGAGAAATCTGGTGATAGCCTGATGGGTTTGCTTTTGTGTGTGATCTTTTTTCTCTCTCTCTAGCTGCTTTTAATAGTCTGTCCTTATCCTTGATCTTTGCCATGTTATTATTATGTGTCTTGGTGTTGTCTTTCTTGGGTCCCTTGTGTTGGGAGATCTGTGCATCTCCATGGCCTGAGAGAGTATCTCCTTCCCCAGATTGGAGAATTTTTCAGAAATTACCTCCTCAATGATACTTTCTATACCTTTTTCTCTCTCTTCTTCTTCTGGTACTCCTATAAGGCGAATATTGTTCCATTTGGATTGGTCACTCAGTTCTCTCAATATTCTTTCATTCCCAGAGATCCTTTTTTCTCTTTGTGCCTCAGCTTCTTTGTGTTCCTCTTCTCTAATTTCTATTCCATTTACCATCTCTTCTACTACATCTAATCTGCTTTTAAATCCCTCCACTGTATGTTTCATTTCAGATATAGAATTTGTTAATGTTTGAATTTCCATCCTAAATTCATCCCTGAGTTCTTGAATACTTTTTTGTACCTCCATGATTATGATTTTTATTTTGAACTCTCTTTCAAGAAGATTTGTGAGTTCAGTTTCACTTGGGCCTTTTTCTGGTGTTTGTGAGATTTTGGTTTGAACCAGTTTCCTTTGATGTTTCATATTTGCATGTAGTGCCCTCTAGTGCCCAGAAGCTCTAGTCTCTGGAGCTGCTCAGCCCCTGGAGTGATGTTGGGGTCGCAGGGGAGCAGCGCTCGTGCCTGGGGGGAGGAAAGAGCTGTTTCCTGCTTCCCGGCTGCAGTGCCTGTCTACACTGTCAGTGCCAGTGGGCCGAGCACACAGGTGTAAGCCTCTGTGCTTTGCATTTTTAGGTGCTGTAGGCAGGGCCTCCCTCTGGCTGACCTGACACCAGGGCAGGGACTGCCAGTTTGCCAGCCGGTGCCGGCAGGTCCGGAGGAAGGTGCAGCAGGCTGCGTATCATAGTGGGACACCTTGGAGCTGCGTAGCCAGCCAGGGGGATGGAACACTTGAAACTCCTGAAAGTTCCCAACCTGCTGTGCAGAGCACTCCCAGACAACCTTGTCCAGCTCTCCCCTCTCCTGAACAGGAAGCTCCGTGAAATCCCTGCCCCTTCAGCAGCCCTCGCACTGCTAGGAAGCCTCTCAGACTGCCCATGTTTCCTTTGTCCCAGAGCAGCCAGATGTGGATCCTGTCCTCTACAAACGGCTGGAAACTCAGTCTCTCCAAGTATTCTGCCAGTCTTAGCTTTCCAACCCCAGTAATCTCCAGAGCACTATGCAATGTAGGTTTGTGCTCCCAAAGCAGATCTCCGGGGCTGGGCGTTCAGGAGTCCCAGGCCTCCATTCCCTCCCCGCTCCGTTTCTCTTCCTCCTGCTGGTGAGCTGGAGTGGGGGAAGGGCTTCGGTCCTGCTGGATCAAGGCTTTGGTACATTACCTTGTTTCATGAGGGCAAGACCCATATTCTTAAAATTATAAAATATTGCTGAAAGAAATCAAAGACTTAAATAAAAGGAGAGATATACCATGTATACGGATTGAAAGATTTAATGTTGTTAAGACATCAGTTATCCCCAAATAATTTATGTATTTAATGCAGTGTAAGTAAAATCCCAGTAAGCTTTTAAAAAATAGAAATTAGAAAGCTAGTCCTCAAATTTATATGGAAATGCAAAGGACCTAGAATAATCAAAACAACTTAGAAAAATAATAGATTTGAGGGACTTAGGCTACATAATTTTAAGTCTTATTATAAAGTTACAGTAATCAAAGTCATATGGTATTGGTGTAAGAATAAATATATAGCTCAATAGCACAGAATAGAATCCAGGAATAGACCCACAATGGGCATTTGATTTTTGACAAATGTGCAATGCAAGTCACTAGGGAAAGGCAATCATTTCAATAAATGATTTGATAACCATATGCAAAAAAAAAAAAGAAAGGGAAAGATACAAAGAAAGATGAAAGAAAGGAAAGAAGGAAGGAAGAAAGGGAGGGAGGAAGTGAGGAAGGGAGGGGAGGGGAGGGGAGGGGAGAGAAGGGGAGGGAAGGGGAGGAAGGAAGAAAGAAGGAAAGGAAGGAAGGAAGGAAGGAACGAAGGAAGGAATGAAGGAAGGAAGGGAGGAAGGAAGAGAAAGAAAGAAAGAGAAAGAAAAGAAACTGGACCGTTACCTCACACCATATCAAAAAGTTTAACTTGGAATGGACCATGGTCACAAGTGTAAGCATTAAGACTATAGAACTTCTAGACAGAATATCGGGGAGAAAATCGTAGTGACCTAGGATTTGGCAAATATTTATTAAGTAGGACAGCAAATGAACAGACTATAAAAGATAAAACAAATAAATTGGGCTTTATTGAAATTTAAAGTTTGTTCTTTAAAATCCCTATTATGAAAATTAAAAAGTAAACCATAGATTTGGAGAAAATATTTGCAAGATATATACCCAAGAAAGACTTTTTATTTAGAATATATCAAGGGCTCTTGTAACTCAATAAGAAGAAGAAAAGTAACCCAATAAAAAGCAGGCAAAGATTCAAATGAACATTTCTTTAAAAAGATATACAGGTAGTAAATGCACACAACATCATTAGTCATCAGGGAAATGCAAATTAAAACCATAATAAGATACTACACACACACACAGGAATTCCTAAAAGTAAAAATCATTTGAAGTGTTTGAAATGATAATGGGCAACTGTAAAAGAAGGAAATCCTGCTATTTGCAACAACATGGAAGGACTTTGAGGGCATTACGCTAGTGAAAAAAGTCAAACAGAGAAAGACAAAGATCATATGATCTCCTTATATGTGGAATCTGGGAAAAAAACAACTCATAGAAGCAGAGAACAGATTGATGGTTGCCTGAGGGAGGGCATACGGGTGGGCAAAATAGGTGAAGGGGGCCAAAAGAGTCAAACTTCCAGTTATAAAATAAGTCATGCAATGGAATGTACAGCATGGCGACTCTAGTTAATAATACTGTATTGGATATCGAAAGTTGCTAAGAGATTAGATCTTAAAAATTCTCATCACAAGAACAGAAATTTGTAACTAGTGGTGGATTTTAACTAGATTTATCTGTGTAAAATTCTAGAAGATGCAAACTAATCTATAGTGACAGAGAGCAGATCAGTGGCTCGTGGGGGTGGGATGGAGGATGGGAGGGTAGAGAGAGAGGGCTCACTAAGGAGCATGAGGGAACTTTCCAGAATGATGGATATGTTCATTATTTTGGTTGTGAAGATTTCATAGATGTATACATATGTAAAAGCTAATCAAACTGTATAGTTAAAAATATGCAGTGTATTGTACATCAGTTATACCTCAAAAGAACTGTAGAAAAGGAATCACGGCATGGGAAGCACGATACTTGATAGTATCATGGTACTTCTCACATAGGATCCTGAGCTCCTTCCCAAGCTGCACGGGGGCTTTAGAGGGGACAACAGCAAGGCTGGCATCATTTGCTGCTGGTGACTGAAAATCAGCTAGATTCACTCAGGGTGTATTTCTGCCCAAATGTCAGCTAAATATTTGCTGAATGAATGTTGGGTGGATAAAATAACGTACTCCTCCACTGACGCCTCTATGAATCGATTTTGTGCCTCGACAAAAGTGTATCATGCAACTTCACAGATTCTTGAAACTGAAAATTTTAAATCCTCACATGCCAAGGGTCTACTGAATTAAAATCTGGGCACCACAACTTAAGAGGTTGATGTGTAAAAGAGAAAAGAAATGGATGAAGGGTCTGGGAAATCGTGTCATTAAAGAAATTGGTAATGTTTAGCTGGGAAAGTTTTAAAAGAGACCTGAAGTTTTTCTTCAACAGCAGGAGGGAGATAAACACTTCCTGGGCAGCTTTAGAAGCCTGAGCTAGGATGGGTGAGATGATGAGGGGGACGTGGGTTTTAACCTAGAAATCAACCACAAAGCTCGGTTAGGTGCCCCTCTTCTCCTTTTTGCATGCCCATGACACTCTGCACATTGTCCTTTTAATAACTTACTACATTCTATTGTGATTACTAGTTTTTAACAGTGTTTCTCTGGCTAAACTGTACTTTTTGGTTTTGGATAGCAAGACAAAATAGCATAAAGATGTCAATTATCCCTAAATTAATCTATAGTTTCAGTACAGTCCCCTTCAGATTTTAAGTACATTTTCCTCTTCCATCCTGTTATGATTTTGAACTTGAAAAGAAGAAATGGGTCTGAAGTCAACTTGGAAGAAAAGATGTGAAAATTGTCAAGAAAATTCTAAAAATAAAGGAGGAAAATGATTCTATCAATATTAAAATGTATCTATAGTAACTAAAATGCTGTTGATTCTTGTGCCCAAATAGGCAGATCAATGAAAAATAATGGTGTCTAAATGAATCAATTTAAAAGAATGAAAAAGATAAATAAAAGAGTGAAATATATCAGTAAGTAGTGAGGTGGTAGAATGAGATACCCAGTTACGCACAGTATGTATATTTTTGGAGGAAAATAAACAATAAAAAATGTGTGTGTGTATGTGTGTGTGCATATGTTTAGAAAATGGCAGGATTTATTTAAAAAAACCTCTTAATGAATAATTTACTTTCAGTAGGAAACTGAGTGGGCCAGAGCTGGGGTTAGGAAGTAAGTATGAATGAGATAGGCATTGTTACTTTTCACTTTATTCCATTCTGTATTTTTCAAAATATTTTTATTTGCATCCATAGATTTTAATAACTTACTGGGAAAATGAGGAAAGGGATAAAGGGAGAGTGAAAAACAAACAGAAATAACAGAGAATAGGGGAAATTAAGGATGGCTTTAGTTACAAATAACAAAGTTACTTAACTTCTCTAAGTCTGTTTCTTTTCTGTAATATGGGGATGATAATGTCTCCTTTACAGAGTAGTTTTAAGCATTTAATGAGACAACTTGTGTAAAGGGCTTAGCCGATAAGCAAGCATTATACAACATTCATAATAATAATTATTTGCTACTACTAATTATGGTTACTCATAATCCAAGGAATTTTCCAATAAATGTGCAATGGAAAAGTTGTAAGAATGCCTCCGTTCATTCACAATCACCTGGAAGCATGATCAGGGAAGCATGATGGTTATGCGATTATAAGTAGGAAAGCTTTAATTAATCAAGTGCATTGTTCTCTGTCTGAAGCAAGAATTTGTTAGAGGTGTGGGTATGATCTGTGTGCAACCTAGAAAAAAGACTATTAGAAGGAGGGAGAGAGAGTTTCATCTGCTAGGAGATGGATGCTGATAAAAACCTCCCTGGGATTAAATTTTAAATCCCTGGTAGATTTTGCTGGAGAGCAAGAATACCCTGACTAACCAACACTTGAACCTTTATATTTGTTATTTTGGTGTAGACATCAACCTCTTTTGAGTTTGATTGGTGTGAGAATCCTTCGCAGTCTGCCCACAGAAAACATTGAGTTTTGGAATTTAAAGCTCTGGTCCAGATGCTAGAATTTCATGACCCCCTATAAACAAGCTTTTGTTCGATGGGCCTGATACAAATGAGAGGAAAGCAGTTTTCTGCTATGGAGAATTTAAAACGTCAACATGAGTGGACAAATGGATGAATGAATGAATTAGTAGTACTGGGTGGAGTTGCCACACAGAACTGTAAACAGTCTCACTGTTATTTATGACACATGGGAACGCTTTCCTCTTGTTTCTAGTTAACCATCCTGTCCAGATAATAAACAAAACCCCACAGGAGCTGACCTTTGTTGACCACTGCATCTTACTTGTGCCACTGTTCCCCCTCTCTGCAGCCTGTCGGCCTCCCCATGCCAGCATGCCATCACCCTGGCTCTCCGCATGGCTCCTCCCTTCCCCTTACTTTACACCCCAACTCAGAGCCCACTCAGAGCCTGGGATCGCCTCGCACTGATGCCCCTTCCAACTGCCCCACGTAGTCACCACCACGACCATCACATTATTCTCCATCACAGCATCCAGCAGCCTTTGTATTTCATGGAACATTGTAGTTCTTGTCTGCTGGGATGCAGAAGCCCAGATGGAATTAAACATGCGAGAGACTTACTGGGGAAATTGCCTGTGAAGGATAAAGGGAGAGGGAAGCAGAGGAAGTGAGGAGAGTCATAAGTGGCAAATCGGACATCTGTCAGGGGGAGAATACAGGAAGGGGAAGGCTCTCAAACTGCAGCGCTGTTCAGAGAAAGTTTTGGCCAGACCTATAGGGAATCTTCAAGCCAAAGTGACCTATTGGAGGAGGCCTGCATCCTGAAGGAATGGACCTTCATTAGCACCCATGCCATGCTCATTCATGGGTTGGGAACCCACAGTTTGGCCTTGGTGCAAAGGCAATGGTGGGTGCACAAGGGCAGCCATGGGGGCCATTGGTCACCCTCGCTGCCGTTAATCATCTGAGAAGTGCATTTCCATGGCTGCCAGGCACTACGGACTGAGTGTTGTGTCCGTCCCAAATTCATATGTCAAAGTGTTGATCCCCAGTGTGATGGTATTTGGAAGTGGAAGCTTTGGGAGATAGTAGGTTTAGATGAGGTCATCAGGATGGAGCCCCCGTGATGGGATTAGTGCCCTTACAAACAGAGGAAGAGACCAGAGTGCGCTCTCTCTCTCTATCACGTGAGGATATGGCAAAAGTCTGCCCTCTGCAAACCAGGAAGGGACTCTCACTAGACCCTGAGTCTGCTGGCACCTTGATCTTGGACTTGAACCGAGAGAAATAATGTTTGTTGTTTAAGCCACCCAGTCTATGGTGTTTTGCTATGGCAGCCTGAGCTAATTAAGGTACCAGGATCTATTCCTTGTGCCATATAGATTTCTTTTTCATGCAAGCCCTATGATTCCTGTGGATCTCTTATCTCAGGAAAAAACTTAGAAAAGGAAGTAAATGTTACAAATTGCAGCTCCAAGCTGTGAACTTGGTCTCAGGGCGTAACTGATACTCATCCTCACTCTTTCCCGCCATCCTTTCTAAACCGCCTCCATCGTCTGCCCCTGCCTCCTCAGGGCTTGACACGATCGTTCTTAAGGAGTCTGAGCTCTTGGCTATCACCACCTCTCAGCTGCAAAGGGAAAAAGGACTGCTAAGCCGCAGAAGGGCATGCCTGGGCCCCACACCCATTCCTCCCTGCCCCATCTATAAAAGCAGCTCCTGATGGTCAGGGCCGACTACCCCCGCCCCTGTGGTAACGCCTCTTTCTGCCTGCTTGTCCCTGGACACTAAGCATACAAATTACCTTGAAACTGTCACATGTTATAGTTCAACAGACTCTTGATATGTCCCCTATCAAGACTAGGGGGCTAGGACATCCACTCTGAGGAGCTCATGCTCATGTCGGCCGCTGGGAGTGATGCTAAGTGAAGTCACACCTGCTTCTAGCCCTCTGATTCTGGACCCATGTAGTCTTCATTTTGGACACATAGCACCATAGGAAGGTCTCTCTCATCGCGACATCCCAAAGGCTGGCACCCTATCTTTGCAGAGCGTTGCCCCTGAGCTGGCATTTCAGCCGTGACAGTAAGAGGCCATCTGGTCTTCTATGAGCTGGATGGTTCCCCATGTGATGTGACCATTGGATCCACAGTCTTGGGCCTATTCCTGTGCCTCTTTTGTTATGAAATTGGTCCCCTAGTCATGTATGGAATATAATGTTGAGGATTTAGCATCCTGTAAGCTGTCTGCTAATGCCGGCTGGGCTTTATGTTCTGCAAAGGCAAATTCATCCGGAAGAGGAAGTTATCCTAGGAGCACAGAGAGCTGGCTGTTCTAGGCTAGGAGGGGCCCAATGTGGCTGACAGGCCACCCAGTGGCCAGATGTTCTCCTCAAGGAATAGTTCCACGTTGGGGCCCATCACTGGTGTCTGTTGCTGACAGGATGAACATTCCCAGACAGCAGTAGCTAGATTGGTCTTGATAAACCATGGGTCCTTTGGGCCCTGCTCCCCAATATAATCTTCTCATGGCTTTCCTGGACTCACATATGAATCCACTCCATCATGCCCACCTCTCTCAGTCTTCCTGCTCCTTCCTTTACCACCTACCAGGGCAAATGGATGCCAGTTTGCAGCATGGATGCAGGGAAGGGGGTGGAGTGTTCCTCCAGGAAGTGAGAGTGGCCCCTGGCTGACAGCCAGCATGAAAATGAGTACCACAGTCCTACACCTGCAAGGAACTGAGCTCTGCCAACAGCCATGTGCGCCTGGAAGAGGATCCTGAGCTCCAGAAATAGGAGAGAGAGAAAAGACCCTATAAATACGTGTTTCTCCTGGACCTCTTCTTTGGCCATCAAGGCCAAATTCTTCCCCCAAATTTCTCATTTTTGCCTAAGGTAGTCGGATTGGATGTGTGGGTCCTATTGAATACACTCAGCAGGTGTTAGAACATGGGGCAGCTAGCAACCACCAGGCCTTAGTTCATACAAAAGAAAGGGTCTGTGATGAGGGGATTTTAAGGGATGAGAGGAGACATTTAGAAATAGACCTCTGCTCTGCAGCGGTCAGGCCAGGCACCAAGGACAGAGGCCGGGGATTCTGCACCAGAGAGGAGCTGGCTGGAGCCCCTCAGCGGCAGAAGACAGAGCACGGAATGTGAAGCAGCTGCCTTTGGGGAGCCAGAGGCACCGTTACCACTCCTTGTGGCCTGGCTCAACCTGCCCGCCGTGTCCGCCAGAAAGGTTATCTAGTCATGGGAAGAGTCCGGTGCTGTTTTTTTTCCACTGTAGGCTCCCTGGGACACCACCTAAATTGAAGGATGCAAATGGACAATTGCATGTTATTCTGTAATATGTTCATTCATACTTTATTAAGCATCATTAAAGTGAAATAAAGGAGACTCCGAGGAAAGAAAGAGGGTCTGGACACTGATGAGCATAACTGCCCGAGTTGCTGTAGAGAACAGGAGAAAAGAGGGGTGGACCCCAAACAGGAGGGTTCAGCAGAATGGAATGATGAATGGGAGAGCAGGAAATTCTGGCCTAATTGTGGGTGGCACAAGGGGGTTTCCAGTGAGATATAAAGGCCAGGAGGAACAGACAAAAGGGGTGAAGAGATGTTCTGTTTCTTCCAGGTGAGGAGAATAGACACATGGATTTACTTAATCCTCCATATTTAGTCAGCAAGTACCCATGAGCACCTACTCTATGCCAGCCGCTCTTCAAGTTCTGAGGATACAGTGGTGAAGCAGAGAGGCAGTGTCCTTGTCTTCACAGAGTTAACTTTCTTGTGGACCTCTTTGGACAGAGCATAGCTTGTCCCCGCACCTCCTCCCTGGTTAGTGAAGGACTGATGTTATTAACACTCAGCTGGGTGCACAGGTCTTTCTCCCAGCCCTGCTGTCATGGGAGGGAAGTGTCGAGTGTGGGGTGAGGGCTGGGCTGGGGAGCCACCAGAGCACAATAAAGGCTCGATCATGAAGAGACACGGCAAGAGGAGGAAGGAGAAGGGCCTTTACGTTAGGATCAGGCCCAGCCTGGCAGAGATGGCCAATTGGCCACAGAAAGCCACACTTCCCTCAAAGCAGAGAAGCAGCCACTCAGCCGGAGACTACAGTTCCCTTTGCATCTAAGTGTGGCCCCTGGAATGGTTGCCATGGGAATATGAAGACCGGTGATTCATGTTACTTCCAGGCCAGGATTTAAAAACAAATCATAGACTCATCTTTCATATTTTAACATTCTACATGCTCCTTTTTAATAGTGCCCAGCTATTTGACAGCAAGTTCATTCCATTACTATTTACAGGATGATGTACTAAAGAATTTCAAATAATTGTTCATACCTTCATTATATTAAATTTTACTTTTACGATGATATTTAGCATAGATGTATATTTTTAAATTGTTACTAATAACTTTTAAAAAGAATATACATACTCATCCCTCAACTGACAAAGTTGCATGGGATTCCAACAACAAAAAGCAAACAATAAATCCCACTGAAGATAAACTCACACGCAAAAGTTAAAATCACACAAAGGCAACAATCTACTGTGAAAAGAGAATCAGCAGAAACACCGAACAAGGATATGAGATAATGCAACAATGTGAGAGAGACAAAATTAGCTGCATTGAAAATTATGAAAGAGATAGTATATGGGCTAGAAACCATAGGAAAGAAAAGAGCCTAAGGGGGAAAACACAAAGAATTAATGGAGGGAAGGGAATGAAGAAAGGAGAAGAGGACATTCCTAGTTAGTTAATTCATTAATTCAAAAAGTATCCTGTTAGGTGCAGATAGAGAAACGAACAAGACACAAGGAGATAGGAGGATTCAAAAAGTAAAGACGGTGAGGGGATGACAAAGATGGAGGAGAAAACAGCGCTGAGGTCCTCAGCAGCTAAGGCAAAGAGAAAAGCACAATGTCCTTTTTGCCCAAAAGTAAAAAAAAATAACAGTTCACCAAGAGAGATGGCTGTTTCTGACCCTGATGGCTAAGAAAAAAAATTATTTTGAAAGCATCTTTATAAAAGGCAAAATGAGTAATACCGGATTTACCAACAGAAAATTTACCAAAAATGCAGAGGGTTCATATTCAGCTTTTGTTTGATCAGATGAAAGCTGAGGACACGACTTAAGTCATAAAAGAAATTCTCTAGAGAGTAAGGATAATAATAATCTGGTTTTAGGAGAACAAAGCTTACTAGAACAAAACTACAAAAAAAAACCATAATGATATTATGCAATAATGTATATACTATGAAAATGTCAAAATTTCAGAACAATAGAGAAAATAACACTCTAATTCTGGGTTTCTCGACTTTGGCACTATTGACATTCTTACTGGACAGTTATTTGTCACAGGGCGCTACCCAGGCTCTGCAGGATGGCTAGCGGCCCCTCTGGTCTCTGCCCAGCACATGCAGGAGCATCTCCACCCCACACCCTCCCAAACCCTGCCTCTGGCCAGTTGCAACAACCAAAAATATCTCTAGGTATTTTTAAAAGTCCCCTGGGGGCAAAGTCAACCCTAGTTGGGAACCATTTTCTCATCGTACCAAGTAAATACTATTTCTTTCATATTCGAGTAGTCTATTGCAATCTTTTTTGTATGTTACAGGTACGCATATATTGTATCCTGTGTTTTTCACTCAAACAATTTAGTGGATGACTAGAGCAGTTCCTGGCCTTTGAGAAGGATATGTAAGACCTCTGTAGGTCCCCAGATAGGCAGATAGCACTTCAGCATATACCATCTCCCATAATTTTGCCAGAGAATGGGGAATGGTGAAACTGCTCGAAGACGTGGATGAGAAGCAGTTGACTAGGTTCACTCAACAGCTAAAGTATCTGGGTGTCCACCCTCCAACCTTGCAGCTGCTTTAATCCGATTTGCCTCAGCTAAACCACAAATCAGTGTAGGGCAAGGGTCCTGAGGCCTCTCTAAGGGAACACAAGCAGTGAATCCAAACTCTTCAAATGCCAAGCGATTCCTGTAGATCTCAGGGTGTGGGTTGCAGACACTTAGCCATCCTCAAGAGGAGTGTGACAGAGGCCCATGAGCTACTGAAGGGTTAAGGCCTAATAGGGCGTTCATTTATGCAAGACAAGGCCGTAAGACCTATATATTATTTTAAGTAGCTTGTTTTGTAGCTAAAAATATTTTAAAACATAGGAAATGGGGTAGAAGGGTGATGATAAAAAATTTAGCTGTAATGGAGAGGTTGGCATGCAAGCTGGACACCACTACTTGATGTTCTGCATTGTATTCAAGACCCTTCAAACTCATTCATTCATGATCCAGCCCCGGGACTGCAGGGCCAGCCAGGGAAATCTGCCTTCTGCAGAGGAGCCCTGTGCTAATAGGGTGAGCTTGGTGGTCTGCTTAGACTCCAGGGCCTCAGAGACAATCTGAACATAATCCCAGGTAGGGCTCTACTGAAAATACTCTTGGGTGTAGACAGAGCAGGCTAGAATGGAGAAGAAAACTCGATTCAGGGGTAAGAAGATGTTTGTTCTGATAAAGACCTTGCTCCCGACACCTTGTCTCCCTGAGCAGTCATTTAACTCCTGCCAAGTCCAAGTTCACCATGGAGCCAGTACTACTTGTGAAGGCTACTGGGTTGTAAGAAATAAAGGAAAATAGTGTGAACTCAATTGGGAAACTTTAAAATGCAAGTCATTTGTGCCAAATTCATCTCATCACTAAACATTCCAACACACCACCGCATTCCAGAAAATAGGCTCTGGATGTAGCGTCACACGCCCAGTGCAATGGTTTGTGGTGCCACTTTACTCTCAGGTCGTGGGAGACTAGAAACAAGGCTGAATTTAAGAACTCGGGAATTAAATCAGGACGTGTTTGTTTTTGTTCTCACATCCAGAGGTTAAAATGAGATGATAGAATATTAGGAAAACTATTTATGAAGTTTTTGAATCACTCAAGCCTTTAGTTCCTCCTAGTTCTTGCCTCCCAGTGCCCACTGCTGGGGACGCAGAGGGAAAGAAAGACACTGGATTTTGCCCCACATAAAGGGGCTACTCAAAAAATCCCTCAGTCACTCTAGACTTCAATCCCCTCACTTATCCAATGGGAAATTTCGGGCATACCTACCTCCTACGGTTGTGATAAGGATTAAATGCAATAATATGCTTGCATGGCATAAAGTACAAAGCCTTTTGCAAATATCAGGTACTATTTGGCAAATTTATTGTCCATTGCCAGCTCCATTGTTATTTAGTATAAAGACAGGTGAAGGGGGTCAGAGACCCTAGTGAATAAAAAGAAATTAGAGCATTTCCTGTAGATTTTCAAAATTCTTACTATATTGCCTCTCATCATGAATTGAAGCTTAGCTGTAAATTGAAGTTTTGTTCTAATGCCATGAAAAGGAAATGTTTACACATCAACATGGATGACTCTCAAAGTATTTGGGCAAAAAGAAAGTCTCAAAATAACACAATAGAATATAATTCCACTTTATAAAATTCAGGGAAACATGTACAGCAATAAACTGCTTAGTGATTTGCACTGATGTGGTAAAATTATAAATAAAAATGAAGGAGAGGGAATATAGTGGGGAGGGTATAAAAAGTGTCTTAAATGTTATAGAGAAATATTTCTTAAGCAGGGTGGTGTGTACAAGTATGATCTCTTTATTATTTTCATTGAAACTATAGTTAAGTGACAATAGCTTCATAAGAATATATTTAAATATATCAGCATATATGTATATACACACACTGTATATAGTGTATATATAGATATATATATACACCAATCATATACATGCATATACTATACATAGTATATACACATTATATATATATATACACTCAGGATAGGCGATATACATAATGAAAAACGTTTAAGATTTTTCCATGCCTCTAGAATCACACTATGATACAATCTCATTGACATAATTCTTTTTTTTCCCCTCTTTGTTTGTTGTTATCGCTCAGCTTGGCCCATCAGTGAGCCTCATCTTGCTCCTGCCTCGCCCGTATGGACTTCTCAGTTTCTCAAGTTTGCCCTGCATCCCTGGCAGCCTCAGGGACTTCACACCTGCTGTTCCTCTGCCATAGGGGCTCCCTCCCCAGTCTCTCATACTCTAGGTTCCAGTTGAAGCATCATTTCTTTTAGGAAGTCTTTCTGACTCCTCTAACTAAGTTAGGTTCTCCTGTGACAAGCTTCCAGAATATCCTCCATGTCTTGTCCCTCATAGTCATCACATTAGTAAATATTTGATTTCTGTCTTCCCAATTGACTATACACCTTAGAAAAGCCACACCACATCTGCTTGGCTTCCTGCACAATCACTAGTGCTTAGCTCCGCATCTAGTGAGCAGGCAACGTGAAGTGTTGAATAAATAAATAATGAATGAATGGATGGATGGATGGATGGGTGGATCAATGGCAAAGCTAGTGGATTCCCACTGGCAGGTATAAATAGGAGATCATAAAATAAATTTTATCAGCCAAATTTTGGGCATTGCCTCATCTACTCTTTTCTAAGAGCTTAATGAACAATTAGCACCAGCTCTAAACAGCTGAAAGAGTTGTCTCTGAGATTTATGTTTATTATATTTAATCTGGCCTAACAATTGTTTCTTATGGATTGTAGTAAGTTGGGATTGGCGTGGTGATGTCACTTTAAATGCCTCTAGGAGGTGTTTCTTTCACTGCTATGTAAGAAAAAACAGCAGGTTCTTCTCAGAGAGGGGCACAGGATAATACATTATCTGAGTTATCTCTGCTCAATCAAAAAGTGCATGAAGAGGCCACATACTTCATTTGGACAGCAATCACCATGGAGTCGTGCAGGTCTCTCAGGTAGGTGATGAGACAGCCAAATGCCCTGACAGCAGTGAATTACTCCTTGTGTCACTAATGGCGATGCCAGAAGAGGTGTCAAGGCCACTGACATGGAGGATGGGGCCTCTTCAAACCACACATGCAAACATTTGATGTTTTATTGCTTTCTTTTAATCTTGATCATTGTGGTTTTAAAATGAAATTACAAGGATGCTAAGCCTAGCCAGTGGGTAGGGTGACTCATTTTGACTTGGCAATGGTGTTAGGATGGTGGCTTCTGTCCAGGCCAAGCTTGGGCTGGGGCCCCTGCATCTCACTGTCCCACCACCACTCCCACGGGTCAGCGGGCACCTCACATGCCAATGAGGGGTGCAGAGTATGCGGGATTTTTTTGTCTTTTTCATTTATAGGGAAACAATTCAGCAAATGTATTTCTCTTTTCCTCTTTCAGTTAAAATATTGACCTGTTGTACTAAATCTCTGGTTTTAAAAGCCTTGTAGAATGAGAGACAGGCTAACGTGAATTTGAAATCTGAGGATTAGGAAATGTTTTACATGGTCTTGAGAACTGCAGGTAAAACATTAAATTATACTAATATTCTTGTTTAGTTAAACTTTTTAATGTTTTAAAAAGCCCTTCATAATATTATGGATAAGTAAATTCTTGGGCCTGATTTCAATTTGAGTCAAATTCCAACTAATAATGTTACACCCATAAACCTTCTCCTTAACAGCCCATAACATCAAACTGAAAACAGAATTCTTAAAGCACTCTTACTCTATCTATGAAATAAGAATTTCAACAGATGTCTTAAATAGATACTATTATTTAA
The DNA here is from genome assembly GCA_032199065.1 of Smutsia gigantea. Lineage (NCBI taxonomy): Eukaryota > Metazoa > Chordata > Mammalia > Pholidota > Manidae > Smutsia > Smutsia gigantea. The sequence continues at coordinate 61,646 of JAVSCE010020131.1, read as the reverse complement.
AAGATTACATAAGTTCAGACTCTTGGTCTAGCACAATTTCTAAAGGAATACTGCTGTATTTTTAGATAATTTCATCTATACTTAATCAGGAGGGGAAAATACCTCTGGACATTAATATCTTCTGGTGTAGCCCTGTCCTCATCACCCAACCATCAACTCATCCCAGATCAGGATTTGTTAGTGCCTTCTCCATATCATAAGCTCCCATTTTCAGGAAATTAATAGTAGCTCAGAAAAAAGAACTCAGTTAACAAGCATCAGCCTAAAAGCAAATTCCTTATAAAAATCTTGGGGGAAAAAAAAAACTTGTGTTCTTTCTCAGTTATGAGTGCCAAAAAGTGTCTTGCGGTTTCAGGCACTTTAAAGTTTTATAATTTGAAAAGAAGTTAGACTTTGAACTGAAAAAAAGGAAGTTCCAAGGCCATAATATGGATTAGTGCCTCTGGTATATTTTGAAGACCACACAAAGCTAGTAGGAACCACTACACTCTTTGTTGAGAAATGGATGTGCTGTACATATGCATATTCAAGAAAACATTTTTTATGCCAGCACTGAATTTTGGTTTCTGTTTTCAGGCCTGCACCATGAAAAGTATTACCACTATAGTTAATTAGGTAATAACTGAAATTTACACTACATCTCTCATGTTAGGGCATTAAACACAGTAAAGGGGACAGGCCTGCTTCTCTGGTCAACGGCCTGTCCTTTTGCTGGCAAGCTCTGATGGAAGCACATCAAAGGTAAATGGCCATCATGGTGGCCCTGATACGGTCATTCCCCGTTAACAGAGGAGGAATGTGAAGGAGGGTCTTAAGCAAGACTACACAGCAAACCAAAGCTGAAGTTCATGTTTTTGCAGGGGAGGATAGATGATAGATCCGCAGTATGTCAGGCTGTGGCTTCACGCTCTTTATTTAGATACTCTGTGTTGGGGCAGGTCTGGGGGAAATGGGGCGGATGAGCGCTTAGCACGGGGGCAGTCGTGCCAGCAGCCGAGCCCGCGTGGAGGGAAACAGAACAGCCCGGGCTCTGGATCAGACCGACCTTAATTTGGTCCTTGTTCAGCACCTTATTGGTTAAGAGACTTTGGGAAGTTACCTGAGCCTCTGTTTATTCATCTGTAAAATAAGGCAAAAAGAAATATATTCTCATGGGTAGTTTTAAGGGTTGCAATAAGGACAAGAGTTTGGTAAGTAGTAACAATCAATAAATGTCAGCCTTTGCTCTTCTTCTTGCTCTTCTTCTTCTCAAAGTCCAAATCTCGCTTTCCAATTATCTGTAAGTTACATTTCACAAGCACTGTCTAAAAGGATAGGATTTACTTCACAGAGGTAGGAAATCATAAACTATGATCATTTATTCTCATAGTCTTTATGAAACCTGACCATAGAGTTAGCTAAAGAAGGAGCAATGAGAAAAGGGCCAATGTGGAATTCAGAAAACCTGGTTTTGACCCCAGCTCCACCACTCACCACTTCAGCAAACTGCTTACGCCTCTCTGAGCCTCAGTTGTTTTTTGTTTTAATCTGCAAAATTGAACAATAAATCTTACCTACCCGAAACAGTTCCTGCAAGGACTGAATGGGAAAACAGATGTGAAAACATTTTGAATACTATAAGACATTTAGTTGAAATAAATTAGAAAACTTTTATAATTTTTATCATGTCCAAAGTCACTTATGACAACAGATTTTTCCCTGAAAGTTATTCTTATTTAGAACAATTGTTATTTATTACTCATGTATTAACAGGCATAAAATCAGTTTTGATGGCAGCCTTTGCTAACAATAAACCAAAAATGGATTCATGGTTTAGTAGTACTGCAGCTTTTCTCCTTATTTGAAAAGTTGAGACTTCACAATTTGTTGGAACAAAAAGAAAGGCTGTATTCCTTAATAACTGTTCTACTAAAGTTCACCACATTGTACTTGATGTTCTGACTTTTATTGCTTACACAGAATATGTTTTCCAACTGGCCATATTAAGCACATGCACACACACACACACACACACACACACACACCTTTCCTTGACTGAAGTGGTCATACTAGTCTGGTTAGAAAAAGTACAGAAATTCAATTTGTCTGAAACTTTAGGGCTGTAAATGCTAATCTCAACTGACAGAGGTATTGAGACATTTTGCCATGAGAAGAACCTTACCTTAGGATAAAAACAATTTTGTGTAAACAGCCTGGCTCCTTCCCCTGGCAAGGTTGTTTATGCTTAGTCATAGGGAAAGTTTCAGCTGAACTTTGATCAAGTGACTCAGTAATTAACAAGACATTGACTACCTACGGCCTAGATAGAAAATGGAAAGCTTGACCTACTTGTAGCATGGGTACCAGAAAAAAAAAATTCAAATTAATGAGATGCTTTCCTTGGTGTCTTGCCAGTGGGTTTCAGCCCCAGGCAAGTTCACTCTTGGTTTGGTGAGACTGAATAATGACAATGGAACGTTCTTGGGGTGAAAGAGTTTATACCCAACTTCATTCCCATGGTGGCAGGTCAAGCAATAGAATCCCATCCGCCTCAGAGCGAGTCTGCATGCAGCAAGCCCGTCTCTGCCTCTGGGCCTCTCTGCCCCTACGGCTCAGCCTTTGTCCTCAGTACTGCCACCACTTCAGCCTCTGCTCTCCTGCAGCCATGCAGCCCAGAGCGCTGGGTGGAGCTCTTTATATAAAGTCAATCGTGATGTATTTCCTACATGTGTGCAGTGAGCAAGTAGACCAGGGTCAGGTGAGAATCCTGGCCATAGGAACTTTCATTTTCTCTACACTCGAGCATGCCATCCATTTATTATATGGTCACACCTAGTATCAGCTCCTCTGATATCAGGTCTGCTCTGCCCAAAGAAAAAGCAACTTTGAAAGTAGGAGAGAATCAAGATTCAGATCTTGTAGCTCTGGGAGTGAGGGGGGTCCCCTCCTGTGACAAATCCCTATTAATCCAGTGAAACCGAAAGAGGACAAGGGGAAGGGTAGGTTGGAAGAAAGAGTTTTTATTGCTCACAACTTGCTTGGGATCACTAGCCAGGCCCGGCTCCGTCTATCTCCTCTGGCCAGGGCTCACGCTCTCCTCCCCTCTGGCCCCTTCTGGGAGGAATTTTATGGGCTGGGCCATGGTGGCTGATGGACACCAGACCAGTTAGGTGCCAGGAACAGAGGGGAGGAGAGAATGGCCACTTTCTCACCACCCCTTGCCCTGCTGGCCTCTGCAGTGGTAAACACCCACTGATTTGTAAATGGACTAAGGCTAGGTGGGAGATTCTGGAAATTCTGCCACTTACTCCACAGATCTCCATCCATTATTTAATGCCATCCAAACTTCCATGCTAGTATACTTTCTGCCAATCTTCAAAGAAGCAACCACTGCAAGCTAAAGAGTACAAATCTCTTTGTTATAAAATTATCGTGTCTCAGATTCACACCCACCCTCATGTACTTTATGTCACTGGAGCTGGAACTCTGCAATCCACATTTCTCAGCACATTTCAAACACGCTTATCAGCGACTTCATGGTAGGTTCTGAAAATTGAGGGCTTTAGATGGACTCTGAAAGGCTTGAGGAAGAGAAGGGATGAGCTCCTTCTTGGTTTGCCTGCTGGCTTGATGTCCACTTGCCATTGCTGTGAGCTGACCCCCAGCCATGTCCTAACTTGGCAGAAACAGTTCTTCCCCGAACAACAGTGAGTGAATCCACTGTGTAGCCTGCCTCACACTTGCAGAACCAGTCTTGTTGTGCACCTCCAGTCACCAGCACTAGCTGAGAATCCCCTCCTCCCCAGAGGTCTGAGTTTTAGCTCCAAGTTTTTAGTAGGGCATCTCCTTCAAGCTTCTATATTTTAACAGTTCCATCCTCTTCCCTTCTTTCCCTAGCCCTAGTATCTTAATATCCTCTTTACATACTTTTAGTTACTTCATTAACAACTTTGTACCTAGTTATGAATTCCTTATATTAAATTCTTCCTATTAAAATAACTGTGTGGTTTCTGCCTCCTGACTGGATCCTGGCTGATATACCAGCTGACAACCTGGATTCATGTAGTAATGCTCCCATGATATTTTCCATTCTGTAGTGATTTGTAGTTGACATGGATTGCATCTGTCCAGAAACCAATCTTTTAATTTTGGCAAACCTCCCCCAACTTACTCTCTGTCCATGTAGTTTAAGTAAGACTGTCTCTATCCCTTGTAGGGGTAGGCTTGCGACCCAAGCCTAACAAATATTATTTCCTGTCCCCAGCTAGAGTGATCATTTTAGTGAGTGGATATGTATTCCAGATGCACTTGAAATCAGTGTTCCCATCTTAATCTTTCAAACTGCATAAGCCAGTGAATTCCCACTCTTGAAAAAACATAGCCTGAGTTGTGTGTTTGTCATTGACAGGCTTTTAAGTAAAAGGAATGAAACTAACAGTGATACATGAGCAAAAATTGGTGGGATTTGTGGGTATGAAACAGGTAACACTCCATGGCCTTCAAAACAGAGCCCAACGTGGTGCTGGTAGTGGGGGGTAGGTACAGACCTCATGTGGTCCTCCTCCAACCTGGGGCCTGGCTGGGACTCTTGTTGCCGCTTCCCCACAGGACTGTTTCCACAAGAGCTCTTGCTGATGAATAGACAAAAAAAGCCTTGAGCCAATGGCTTAGGATTTTGATATCCACAATGTGAGACCAATGGAACTTTCTAGATGCACATTCTAATTGACAGTTTAGCTTCATCACCTTACACAGTGATGGAGGCAGAACTAAAATACATCCTTATATTATCTTCTAAATATAGTTTATCTGATAATAATGATACCTAAATTAAGAGAGGAATAGGAAGGGAACTGGCATTTACTGAATACCATTATAGATATTAAGTTAAGTACTTTCATTTCACAACCAACCCAGGAAATATATATCAACATCCACTTTTTAAAGATGAGAAAATGAGGCTTAAAAAAGTTAAACAACTCGTTCAGGGTCACAGGCTAATAGATTCAAATCCAGTTCCCTCTGACAGTGAAGTTCATTCTTTCTCTCCACATCAGGAAGGACCAGAGAGGAAAGAAGATCACTGAGAAATGTCTTGTCTCCTGATTTTCTCCTCGTTTTTCCACATCGAAGGCCCCAAGGCAGAAATGTGGAGAGTTGTTCTAGTAAAGCATCATTGCACACAGGAATCTATCCTATGTTTAGGGGGAAACAATGACAAAGCCACAGTACTTGGAATGTTAGAAAAGTCTTAGGCTGTTTCTAGTCCAGCCACAAATAGAGGTTTGTATGTGCAGAATGATTTACTATCATTCACTAGTGTATTTTATACTTCACTGAAATCAAATAGGCAAATTATATAAACACTTTATATATAAGCAAAATGTGTCAGATGTCAGGACTCAAAATATGTATTTAATTAAAAAATATATCTCTTAAAAGCAAAGCCCTAAAAGCACATTAAACAACACCCTAATCTGGAGGTAAATGAGATATGCCACCTAACAGATATTAAGTGACCCATGTATGCAGTAATACCTCCATTAATGAGGCAAATGCATTTCAACAGTACACTTTAGTGTCAGAAACTTTATCTGATGAAGCAGTAACACGGAAGTCATAAGGATCCTCCAAAGAGGAGAAAAAGTAGGTACAGTGTGAAATTAATTAATATTAACCAAAATCATATCCAATAGGCTGCCAGAAAGCAAGATTCGGGAAATTCTGAGAGAGAGAGAGGATTAAGAAGGCGTGGGACTCTTATGGCTCACTGGGGATCTGTCAGAGAAGTCACGAAAAGGTTTGAAGGAGAAGCCTGCAGAGTGGCTGGACTGGAGCAGAATGGACTCAGCCTGACTCAGTCAAGCCAGCAGCCCTACGACAGGCCTTGAGCTGCCAGGGCTGAGGCTGGTGCAGACATGTCTCTGCAAGGACACAGAGTATCTGGACAGGAGAGGTGGCACCTTTGGATCCCCAAGAACCCCCAGGTCTACCAAGTACAAGCCCAGGGTTGGAGTTCCATAGCATCCCACACATTTGCAATTCCTTACCTGAGGGGGGATGTCTTTTGTTATTACTGCATTAGAGTTAAAAGACCAAGTGTATTCACCTGGTTGAAGTTCCACGATGACTAAAACTCACTTAGACTAACGTGTCACTCATCAATGCATTAGACAAATCAGTCAGTACGTGAAAACGACCCTTATCAGACCCTTTTATTTCTGACAAAAGCAAGGAAGCAAGAAGGCGGCTTAACATAGGGCCATTGCAGGGACAGACAAGGCAGCCCAAGGTCACGAGACTCAGAAAGCAGAGGCTGGGGAACCCCCATATTTTTGCTGATTTCTTATTTATACCATAAACCATGCAGGACAAACACACTCTATTCATGGAGGTATTTTTGTCCCATGCAGCTGCGTGGCTTAGTGGGAGCTTTGCTGTTGAGCCATATGACTCATGCCAAGACTGCTGCATATGATTTATGAAGACTTAAAGAAAAAGGACAGCCAGCTTCATTATGAAGGAGCTTCATTTTCAGAGGATTTGTTCATCAGGGACCCGGGTACCATTTGGTCCTTTCTTTTTTGCTCTCCGAGTGAAACAGCGAATGTGCCTCGGCCAGCGATGGGCTGGAAGACGCCCTCCTGCTCCCACCTCCCCTTTGCCCTGTCCCCAGTGGAATGAGGGTACCTCTAGTTTAAGAACGAAACTAGTAGCTGTAGCCAGAGCCTCTGTGGCCCTCAGCTGCCAAGATTTAGTGACTCTGAAACTGACTGAACCTTCCTGTCAGAGGCGGTGCTCTGGTTAGAGCTGCTTCCCTCAAAAGACAAGGGTCTGCAGCCCAGCTGTGGGGAGAAAGGTTGAAAAGGAACCAGGTTTTGTTAGAACCCAGGCTGGCTGCTTCTGTCACACTGCATGCCTGCCCTCACTGGTCAGGGGACTGACCCCAGTTGATTTTCTGAAACGCTCTGCAGAGAACACGCAACAACCTTCATTTCCCCAGTCCCACACCACACCCCCAGTGATGGTCAGAAAGAAAAGGGCGAGGATCTCTTAGTCTGAAAGGCTCCCGACTCGGACCCTTCACTCTCTCTAAGCCGGATTGGATGGGTCTTGTTCCTTTGCTACCTTAGCTTCCTGCTCCAGCTTTCACTTTCAAACAAGCCTGGGGCCCACATTCGTTCTGGGACCTATATGGGAAAACCAGGCCGGTTGACAGCCCAGGTTTGGGGCTGTAACACAGCTGCCTTATGATAAGGTCGCTTCGACTAAGAAAGCAACTTTGGTAATATCCTGTTTACTGGCTTCCAGGGAAGCGTTCTTACCTGCTGATACCCCAGCACAATGGAGCAGAATAAAAGTTCATGAGAATTTGTGAACAATAATGTGGTCACAGAGCCCACACTTTTGACACTTCCATCTTAAATCGTGGGAGGCCCGGGATAAAGTTTGTATTCCCGTTGTCTAACTTGTTAATAGGATCTATAGTTTATCTTATTCCTCTAGAGGATGAGACTAAAGAAGATTTGGAAATGTTTCCAAAAGGAACTTGAAATGACAGGTTTTTAATTATTAAAAGTATGTACCATATGTCAATAAGGTTCTATTTTAAACTAGAAAACTAAAAAATAGTTTGGGTACAATTTTTTATTTTTCAGCAAAAGTGTTAAGTTACATATCTATCTATTCTTTGTTTCTTTTTGTTGTAGTTAGCAGGGCTACAGTGCTTCCCGTGTGGCTTTGGGTTTATTTGTTTAATTTTTGTGTGGTCCAATCCCTGCCGCCACCACCACATGCACAAAAGGTCCGAACAATCGGTTACAGGTAGTTGTTGTGATTTTTCCCCCTGGAAGCTTTGAAGGTGCTTCCAGCTGCATCAAAGTGCTCGTTGCTCTCTGCATCTCCTCCTAACTTCAAAGGCTCGCTGCAGGAATGTGTGGTGCCATATACTATGTAGTTCTAAAGGAGCTATTACTATTTATTGTGCAAATTTTTATGGAGATGTCCTGGTAGCTTTCTAGACTTGCCACTTAGCCTCCCAGGAGCTCCTTCTAGCTATGATTAAGAACTGTCTAGGAAAATTATCTAAAGGATTAGGTTAGGGTCAAAACTGCCTGAAACTAATCTTGCCTACTTTATGTCTTTTCAGGGTCTGCAGTGCCATACCTTGTTTAACTAACTATTCAAAAAGGTCCTACCAGCACAGTGGATGGGAGCTTTTCCTTAGGAGCCTACAGGAAGCTGATTGGCTTTAAGGTGTGGTTTAAGGAAAAGAAAACCTTTATATAAATTATTGGTAGAGAGTTCTGAAAGGAACAGGAGTCCTGAGATACAAAAGCAAATAGATGCCCCAGGACAGGCTAATAGAACTTTCTGCGGTGATGGAAACATTCTTCATGCTTTCCTGTTCAGTACAGCAGCCCCTAACCACAGTGGGCTTCTGAGCACTTGAACTACTCCTAGGATGACTGAAAACCTGAGTTTTCCATTTTACTTAATTAATTTAAATTGTCATCAATAGCCAGGGGCTGTTGTAATTGAACAGCATAGCTTTAGGAAATAACTCGTGTGTGTGTGTGTGTGTGTGTGTGTGTGTGTGTGTGTGTGTGTGTGTCTTTAGGAAATGGAGGCACTCATTTGGAAGGAAGAGAAGATTGCCTTCTTGGACCCTACTGGAAAAATCCTTTCAACTTGGCACCATATCTCCACCCAAGCAATAATGAGATCCTAGCAATCAGTCCAAAGAGAATAGTACCCTTATTTATTTTCATTAATCATTAGGGAACAAGGCTGCCATGCCTATATATGGGCTGGCACTTCCCTGCATTCACGCGTACTGATAGCATTTCAAGTAATCCTATGCTAGGCAGTGGACAAGCGGGTAAGGTAATGAAATTGCCTCCTCATTTACCAGCCCAAGACAATAATGCATCACTTATTAAGTGTGGCTGTCACTTTTGTACATCAACAGTGCCCAGTACCAGGTGGGACAGCTGCCCTTTTAAAGTGACATAAATCAGGAGTTGTACAAGTGGAGAGGGGTCATTAAGAGGCCACAGGGATCTCAGGCCTGTCCACTTGTCTGATTTGGGGCCTTGAAATTGTTCCCTGAGCTGGCAAAAACATGGCATTTCTGATCATCCTGTGTTGGGGGCTCTAAGCCATGCGGGTGCTGCAGGCAACTTCCTGAGAGAAGGGAGGCAGGAGACAGGGGGAGACTGTGTGGATGGGATAGGGCTGCACGTATGTGAGGACAAGATCTCTGCTGGCGCGAGGGCGGGGCTTCCCAACACTGCGGCGGAAGGCAGTACCGCCCCCCACTTCCCACCCCCTTCGTTTACGTTCATTTTCCTGCTATGTTCTAATTAGTAAACACTGAAAAAATCTTGCAAAGTATTAAAAAACAGACGTTATTAATAAGTTTTTCTCCATGCAGGAAAAAAAATTTTGTTAATTAACCCACATTTCACTTCCGTAAAGTTGTCTTTTTTTCCTTTCCCTCCTGAGGTACGCATCTGGGCACAGCATTTAGCAAGGTGGGGCAACATTTACCTGCTGCTGCCTCCGCTCTACTTTCTAGTCAAGAGAGATTTGTCTTTTTCATCACGAGTCCTTCTGTTTTTCCCTGTGGCCAGCTGCTACAAAGATGCAGTCAATTTAGATTAAACAGGCTGAGGACTGCTATTCAGTATGTCAGCCAGGCACACTTCTCAAAATACAGTGTTCAGCAGGTATGGCTTAAAAAAAAAAAGTCAGGAAGCTGCCCATAGAGGGGCACAAACTGTTCTTAAGCCTGGAAACAAGGGCAGGGGTCCTTGGAGTGCAGACTCGGTTTCTCCATATGCAGCCCTGGAAGCAGCTCGCCCTTTCTTTCTGCCTGTCTTCCCCGCGTCCTGCTCCTCCCCTTCCCCCGCTGCCACTGGTTTCTGTCTCCATTGTTCCCTTAAGCCCAGCAGCCAGTGTGCAGCCAGGCCCAGCACACGCTCCCAGCCAGCAACTTCCTCTGAAGCTGCAACGCATAATTACAACCAGCTGCTCCGGGCGGCTGGCTGGCCAGCTCTGCAAGCAAGCGTCCCGATACCGGCGTTCCAGGGAGGAGGCGACAGCCTGCTCTTGGCAGCAGCAAATTCTCCGAAGGAAGTGCCCACACCCTTGGAGGATGAGGGAGCAGCAACTCTCTTGTGGCACTCAGAGGCCAGCGCCTGTCTGGCTTCCTCTCTCTCCTGTGTCAGAAAGGGTCGTTCTTATTGTTAAAACGAAGGTGCCTGCTCTGTCACCTGCCGCTGCCCTCGCCCTGCTGGCCTATTGTCTGTGCTGGTGCCTCCTCCGGCGGGATGGTGCGTCCTGGGCTGAACTCGGGCCCAGTAGCAGGAGGAACAGACGCTTCTGGTCGGCCTCTCAGCTGAGGCGGTTTGTGAACATGTACGGAGAAATGGGGTGGGAAACAGGCACTGCCCTCAGCTAGCATGAGGCAGAAGGACAGTTACTATAAAAAAACAGGAACTCAAACAAGCCTAAATGAACCTCTCTAAGGAGCGCAGCATGTGGGTAGGAGGACTGGGGATTCGCCCATGCCCCGCCTCAGAGCTGTGGGTTCATTTTGGGGCCTCGGTGATCTTTCAGGCCTGGCTACAAGTATGACTCTGATCCAAAATTAGGCTTTGAATGTGTAACGCTAGGCTCCCGGCCCCACCCCCTGCCTCTGTCTGCCCTCTGCCATTGCCTCAGGGCCTGGCTCTGGGCCAGATCTGGCTCTTCTGGCTCCTGGAGGAGGCCGGCCGCAGCGTGCTGTTTCCCGGCAGGGCTTTAGGCTGGCTAAAGGTGCCCAGAGCTATTCACAAAATGAGGGGAGATTGAAATGCTTGAGAAGGGCACGCAACCCTCAAATCAGCACTGCATCAACCCGAAGCTGGAGAAGACTGTGTGGTGGGGATGGATAGAATTCAGGCCTGAGGACCGCCTTTCGAATAAGCCCACCCACCATCTCAGAGAGACCTAGGTGTCAGCTTCCCTAGGCTACAAGCATCCTCCAGAGGACACATCAGCAAGCTACATGGCCACCTTTCCCCTGACGCCTCCCCTCAAAGAGCCTGCCAAAGCCCTGGCCATAAAAAGCCTCTTGGCCTGTAAGAGACCCTCTTTTTCCTTTGCTCTGTTGGCCAGGACAGAGGGGTCCCTCTCAGGTTCAGCAATAAACCTGCTTGGACTGTTGAGTTCACATCCCCTCTCTTCTTTCATCTATTCCCTCTATCCCTTTCAGGGAGGACAGGTGTACCACCTAGAGCTGCCCGTATGGCTTCTGCCCACCTGTGCCTTCCCACTCCGGTTCCTAATGGGCCATCAGCAGGCGAGAGCCGATCCAGGCCAGGCCAGCTGCTCGGTCACGCCCAACAGCAGCCTGGGAGGTGGGGAGAAGCTGGGAGTCTGCTGTTGAAAAGGCTCCGCTCATCTTGCAGGGCAATTTCCCAGGGATGCTGGCCCTTGCAGGAGCAGCCCAAGTGGGGCAGACAGGAGCAGTTTCCAGAGGGCTTGTTCTTTCTGTCTGAGCTTCGGCAACCAGACGCTGGCCAGCAGCAGTGGGTTAGCCGCCTGTCATGTTGGGGTTTCCCTTCGCAAAGGGGTTCCCCTTTGTCTCACTGTTTAAAACTCTCAGTAGAACTGTTTTGCCTAGTGGTATTGGGCGGGGGGACTTACTTGGAAGGAATTGTAACAGCAACCTGCACTGGGAAAGGGCTTGCAGAGAACTGAGTCGCTGGGTATGTGTAAACAATGGAGTTAGCGCCTCATCAGCTGTAGCTCCGCTGGGTTTCTGCATCAGCCTCTGATGATCTTTGCAATTTCATTCTCCACAGGAAAAAAGTAACAGTTCAAAGTTCCCTTTTGGTGTTCAAACCATGCTTTCCCTTCTGATTCTTAAGCCTGGCTACACTTTAGGAGCACATACAAAGCAAACACACGTCTGTAATGGCATCACGACACAGCTATTTCAGCTTGAATATTACTTGTGCAGCCTGACTGGCTCCTCCACTCAGAGCAGCCTGGAGGTCCCAGTGACGAGGTAATGTGATTTTTGGCAGGTTTTTCTTTGGGCTGCAATGAGAAACAAGCTTAACAAGCAGACAGTCATGTCTGAGCTCCCATTTTAATGGAAACCTTACTTGAGGACATCAGCGGTGAGAGCGTTGCTTTAGAGGAGTCTGTTTCCCCGAGGAGGAATGTGGAGAAGGCACCTAGAGCCTGGTTATATCAGTGAGTGGAAAAAAAAAAAGGCCATATAAGAAAAGAAAGAGAAAAAAGTTGAGTCTTCAGCATTATAAAAAAGGAAGTTGAGGGGGATAAGAACCAGATTTTGAGACAGGAGACAGATTATTTTCCTAACCCTGCACCTAATTATCTGTGTGGATTGGCAACCCACTTACTTTTCCCGGTTTAAGTGTTTTCATCTATAAAGTAGGGGTGAAATACCATCTCTCTGCAACTCTACCGTGTGTGTGTGTGTGTGTGTGTGTGTGTGTGTATGGTGAAAACAAGAGATCAAGCACACAAAAAATGCTGGAATAAGGAAATGCACTTTGTAGTTGAAGTGTGAACTGGTAGTAGTAACAGCAGCCATGTGTTCTCTTTTACATGCTTGTATGTATTTATTATTTAAACGAATATTTAGGTCCAGCCATTGAAGAGGGTTTCGTGGAGCACCGTCACTGATAAAGAAATGCCAGTACTTTTTCAGGTATAAGATTATTTTCTTAGTTAAAAAAAATATGTGTTTTGTAATGTTTAGACCATTGGATGGGGTTTTATTTTACTACATAAAGGGAGCATGTAGTCTTTTAGGCCCCTGCCCACATTTACAAAGACGTTCACTACACCCTGAGGGCAAGGTATCATATATCACTCTTTCCACCAACAGATGGAGAAACAGAAGCATGAAAAGGAGAAGCAAGGTCACCAAGGGAGCAGGTGAGGGACTGGCTTCTGGTCTCTTGCTTTAAACCCTGCTCCACCTTGTCTCTCTCACAAACGGCTGTCAAACTTCCTCTCCAGGCAGAACACTGCAAACTAGGACCTATGGTGTGCAAAGCATTTGTGTGCAAATGGGTTGGACACCATCCTGGAGCAGAACCCAAGGGCCTGAACAGAAATGGTGGAGAGAGAAGCAACTGTTACCACTGGAGGCAGGAACTCCCGTCTGGCAATGACATACCAGAAACAGGGAAGTAATGAGTGGGAAACTCAAGATCATTGGCCAACCCACCATGAACAGATCAAGACATTTGCTTTATTTAAAAACTTATTTTTGACACTGTATTTAGATTTTCCTTCCTTAATATCAGAACTGTGCAGAGAAAGGCACTGTAAAATAAAGTTGACAAAATAATTAAAATTTCATGCTAATGTTCATATGTTGTGATAACACATAGTATCATGTATAAGTCGATTAAATGCTTAGATTGAATTTTTCTATTTAAAAATTAAAATTGTGACCCATTTTCCCTTTATATATTGTCTACTCAGATACATACTATATTCAGCCTGGCTCTGTCATTCACCAACTTTGGGACCTTAGGCAAAAGATCTCAGCCTCAACTTCCTCCTCTGTAAATGTAGCAGTCAGGCCTATCTCAGATGTTTTAGCTAGACTAGTTGACTTTGTGTTTGTAGAAGTATTGAACACAACCCTGAGTACATACAGAGTGCTTACGAAATGTTATTTCCTTCCTCCCCATCTTTGAATACATTCCTTATAATTGTTGGAAGTACTTTCATATATACTACACACAGTTCAGTAAGGTAGTTAAGGAATGTGTACTAACCCCTTCTAAATATATGAGAAAACTCTGTCTCTGAGAGATTAAGTCATTTGCTCAGAGTCAAACAGCAATTTGGTGCAGAACCGGAAGCCTGGCACAGAGTCTGTGATCTGCAGTTCTGTGATCTTACCAGAAGCTTCTGTCTGTTGCCACGACTGTCTCCACCGGAATCTAGTTTGCCATCTGCCCCAAACCAATTCCAGCTCCCAGAAGGCAGCTCCGGAGTGCATCCTCCTGACCGCCCTCTGCTCGGTAGCCCCAGTGTCGACCCCATCCCATTCCTCAGGAACTTCCCTCCACCTCCACTGGGGGCTGGATGTTCAGGACCCATCCATGAGGCAAATGAGTCAAAACAAATTGGGAGGGAATGTTCTTTTAAATGAAAGAGCTTGAATTAGATACCACCATATACATTATGTTGTTAAATATCTACAGCATGATAAAATCATCCCAAATGTCACCAGTCCCTGGGGGACTTATTAATAATTGAACATTTTTAGTTCACTTAGGAATGCAGATTCCATTTAACAAGAGAATGTACACTAAATATGTCCATTATATTGCAGCTTGCAACAGAATATGTTAGAGATCTCAGCTGGGCTTCTCCAGGACAGATGACAAAGTTAATGCAGGTATCAGTCTTCCCTAAAGGCACCATAAGAGCCAAAAGTAGCATCTTGGATTGGTTTATAGGCTTTGTGTTTATTAGGAGTGTTTATTAGGATGACTAATAATGGAAGAGAGACAACTTGGCAAGGGTTGGGGGAAAGCCAGGCGAAGCCCAAAGGAAGTGGGATGATTTCGCAAAACAGGGAAAAGCACAGATCCTGGCTCTGCAGTGGAGAGAATCATTTGTCCCCATGTTGATTTTTAAAGTTTTTAAGGACTGGAATAAGCAAAGAAGGCCTCTTTCTGTATGTGCCACCTAATGGGAAGGCCATTTACATTGTTACCTAGCTTACTCCAAAAGATACATGGCCCTGGTTTTACACACACACACACACACACACACACACACACAAACACACACACACACTTTAAAGAAATGTCTTCTTTGCTTTTTTGTTTTTAAAGATACCTGGTTGTCTTTTTCTTCTCTCTTTATTCCCTGGGCAAAGTCTGAATACTGAATATCTTGAATGAAAGAGAAGCTAGAAAACAGGTTGCCAATCTTCTTTGTCTCTTTCAGAGGTTTACTGTTTTTCCTAGGCCCACCGAAGGTCCCTTTTAAAGACAGCAAGGGGAGAAACATAGAAAGGTAATGGAGAGAGAACAGTGAGATCTAGCTCCAAGGAGTGGGGTGCGGGGTGGGGGGGAGGGAATTAGTTAATCCAGCCTTTAGTCCTGGAATTCTCCTAACTAGCTTTTCAGTGTGTGATCTTTTGGGCATGTTATTTAAACTCTCTCTAGGCCCCTTTGCCTACTAATAGAGGTTTTCATAATCTAGAAATCCCTTCTGGCCTTCATGTACCAGAAATCTAGGTTTAAAGTGGGGAGATGGCTTCTTCTCAATAGCGCCTGAAGAATTTTGCAACCTTTTAGTAGAAAATGACTATGGATACATTTTCCCACTTTGTTTCCTGAACGAACTATATGCAAATCATGCCACTTCTTTCCTCCCTCACTTAGAGCACCTGCCAAACTAATAAAAGAGCCATACATTGAGTCGTGAGGGCCCTAACAAAGGAGAAGGGTCCTGTCCTGACTGGGAAGGTCAGTGACACAGGCTGTTACTGGGAAGCAGAAAGCAAGGCTGTTCTCAGCGCACTGCCACCAGCCTGAGCGCTGAAGGACTCAGCGAACACGAGAAGCAGCAGGATAAACACGGAGAGTGGACTTGGTTACAGCCTCTTCACCTTATCCTGATGTTACTAGGGCTCAAGGTCCAGCTAGTACTGCCTCCAGGGGACTTCTGTTCTGAAAAGGTGTGTGCCCATCTATAGGAATCACTCCCTAGGCATTCTTGAAAAACAGTACTTTCTGTTGTTAGATACAGGGTCCAGGCAGGTGGACTGTTGAGTAAAGATTCCCACCCTACTCTCAGGAAAGAATCTTCATTGATAGAGAGGAATGTGAGAAGAAAAGAGAGGGCACAGAGAGCTGTTTATCATGTAGCAAGCAGCCTTGGGACAAGCAGAGGAAGAGGGGCTGAGTTTCAAAGCAATTTGTGAACTTCGATACTAAAAAAATGGTGGAGAAAAGATGATTTAGTCAAATAGATTCATAAACTCAATTATCCTGGGTGGTTTTCGCCACTGTTTTTCTTATTCTGAAAGTCACTGTTGTTTTTTCCTGCTTATAACCAGCTTACCCCAAGTGACAACAATGGGTATTATATTTCACCATTTACAGAGCAGGTGGTCAGGTTTTTCACTCTGCCTTTCACACGTACTTACACCACCACCCTGATAGTTTGAGGAATTACTTTGCTCTGTCTCTTTAAAAAATTTAGAAAACTCTTTGGGTACTATCAAGGCTAATCAATCAGAATTATGCTTATAACCAGGTGGGACCCCATCCCCTATCATCCATAATTGCCTTAGGTAGGGACTGAGAGGTCATATCCACAGGTCATGGCTTCACTCTGCAGCAGATTAAAAAATATGTGTGTGTACCTGTCGGCAGGAGCTGTGTGTGTTGCGGGGGCAGTGGGGGGGGGTAGGTGTAGTTAACTAGTTTGGCTGCTATAATTTCTCATACTTTCAGCTCCTGGCAAAGAAAAGCATCTTTGAAATTTCTAGGACTTTAAGCATAATCACAGATTCTCCAAGCTTGTAGAAGTAGAGTCCAACCAATTTGTGGCACAGATGAATAATCTGTGGCCCAGAGAAGTTAACCAGCTGATTAGGCACAGATCCAGAGAAGGAACATGAGCCTCGAGGCTCCTTGCCCTATGCTCTTTCTACCCAAGGTGGATTCCAGATCTGTTTTGCAGAATTTCCTTTCCATTTTGTACTCCGCTGGGGACAATAAATCATATTATGGGTCTACGTATCCAAAGTCCTTACCGGCCGAGCCTCCCGCAGCACTCTCCACTCTCACCTGGACTACTGCCCAGCAGACACCTGCGTCAGGGTACACCAGGTCCACTCTGTCTACATCTTTTTTTCCCATCAAAGTCCTTATCCTTTGCCCCCAAATTAATTTCTCTTTGGACTCAATTTTATCTCTATTTAGTTATATTCATTTGTATACCAACACTTATTTATATACACCACCTTTAAATTTGGGAGATGGCTGAATGCAACCCACAGCACCCAAAAAATAATCAAAGTTTGTGTAATATGTTCTCCCCTTAGTGATCATGTGATGGGTGGCACCTCTGAAGTTAGGTTAGTATCAAATCTTTCCTTCTGAAGATGAGGTTAAGTGACTTGCCCAAGAGCTGGGAGTGGAGTGGTCCCCATAAACGTACTGACTTTTCTTCTTTCTATTGTGCCACAATACTACCCTGCCCAAACTGAGTTTTACATCCTCTCTTCACTCTTGTCCAACCCCTGGTAGAGATACTAATGGGCAGTGATGTGAGCGTAGGCAGGGTATGGAGTGGACAGTATGAGGCCTGAACTACCCAGCCCGTGTTCAGTACATTCTCCAGAAGCCCTATGTGGGTATCTTAATTAAAATTAAATAAAATTAAAAGTTTAGTTCTTCAGTTGTACAGGCCACCTTTCAAGTGTTCAATAGCCACAACTGGCTACAATATTGGATGACTTGTGGATCATTTTTCTAATCACCAGAACTTCTGTCAGACAGCTCTGCCAGATACCAGGCCACCAGGGCCTGATAGTAACAGCTACCCTTCACTGACCCCCAACAGCATACCAGGTGGTGTTTTATACCTGTTATTTCACTAATCTTCATAAAACCCATGAAGTATTGTTATTTGCATTTGGAAGAAAAAAACTGATATTAAAAATTCTTAATAATTTGCCCTTCGTGTTCATTAGTAAATGGCAAAATATTAATGGCACATCATAATATGATCTAAAATGTCCTATGAGGAACAGAAAGACTGATTAATCTAGCTAACATTTATTGAGCACCTTCTCCATGCCAGGCACTGTTCTAACAGGTAACATACATAAAGTCATTGAATCCTCTATGAGGTATGGGTATGGTCAATATTCCCATATTAGAGCTGAAGAAATGAACTTAGAGAAATTAAGAAACTGTTGTAAGGTCACCCAGCTCATAAATGCTGGACTCAGGATTAGAACTCAGTGTGACTCTAGAACCTGGGTGCGAAACCACCACACCACACTGATGAATAACTGGTTGCTGCTTCTATGTTGTATGAAAGGCAAGGACTCACCTGTGGCTTAGGATTTCAATCCTTGTTCCCAGGCCAGTAGCTCTTTCTAGACGGACTGTCTCATGGGACTGGCTATTGAATGCCTCTGCTGAGAAGGACTGCTCCATTTCTCCTTGCTGTTGGGCAGCAAGGTCTGTTGCGCTCTCTGGTAACCTGACACTGCTACAGGTTATCACAAAAGTCATGCCTGAGTGAGCCTTGAAAGGAGTCCTTTGGCTTGCTCCTTGGAGTTGTACCACCTCAGCTCACACAGGGCAACTTTAAGAGCATCCTGGTGACATTCCTTCTGGACATTTGGTTGCCCCAGGGGCGATCCCTTCAGTCTTGGTGGGCTGACTGTATTCCAAGCATGTGGATCTGTCTTATCCTTTAATGTGAAGCAGGTCTAGCAGGCCATCCTCCTGAGCTCAAGAAGTTGGCCGTGATATTTGTGACACTGGTCTGTAGATTTTTATTTATTCTAGTCTAGAACCACATAGGCACCATATTCTACTTGCCATCCTCATCAAGATTTCCTGATATTTTTTCTTAATTTTTCTACTGCTTTGATACTTCTAGAGTATTACTGTTTTCCAGGAAGCAAAATTCAATGGAGGTTTTTTTCTTGTATTTCAGTGGTGAAATTCTTTTGACTGCCAATAGGATTTTCAGTGCATGGGTTAGGATTTAATTTTGGTCAACATTTTGACTTTCCACACTCTTAGCAGTACAGGCATACCTTGGAGGTATTTTGGGTTTAGCTCCAGACCACCAAAATAAAGCAAATATCACAATAAAATGAGTCAAATGAATTTTTGGTTTCCTAGTGCATACAAAAGTTATGTTTGTATTATACTATAGTCCATTAAGTGTACAATAGCATTATGCCCCCCAAAATGTACATACCTTAATTGAAAAACACCTTACTGTTAAAAAATGCTAACTATCATCTGAGCTTCCAACAAGTCATAACCTTTTTGCTGGTGGAGGGTGCAAGACCTCAGTGTTGATGGCTGTTGGCTGATCAGGGCAGTGGTTGTTGAAGGCTGGTTGTGGCAAGTTCTTAAATAAGACAACAAGGAAGTTTGCCACATCGGTTGATTTTTTCTTTCACAGGTGATTTCTCATAGCATTCGATGCTTTTTTTCCCCATAGTAGAACTACTTTCAAAACTGGAGTCAGTCCTTTCAAGCACTGCCAGTTTTATCAACTAAGTGTATGTAATATTCTAAATCTTTCGTTGTCATTTCAGTCTTCATAGCATCTTCACCAGAACTAAATCCCATCTGAAGAAACCACCTTCTTTGCTCATCCATAAATAAGAAGCAACTCCTCATCCGTTAAAGTTTTATCCTGAGACTGCAGCAATTCAGTCGCATCTTCAGGCTCCATTTTAAATTCTAGTTTTCTTGCTATTTCTACACATCTGCAGTTACTCCCTCTACTGAAGTCATGAACCCCTCAAAGACATCCATAAGGGATTGAATCTTCTTCCAAATTCCTGTTAATGTTGATATTTGACTTCTTCCCATGAATCATGAATGTTCTTAATGGCATCTAGAATGGTGAATCCTTTCCAAGGTTTTCAATATACTTTGCCCAGCTTCATCAGAGGAATCATTGCCTATGGTAACTATAGGCTTATGAAATGAATTTCTTAAATAATAAAACCAGAAAGTTGAAATTACTCCCCGATCCATGGGCTGCAGAATGGATGCTGTATTAACAGGCATGAAAGCAACATTAATCCTGTTTTTCCTCTCCATCAGAGCTCTTGGGTGACCAGATGCACTGCCAGTGAGCAGTAATATTTTGAAGGGAATCTTTTTTTCTGAGCAGTAGGTCTCAACAGCAGGCTTAAAACATTCAGTAAACCATACTATAAACAGATGTGCCTGCCATCAAGGCTTTGTGGTTCTATTTATAAAGCATAGGCAGAAGAGAGTTAGCATAATGATGACAAGTGAACATTGGCTTCAAGGTAAAGTCACAAGCTGCATTAGCCCCTAACAAGAGTCAGCCTGTCCTTTGAAGCTTTGAAGTCAGGTATTGTCTTCTCTCTAGCTCTAAAAGTCTTAGATGGCATCTTCTTCCAATACAAGGCTAGCTCACTGACTTTGAGAATCTGTTGTTTACTATATCCTTAATTATCTTAGCTAGATCTTCTGGGTTACCTTGCTACAGTTTCTACTTCAGCACTTGCTGCTTCATCTGACACCTTTCTGTTGTAGAGACAGCTTTCCTTATACTTCATGAACCAACCTCTGCCAGCTTCAGACTTTTCTTCTGCCACTTCCTCACCTCTCTCAGCCTCCATAGAATCAAAGAGAATTAGGATCTTGCTCTGGCTTAGACTTCCGCTTAAGGGAATGTTGTGGATGGTTTGATCTTCTATCTAGACCAAACACTGTCCACATCAGCAGTTAAGGTTATTTCACTTTCTTATCATTTGTGTGTGTGGTCACTGAAGCAGAACTTTTCATTTCCTTCAAGAGCTCTTCCTTCGCATTCACAACGTGGCTGTTTGTCACAAGAGGCCTAGCTTTTAGCCTCTTCATATTTGAACATGCCTTCCTCACTAGGCTTAATTATTTCTAGCATTTGATTTAAAATGAAAGATGTGCGGCTCTTCCTTTCACTTGAACACTTAGAGGGCATTACAAGGTTATAGGTGGGCCTAATTTCACTATTGTTGTGTCTCAGGGAATAGGGAGGCCAGAAGACAGGGAAAGAGAAGGGGTAACCGCCGGTCAGTGGAACAGTCAGAATACACAAAATATTTATGGATGAAGCTCGCCATCTCAGGTGGGGGCATTTTGTGGAACCCTCAAACAATTATAATAAACTATTCCAAAGATCACTGATCACAGATCACTGTAACAAATACAATAATAATGCAAAAGTTGGAAATATTGTGAGAATCACCAAAATGTGACACTGAGATGTGAGGTGAGCCAATGCTGTTGGAAAAGTGGTGCTGACAGACTTGCTCAACAGAGTGCCGCAAACCTTCAATTTGTGCCAAACACACTGTCTGCGAAGCCCAGCAAAATGGAGCTCAATAGAACAAGGTATGCTTGTATTGTGACTCTGCAAGACAGGCCAAACCCTCCTGAGACTGTTTCAAGTAAGGTGGCTCGGCAGTCCCCGCGTAACAGTTCGTAAATGGCTTTAAGAGAGAACAGCCTGTGGGTTGTGAATTTGCAAGTACCTCCCTAAGACCTTGAAGCTTAGGTTTCTCGATGTACTCTGGAACACATAAATACTCAAACCAGTCTCAGACTATCAGTGGTGTGGATTGGCTGTGGGGAATATCTTCAAATAACTGGTAGAATCTTCTTGGATACTGAAGTAACAAAACAGCAGCAGACTCACAGAACCCAAGAACGGACTAATAGTTACCAAAGGAAAAGGGACTGGGGAAAATGGGCTGGAAGGGAGGGATAAGAGGGAAAAAGGGGCATTACGATTAGCAGATGTAATGTTGGGGGGGCACGGGGAGGGCAGTACAACTCAGAGAAGACAAGTAGTGATTCTATAGCATCTCACTACGCTGATGGACAGTGACTTTAATGGGGTTGGTGGGGGGGGACCTGATGAAGGGGTAGTTTAATAATCATAATATTGCACATGTAATTGTAAATTAATGATAATAAAATAAATTATATTAAAAAAAAATGAACACTAAAAAAAAAAAGAATCTTCGTGGAATCTATTGTGCCTCTTTAGCCAGGTCAGTAATAGGCCATATGTAAGGCAACTCACATTAACAAAGACTTTTGTGCACATATATGATGTACCACAGATACTACAGGAAAGCCACTCCCGCCTTACCACGGTAGCCCAAATACATGGTTGTTTTCAAAGGTACAACTAACCATATTTCGCAATCATTGGTTTACTGAAATACTGACGTGAATTTTGCTCCAATACAAAAGTGTGGGAAGTTCGTGAGAGCTGTACTATCATTTTCACACTTTTTTCTTCTTGAACACAAAATCCTGCTGTCTGTCCCTGGCACTCTGCATTATAAAGAACGGTAAATACAGGTATCTAAGTAGCTTCTTCTACTTCACTTGAACATTTCTTCATGTGCAGGCCCATGACTGTAATTCATGATTCCAATTCCAGCTTCCTAGTTGGAACAAATTCATATTTTTAACCTAGACTGGCATGGATACTTCAAGAGGTAGCACATTCCCTCTCATGGATGGACTCAAGCACAAGGTGCTCAGCTGTTTAGAGGGAGTGTTGTGAAGGGGATTTAAGAACTGGTTGGATGGCCAGACTAAATTATCCAATCAAACCCGGACAGGCTGTGATGTAGCATGTTCTCTAGTCTGCAAAGTTGTGTGCCCATAATGTTTTACTCTTTAAACACGCCACAGTTTTTTCTTCATAGGGTCTTTGCCCACACTGTGTTTTCTTCATGGAATAGCGTGGCTTGAGTTGACCTCTTTTATTGTTCAGCGGTTGATTTAAATATTTTTTTCTTCTGGAGGCCACCGCTAATCCCTTTATCTATGTGGGTACACTGTGCTGTTTTCTATCTCTGAATCCATTTCATTTTTTTCCCCCAGAATGTATGCGGTTGTGGGTGTATCTATACTTATTCGTGGGTTGGTTTCTATAGACTGTAAGGAGGAATCCATATTTGTTTTATTCATTAATGTATAAGTGTGCTTAGCACATAATAGGCTTTAAAATAATTGTCAAAAGTCTAACTGACTGAATGAATATTAAAGCCAGGTTAAAGTCATTTACAGAATCTGAACTGCAGATTTTTCAAGCTGGAAGAGATGTAGCTTTTGTTTTTAGGTTACACATTGGGACTTGTATACTGTACCATCAGAAATCCTAGCAAAAGAAAAAAAAAGTTTTTTGTTTTCTTTAAACAATAGCCAGGGCTTGGATATATACGAATAGTCTATAAGTTCCTTTCCAAATTGTTTGAAATAACCTTATCATCCCTCAGACTATGTATCTCCAGCCTGTCTGACTAGGGTGGTGGACCCTAAGGTCTTCCTCTGGTCCTGTGGGCGGTGGACAATGACCCCGTGTCTGGCCGTTGGCCACCATGGTGAACTCTCCAGGCGGGGGCCGGTCACACTGAACATGGTAGGGCCGCATTAGAAGGCAGCAGTGACCAGATGAGTCAGGAACAAAGGAGGAGGAGAGCAGGGTCCTGAAAATAGAAATAACGTCAAAAAATAGCTGATGAGTTGATAATGCCTTGAGGCCTTTGTTCAGGGACACTCTGGCACTATAAAGGGAAAAATGACAGCGTCCTATTCTGTGAAGCATGAGTCGGTTTTTCTTCAAGAGTTCTTCCCAAAGAAGGCCTTGTGGGTTGTGGCTAACTCCGTTTTCCATTTTTATCTAGATTTGTTCTTTAATGCAAATGTTATTCTTTTTCCAAGGATTGCTGTATCATCACATTAACAATAAGATAAACGAACTTGACAAAAATTCACTGAAAACAATAAGTGCGGTAATTGCATATTCTTGTCCTAGGTAGTCCCTTTTTGTTCTCAATTAAAAAGCAGCTCCCACAGTTGTGTGTGCTGTATCATTTGTTCACCTTAAACAAATACTTTTGAATCTAAAAATATAGCAGAAATAAAACTTTCTGAAAAAAATAAAAAACTGAAACTTAGAATCACATCAAAAATAAGAAATGGATTTCTAGGGGATCAGGATGGTTTTCAAAAGGGTGAGGTTTCCTAGAAGCCAACTCTGTTATGACTCTGCCCTAAATCTAGGGGGCCTAAGGCTTTATACAAAACAGTTAGCTGCAGACCTCTAGCTGTATGGCATAGATGCCCAGTCAGATGTTTCGGATTTCCTTAGACTTAACAAAATCATCAGTTAACTGCACTCACTGGCAGATATTTCATGAAACAACAGGATTTTAAGTAGCATTTGGTCAGCTCAAGACTATTACCTAGTAAATCATTTTAATTTACTCTGCTTGAACTAAACCCGTGATTCCTAACTGTGACAAACAGTGGAAAAGTACGAGACCCCCTACTAGAGAGTTGGTGCACAAGAGCGAGATTGCCACTTCTGGGGGGCTTGGGCTCGGCCACACATACATCTGCCTGTACAGATGACCAATGGAAATGACTAGGGAAACTCCCAGGAGAAGCAAAGTCACCTGGCCACTGCAGCTTCCAGACCTGACCCATGGAGCAGCGGGTTCTACACCCCTCAGAACATGGTGACCCATCTCCTCCCACCCGCCCTCCAGGCTTTTCAGCAGCAGGCTTCTAACATGAAGGGTGAAAGATCGATGCAACCTCCTTTTCTTTGCTCATACTGCCCCCATGACATGCTCAAAGCAACGCATCAGAACAGACACATTCATAATAAGGCCAAAAAGCAGTGACAGTACTGGTGGTTTCAGACCTGGGCCAAGTGCCAGGGCTGGCTCTGGGGAGGAGGTGCAGGCAGGGGAGGAATGCCCTACCCGCAACCCTTGTCAAAAACAAAGGTTAGGGCTGTTAACCCAGTGCTGCTGTGAGACTCTAGCTTGAAGTTTTTTCCCCCAGATCCCTGGAAGGTGGGGCCTTTAGGCGAGGTCCACAAGGAACTTTTAGATCCCAGACGTGTACAGGAACCAGCAGTGCTGACCAAGTGAGGGGGCAGGACCTTCACTACCAGCCCCACCTTAGCCAAGGGAAGCCCCATGGCTCTTTGGAGTATTGCTAAATTAGTCATCTGTACAGCACCTACACACCTCAAACAGGCCTAAATTTTTTTTATCTCACAGTTTTCTGTGAGTCATGAATTCAGGGATGACTTAACTGGGTGGTTCAGGAACTCTCAAGAAGCCAAGATGTTGGCCAGGACTGCACTCAACAGGAGGCTTGACCGAGGATCTGCTTCATCCAAGATGGGGCCCTCACATGGCTGGCATGTGGTGCTGGCTGATGGCACAAGGCTTCTGTTCCTTGGAAGTGGGCCGTCCCATACAGCTGCTTGAGCGTTCTGATGACATGGTGTCCAGCTTTTCCAAAGTGAGTAGCGTAAGAGAGTGCAAACTGGAAGCCACAATGTCTTTTATGTGCTAGCCTTAGAAGTCACACACTGCCATTCTGTCATGCTCACTTGGTTACCGGTCAGCCCTGCTTGATATGGGAGGGGATGACATGCACTAGGACATACATACCAGGAGGAAAGAGTCCTTGGGGGCTCTCTTGGAGGCTGGCTACTTCAGCTGCCTTTTGGCCCGCCTGTTGTCCATGGGAGTTGGTCTGCCCAATGACTAAGTTCCTCCCCAAAGTCATACGAATCTGATGAGCATGAAATTACCCAAGTGTTCTTTCAGAGAAGGGTCAACATCTCCTGACTTCCTGCCTGCCTCGGGCAGGTGGGTGCTCCGTGTCACACCTCAGCCACAGCTCTGCTTGGCTAGCAGCACACATGTGATGAGCGCTGAGAAGGACTTGTGGAGTCACTGACCAGCCATGCACACACCACAGCTTAGAATGACACTTTGAAGCAAGAACCACGCCCAGAGAAACTTCCAGCTGGAGTATTCCTCTGAAATGCGCATCAGGGGGCCTCAAAGAGTTAATATGCCTATTTAAATGTCTGAGTTATACCTGTGAGGCTCTGGGGAGAATGTGCCCTCCCTGGATTTCTGCTCTTTTCCTGGAAGGGAAATAAACCTTGCTGACTCAGGTGGGAGCAGAGGAGCTAATTGTTAGCAGTTGCTGGGCCCCCCTTTGGTGAATGTCTGCGGAAATTCCAGCGAACTCCCATTGTCTTCTGCAAGACAGTCTAACCTAATTCCACCTGTAAAATTGATAATTTTAAATTTACTGAAGAGAGAATACAATTTATGTTCATTACCTCCATTACTCTTGACAGAACCCTATGAGGTAAATATCGTGACCACCATTTTTATAGAGAAGCAAACTGAGGGGAGGTTACATGACTCACCCAACTTCCCAGCTACCAAATGGGGGACCCAAGACCCCAGCCTGGGTATGTGGGACTCCAAACCCATGTGATGCCCTCTCTCAGCACTCCCCAAATGAGGAGGAGGCATAAAATAAGTGAGAATGTCTATCAGGGAGAGGAAGGAAAGGAGGGCCTGACACAGCCCCAGGGAGCCTGGGGGCAGGAGAAGGGATGGGCGCGGAGGGCAGCAGAGGGCTCGGTGGGGTCTTCTGTCAGGACGGGCTAGTCCCGGGACGTTCCCTCGGCTCTCCTCTCCGAACTCTCCTCTTCAGTCCAGGCAGCAGCGATGCCAGATCTGTCTCAAGGCCAGCAAAGTGTGCATCTCCCTCCTCCACACAGAGTCAGGTTAATAATAATAGTTACTTACTCTAGTCAGGCCTCCTGCCAAGTTAAGCACCACTTTCAAAAAATCCTCACAACATTCCTATGAGGTAAGTATTTCTGCTGCACTTTATAGCTGGGGAGAAATGGAGGGTTGGGGACTCAGCGACATCCCCAAGGTCACAAAGCCCCAGGTGTTGATGCTCACGTTTCACCCCAGACCTCTGACTTTAGGGCTATCAGGCATCTTAACACCATGTTCTACCAGACGGAGGTCGGGGGTCGGACGACCGCGTGGCCCGTTGTTCTTCCACTCACGAACTGACAGCGCCGACGCAGAAGGGGCTGGGTCGGCCTGCGGCGCAGATCTTCCTGGAAGGAGGCTTGCTGATGGCGCCAGCCTGGCCGGCACTCTCATGGGACCCTGCTGCTTGGGGACCTGGCCCGCGGGGCAGGTCATGTCCCCTCTCGGGGGCCTCGGCAGCCCCACACCCGGCCGGACAGCATTTGGGGTGGGCTTGGGTCCAGGGTGCCCGAAGTGGGGCAGCTGCGGAGGGAGGTGTGCAGGCTCTGCGGCGGGTGGGGCTCGGCGCCCAGATCACCATTTTCCTCCCAGTGGCCTGTCCCCTCCTCCGGCCGGGGGCGGGGGCGGAGGCGGAGGCAGAGGGCTGGGGCGCCCTGCTCCTGGGCAGCCGAGACCCCGAGGCTTTGTGTATTCGGAGCCGATTCCCCACCTCCCCACCACGCCTTCCACTGCCGCTTTCTTTTCCCCTAACCGAAGTCCCAGTAGAGTATCCAGCAATTAGCACGCGAGGAGGGGGCGGAAGACCGGAGACCGGCGGGGGTGGGGGAGGCAAGACCCACCCCTCGGCAAACCCCGCAAGGCCCGCGCTCCCGCCTGCGCTGCCTTCGTGCGCCACCTACCGGCTGCCCGCGGCCCCTGCGCGCCCGCCAGAGCTGTTCCTAGGCAGATCTTGATCTCCGTGGACAATAGACAATGGGATTTTTTTTTGAACAATGATTTATTTTGAGGGGTGGGAATAAGGAGGAAGAAGGGAGGGAGGAAGCAGCAGCGTGTTTGTCATCGCTTTAGAAAAAATCTCTGTTCTATCATTGTTTCTGCATATCCATTATATTGAGAACAAAAGAATCCCGTTCTGGAACAACAAAGCCAAGGGAAATGTTTTCTGTGGCTGACATTTAATTGTGTGCACAAGGTGCTGCATTATCACGGGGAGAGACTGTAGAAAGGAACAGGGCGCAGCTTCGGTTCAAAGGCCTGACTCTTTTGCATTAAGGTGTGGCCTCTCTTACATGAGCCCCATTTTATACCGTCTCATATATGACACTCAGGTTAGGCACTACACACAAATCTAGGTGTCCATATCTTTTTCCAGTCCATCACAAGGATTCTTTGAGGATTATTTTTGTAGCCCTCCAAGGTCTATTCTTTTATGGCTAACAGATAATTATGCTTTATCTCACATTCCACACCAAAATGATTCTATTTTTCAGGAGCAGTTCAGAGCCTTGGAGAACACTTAGTCCAATCTCCTAGTTTTACAGATGAAAGAGGTAGAATGGCTTGTCCAAATTCATACAAAAATTAGAGATGGAGTCAAGACAGGAGGCCTCAGTCCCGAGCCCTGGTGTCTATTACGATCTGCTGTTCTATGTCCTTGTGCCCACTGCCACCTGACTTGCTCCTCCTCGTGGCTTCCTTTCTGGCAGGAGACTCCCACACACAGTGACCTGTGTTGCACAAAGATGGGTGGTAACTCAGGGCGGGGCGGGGTGGGGGGCAGAAGTGTGAGCTTCCTTGCTTGGCAGCATCTCTTTCACCCCTCTTCCCACCCTTTCCCCTGTGTACAAGCAAGGGGGCACTGTGGATCTCTTTATTCATTTATGTTGTTATTTTGCTATAAGTTAACATGCAAAACCTACTGCAATTATCCAAAACTCTCCAGAAAATGCTTTTTCTGGGGTGCAGGGCTTGACCTTCTGGCTCAGTGCTAACCTGGCTACTGGAAACACAAGAAGAAATGTCTTCCATCTTTGGAAACAGTGTTCACTTATCTCTTGGCAAAGGTGGTTTGTCCCTGGGAGCTTGAATCATACAGGTTTCCTTCTGAGGTCCATGAAAAATCCTTGGGTAGGTGCAGGTAACGGATCGGAGTTATCTGCTGTAGAACAAAGGTGTTTTTCTTCTCTCAGCTTCCAAAACATGCTGCAAAGCTGTCCCGTTTAAACTCTTAACTGTATCATAGTAACAGAAGAAACTTCAAGTCTTAGACGAGCAGCTTAGTAAACATTTTTTTCACATCCAAAATAAGTCAGCCCATCATAGAAGTCTGCTTCTTTTAAAGGTTGTTCAGTCTTTTTTAAGCAAATAGACTAATCTCACAGTCTACAGACAAGTAGACAAGCAGAGGAGTTTCAAAACAAAAGGCCAGAACATTCTCTAACTCTCTTTAAACTGTCTTCTAAAAGCACAGAGAAGCAGAAAACATACTTGAGTTGCAAGCAATTCTTAAACCTTTCTGCTGGGTTTTGGCACTTTAAGAGCTTCAGTTCATCCAGGGCCCGCATGATATGCTAACAAGGAGCTGAGATCTCTCAATCCCCTTGTTTTCATTTGTTTGTTCCTTTTTTTCCTCCCTGTAGTGATTCATCCTGTCTCTACAAAAAAGCCCACAGCTCACTGATATTTTAATGTGACAATCGCACACTTACAAACACCTTGCTTCAAGGATTGTGTGACGATCAAATATGATCAAATGAGATGATGTAGGTGTAAATACTTTGAAAAGCCTAAGGTACTCCTCAAATGTGAGGTATTCCCATATATTTGAGGTTTTAAAAGTATTGAATCATCAGTTGGAGCGGCACCACAACTGATCTGTAAAGTTGTGATTCAGTTCATTTTTCAGGTAGGAATTTAAGGTTACACTTCAGCGATAAAGCTTACTGTAAATTTTAGAATACCCAAATCTCATTTTAAATAACACCCTCCCATCGTGTTAATCTGGTAATTGCTGGCGTACTGGTGACTCAGTGCTTCCCCAGTGTCCTTATTTGGTAGCACGCAAATAAAAATGATCATTTTCAGATTTAGATTTTCTCAAACCATGGTGTGAGCAGCTATTTTTGCTCTTGCTTCAGTCACCATTGTCTGTAGTAGAAAGTGTATTTAGAGTTGTAAAAACTGTTTCTCCATTTGCAGCCTAAATTTAAATATGGAGTACAGCAACTCAAGTACTCTTCTTGGTCAGATGTAGGCGTCACGGTGATTCAGTCCAGGACTCCTGGCACGTGGCCTCATTTCTAGGCGTGGAAGGACTCCATTTCACGAACTCCCTAAGTACTTCCCAAGACTATCTGCATATTACCCACATATATAGGATGTCTCTTTTGGACACCTCAAGCGATTTGCAGATGTTTCGTAACTAATTTTTGTCATGTCTGTATTGGAGAGATATGGACCCATTGAAACGATACTCAATTTGTGGAGAGTGAAACGTAAGACTGTCAGCTGGCTTCTCTATTACAGGCCCATGAGGCAAACAGAGCCATACTCAGCTCCACCAGAAGAAACGGCTGATGTTACCAAGGGATGAGCAAATCTTGGGACCTCAGTTTTTCCCAATAGTTGTCCTATCTTACTAAAGCAAAGCCTGCTATCACATTTCTCCAGAGGTCAAAGCCCAAACTTAATTCCTGCCTAGGAGGTCGGCTGCTGGACCCATTAACTGATTTAACCTCACGCCTTTACACAGCTCTCTCTGGACCTGACTCAGCTGCCTGAGTCATCCCCAGCTTCCGGTGGCCAGGCCTCCAAATGGCAGTGTCGGTGATGTTCCTTCCAGGATAATCAGGCCAGACTGGTCAGTGGCAAGAAGGACTTCGAGCTGGTTTCAATTAAACCACGTTTTGGTGTCTGTTCCCTCTCCCTTCCATGGCTCCTTGGGGCCACGCTGGGGCCTCTCACTTCTTTGAAGCTTCTATTGATGGGGCCTTGTGGTGCAGGTCGGTGAACATCAGCTGGTCCTCCTGGGTCCCCTTCCCTGTCCTGGCTGCCTTCTCATGTTCCAGCCTTTGTGGGGGACCAGCATGACTTTAAATCCTGACGAAACACAGCGCGGGGGACTGTCACCTCAGCTACTCTACGAGCAGGTGGCTGGAGGCAGGAATAAAGGGCAAACAGTGCTGGCAGGTGCTGCACTCCAGCGGCTCGCGTGACTCTCCGTGCCGAAAGCCACCTGCTCTCCAGCCATCGCAGACGGGCGCGGTCAGTGGGGGTCTGGGCAAGGCGCTGCTCGCTTGCCTGCACTCCCCTCTGGCTCTGCCACCCGTACTGTGGGCTGGTGTCCCTGTCAACCCTGGCAGTGTAGGAAATGCCCAGTGGGAATGCAAAAATCATCATGTCATCTTTCACACATTTATGGTATTTTGGCTATGTTTCTAATAGTTGCTAAGGGACAAGAGTTTATCTCTCTATCTCACATCTCATAAATCTTTTCCTTTTTTTCATCACTAGTGTAAATTCCACTTAGTCCAATAACAAGGTTAAATTTATAGGCTTTTCATCATTACAGAGATGCTCTATCCTATGATGAGGACGATGGCTACATCTGAAGCTTAGTAAATTTATTTTTCCCTTTGCCTGTGTCAGGGTGTCATCTGGAGGATAAGTAAAGATTTTCATTTAGCTGTGTGCAGGCTTTGTTCAAGGCCTCTGTGTGTGTGTGTGTGTGTAAACACTTATGCGAGAGGCTGAAGCCTAGGGGTGAGTTAAGTCACTCACTGTTCTTTCCCCCGAGTCTCTTTTTCAGACAAAAAAGCGGGAGAGTCATCTCACATACCTGGTGGTGTTGAAGAACCCAGGCTGTGCAAACATAGACAAGTTATTTAATCTCTCTGGGCCTCAGTCTCCTTAACTGGGGTGATAATGGTGCCTTACACGTTCATTATGAGGGTTTAAAGCAACAGAATGTGTAAAGAGACTAGTACAGTGCCTGGCTCATGGTAGGCATTCAGTGCCTGCCACCATCACTTTCATTATTCCCAGACAGAATTGCTGACATGCTGATGGAAACTTGAATTGCAGGTAGGACTGAGGGCCCTGGAAAGTTCTGCTTCTCCTTTCGGGCACTGATGGCTGCTTCTCCTCACGTAGGTGGTTACATGGCTCTGCCTGTCAGCCTGCCACACCCACACCACACGGGGGGCTTTCGTGGAGGCCATATGTGGGTGATGCTCTTTCTCTACCCTCTGCCAAGCACTTCAGCCCCACAGATTCTTTCCATCTCCCCACACAGCTCCAGAAGGCCCAGACCCAGATGTGCAAATCACCCGCACTTTCTGGCTGTGGTAAGATACTTAGGAGTTCTCTGCAGCTTTTACTTGTATCTGAACTGAGGCTTCACCTTGTCCCTTTTTCTAGAGGTCCATCTTCATCAGTTACTTTCTGCAATGTTCTGTGGATCTCCTTGAGATCAGCTTCTGTTTCTTAATGTCTAGGAGACATCTCTATCCCCATCTCCATCAAACATCTAGTTTTTGACTAAGGGTTAGATCAAAACATTTTCTGCCCTCCCCAGATAGACAAAATCCATAGAATCAGGCTGTCCTTAATGAGGCACTGGCCCTTCTCTCTGAATTGAATACAAGGTCAGTGCTATGCCAATCTCTCTCTCATCTAATCTCATCACTTCAAGTTACTTACTTTCAAACTTGGTCAGTCAGTCATTCCTTGTAGAAGCAGACAAACCCCTTGAGATTGTGTCTGAGTTGGAGCGCAGCCCCCCCTCAAGACCCTCAGGCCTGCTTTCTCTTCTGCTTCTGAAGCACTAAGTAAGCCCCAAGAATAGCTCCCACTTTTCTCTCTTAAGAACCAAACCCAGTGTGGAAACTGGAGTTTAGATTCAGCTTTTAGAAACAACAGCATATTGTATGTGCTGGCCATTTCCTCCCATCACAGTTGTCCTAGAATGCATCTCTCTCTCTCTCTCTCTCTCTCTCTGTGGTTTTTGCGGCTTACTTCCTCGCATCTGGCCCCGAGTATGTTCACCGAAGGGTAGACGTGTCAGGATATGACCAGCTTGATGCAAAGGCCTGGTTTTTGCCAGACTCTCTGCCTGCACGCAACAGGTAGAATCGGATGCCTCTTGGTAACAGCTAGCATTTAGAACGTAACAGAGAAATGCCTGGAATGCACATGGATGCGCTCATCAGTGTCGCTGATGACCACTCATGAAAAATGCACCGGTAAAGCTCAGACACAGAGGACACACTTTCCCCCACAGAAGTTTGGATACATTAGACCAGTGATCAATACTTAAAAGAGTAAACAGGATGCCCTGTCTGATTTCTCTCTCCTTTGCAACCCCCTGTCTCTTGGTCACTGAGCTCTTTTGTCCTTTCTTTACTTCATATCTTTCAAAATCATTTCTTTCTATTCCTAGTATACTCTAATCCTGGTTAAAGCCTTCCTATCTCATGTCTGATCCACTTCAATAGCATCCTAACTGGTCTATGTACTTCACATCTTTTCTCTTTAAATATCATCCTAGAACTGCCATCTGATTAATTTTGTTAAAATACCACTTTATCCAAACTGTATTGACCCCCAATCCTCCAACTGCCATGCAGGAAAATGTCCCAAACTCTCCTGGTACGGCATTGGAACATCCCATGAAGCAGGTCTCTGGCTCACTCATCTATTTCCCACTTTTCTTGATTAACCTCCCCATCAAATGGATTTAACTCTCCTCATCTAAAGTGCACCAAGCCACTCCAATCCCTGGACACACCATTCTTTTCCTTTCTGCCTTTCCACAGCTCCCCCTATTCTTAGAGAGGTCGGGCTCAAATGCACTCCCAGCTTTCCTCAGAACCCCCGAGATGTCATTACTTGGATGATTCATTTCACGGACTCACTGAGCCCTGTCTCAGGACCTTTCTTCCAGTGTTGAGAGTTGCTCCCTAGTTTTCATACGCTTACCTCTTGTCACTTGTCCTGGGGGGTGAGTTCCTCACAGATGGCTGATTCTTATTCTACTTTTCTTCTAAAGTATTTTGCCCATGTCTTGCCCTAAGTAGGCATTCAAGAATAATGGATTTCCTTAACAGAAGAAAAAGCAACTGAAAGGGAAGCCATTTTCATTCCCCCACTGAAATAACAGGTCCGGTGCATGCTGAATTTGATGGGATGATAGAGAATGTGTTTTCCATACTATTACATATCTAGAAAAAATCTTCTGAGGACATCTTGTGCAATTTCCTGGCTCTGAGCCATCTAAGAAAAGAAAGAGATCTATTATATGCTTAAAGAACCCAGAGGTAGAATTCCTTAGATCTTTTGAATAATTGAGATTCAGAGTAGCACCTATGCCTCTGGGATCTCACTCATGGCTCTAGGCCAGTGGCCTGAAGTTTTAGTTTACCTGAGCAACTCCTACTGTGAATATTTAAAATGTAGTTTTCCATCTTCACCCCAAAGAATAACATTCAGTCATTTGGGAGTGGGAGCAAATGAGTCTAAATTACATAGATATAATACATTATATGTACAAATAATATATCCCAGGTAATTCTGATGCAGGTGGTTCAGAGAATATGCTGTGAGAGAAAAAAAACCCTCTGATTTAATATTTTAAAAAAAGTTTTACTTTAGGCATATTAATCCTAGGTCCATTTTCTGTGAGCATTATAAAACAGATGACTAATAGGTTTTCTTAATAATCACATGTCCTTACATGAGTTTTTTAAACCTCATCTATATTAAGCTCTAAGAAACATGATGTTCCACACATATTTATTAAGTACCAGTGTGCCAGGCATCATAATTATAAAAATGAAAGAATGAAGTAACAATGTAGATACATCCTTCTTCTTAATAAGCTCATGGGATAGTGGGAAAATGAAACCCGTGATGGTGACAGCACTGACCCGTCACCTTTCACCTGAAGTCTGTGGGCATATGTGTGTGGCCGTCCAGCAGGGACAGGGACTTGGGTCCACTGTTCATGACATTTAGTATAGAGATACACCATGTATGTAAATGCCTTGATATGAAGCTGAATATAAGCAAATACACTATGGGGTTACTTCCAGCCAAGATTGGGATCAAGGGGGTGGTGGGGAGGGAGGGACGGAGGTGAGGGGTCATGCCCAGGAGAGGCAGGTTCAGGTCTGGGCACGTCTAGTGGAGGTGTTGACGGACATCCTGGTGGAAAAGGCCGGTAAGTAGTTAGAAAATATGTGCTCAGAGCATTGGAAGACGTGAAGGTGAGAGACACCAATGGCATATTAATCCACAGGACTGGGTTTTTGTCAAAAGGCAAAAGACAAAATTGTCGCAAGAGTCTAGCAGGCAGGAAAAGGGGAATGGAAACACAAGAGAACTGAGAAAAGAGAGACATGACTCAGACAGACTGTATTTCCTTATTAGACAGTTTTGTAATTACTGGGAGGTTGAACTTGCAGTCTGAGAGATGAATTAAAATATTTTACTTACTCATCTAACTAACAAAGTACATTTCATTTTCCCCTTGTTTTCGTGCAAGAAGAGCTTAAAACATTGTCATGTGGACCAGTGTCTCTACTAGACCTGAGAGAGAGAGAGAGAGAGAGAGAAAGACTCCTTAGTATCAGATTAATGCCTCTGTGTCCATTTTATCAGGAGACAATGGTAGGAAGGATAGTTGGAAGAAAGGAAAGAAGAGAAAGAGAACACGATCTCTTTTTCATGGTGCTTGTATTTGCTGCTAACTGAGGAAAACACGACGTGTTCCGGTTGTGACTTGACTGGGTTTCTATGGTTTTTTTGAAGGCTGAGTTTATTCTCAGGGTCTCGAATGGCTGGATGTTGAAGATCCCCTATCTTTGGCCTGTTGAATTAAGACTGATCTACAGCACTCTGCCCCACAGTCCTCGTGGTGCTTTGCTTTTGGCTTTCCTCTTTTTTTGTCTCTTTACATCGTCTCTCCGTGTTTCTGATGTAGTATTGGGTTCATTGGTATTCAGTGGTTGCCCGACTAGGAGCAGAGAAAAGGGGGTAAAGAAATAGCATAAGAGAGTTAAGACAAAGGTGTTGATTTGAAAATTCCCTGTTAAAGGTACACACAAAACCATGCACATAATCCCACCCAAATGCATTTGTGTGTCCTCAAAAGATTCCATACAGCTGGATGCTGTCCTCAGAGGTGGCCCCTGTGAGGATCCATGCCAGGATAACCAGTAGACTCTCAAAGACCTTGAGATGTGTGTTGACTTAATTGACATCAGGTTTTCTGGAGGAAAATGAGACCTTATCTTCCATAACTTAATTCAGGACCATCAGCGTGGCACAGCTGACAAACAGCCTGCCCAGGAAGCCAAGCAGATGTGCTAACACGGTGCTGGGGGGGGGGGGGTTGGCGCGGGCAAGGCCCTCCGCGTTCTGGCTTTGCAGACACTGCCGCAGAGCCGCATGCCAGGCAGCTGTGGTTGAGAGGTGAGCTGATCGCTTTGGAAACACCCCACTTGGCAGAGCAGGCCTTTGTTTGAGATGACTCTGAAAGTAAAAGCAGGTTATCATCTCTGTGCCCAGTGGTCTGACACAGCAAACGGAAGAGCCCCGTGAGGTGAGCAGAGGTGAAAGGAAAATTAGCCAGACTCAAATGGGGTAATTGGAAAAGTCGAGGGAAGGCAGTAAATTATGCCTCTTTCACTTGGTTTAGTTATCATATCGCAAGGATGGATGGACTAGGTCAGAGAGTCATGGATGAAAAGCAAGATCAGGACGGTCAAGGGGATGAGCTAAGAGCTGAGCTCTCATGGGCCCAGCTGAACCGATGCCGCTAGAGCTCCCCGTTCAGCAAGAGGAACAGGACAGAGTAAGTAAAGAGTTGTCTGTGATTATCTGGAGGCCTTTTGCATGGCATCGGAGCCTAGACCTGTCAGTAGAGTACAGGTTGGGAAAGACAAGTCTCACATGTAGAGAAGCAAATCGAGAAAGGCCGTGGAAACGGGGAAGGCGTGTTCAGGACTGCTTACATCTGACCTGCGCCCTTGCTCTCTGCCCTT
This sequence comes from Smutsia gigantea, assembly GCA_032199065.1. Taxonomy (NCBI): domain Eukaryota; kingdom Metazoa; phylum Chordata; class Mammalia; order Pholidota; family Manidae; genus Smutsia; species Smutsia gigantea. The sequence goes on along the minus strand of JAVSCE010020131.1, from coordinate 25,205 downwards.
GGGAAGTCACTCGGCCTTATCGTGGCTTGGTTTCCTCATGTGCGACAAGGCAAAAATTGTGTCACAACCATCATACGTATCAGGCTTTTAGGGCTGTCCCTCATGCCTAGGACACCCACAGGCCAGCTGATGGACACTTCCGAGCACGGTTTTCAGAGCCTTCAACAGCATGTTGGGAATTGGGGGGTGCATTTCTGGCTGTTACGATGTAGGGGTGCTACGCCATTTAGTGGGTGGAGGCCAATAACAAGATTATCTTGTAGCCCACACGACTTTTGAGTGGGTACAAGATCCCTGTAAGTGAAAGACCTGCCTAATATTGTCAGAACTTAGAACCCAATTCAGTTTTTAAAATTTACATGAAGTCTTTTTGGTACCATTTTAATATACATTGAATTTTATACCACCACATAAATCACAAAGATGGTTACACTCAGCTTTGTTCGATGTTGTCAAGAGTTGTTCACCTTTTCAAAGGATCACATCATGGATGGCAAAAACAACCATGTGTATGGGCTGCATTTGTAATTATTACATTCCTGGGGCCCCTCCACATGGGTGAAGCCTTATGACTTGATTGTGACTTCCAGTGTCACAATGTACAGTGTCTTAGCATTTACACATGGAAATGTCCATTATTTTATTATAATAATGATATATGTTTCCTTTATATTAAGGCATTGCACTGATATCTTTTGAAATGAGGGTAGGTTATGTTTATTAATTTCATGCAGTATATTAAAGGGGCATTACAAAACATTTGTTATAATGAAGAGGTGTTAGCGCTACAGGTTTGAAAACCATAGGTTTTCGGAGTCAAGCTCAGCATAATTGTAAGAGTTGTCCTTCCCAGAAATTGGTCCTGAGACAAAGAAGTTACAACCCAAAGAAAGGGTGTTTCTCTTGGTCTAAATTAGCCTCTCTCCTCTCTTAGTTTTTAAATATTTATCTGCAGTCAGGGTATTTGGTGTATTGCCTGTACCTACCCTTAAGAATTTTGTCCTCTAGTTCATGATTAAGATGGGGTGAATGTCAAGTTTCTGTAGAATACTTACCTTCAAGAGGAAAGACCACCTTTTCTTTTCTGTAGATCACTCTAGAAAAACCTTGGGCTTCTGTCTTTCTTTGCGGAAAGACCAAGACAGGCAGGCAGGAAGGACCCCCTTCAGCTAGGGTGCCTCTTGCTTTGTCAAGAGCTGTCTCCCTGCCTGAACCACAGTCCCAGGGCCCCACGCCTGGCTGGGTAGGCCTAGTAGGATTGACTCTCAGGCATCACCTCTGACTTGATGGCCATAAGTCCTGTTGTAAGGGGAGTCCTGTAGGTTTACTCCCTGACATGGGCATAGAGCAAAGGAGCAAGCACAGACAAACGAGGGCTCAGACAAACTGGGGCTCGGAAGGTGTCATGCATACCTAGAAGTTGGTTGTGTTGCCAGACAGTCATGTGGAAGATGGCAAGTGGAATCAGTTTTCTGGGGGTAGGTCCTGGTTTCAGTTTCTTTCCATTAATATACTAGAATGTGAATGGTAAAGGTGCTCGAGTCTAGTCTGGCAAAAGTCAAGGAAAAAAATAGCCATTAAATCTTTCATTAAAGGTTTAATCTGTGATTAAACTGTATTCAGAGATGGATTGTTGTCCCAAGATTGCTTTCCTGTCTCTGAGGTATTATAAGAAAATGAAAAGGAGGGGAAGGACAGAGAGAGAGATGGAGGGAGAAAATTATTGAGGAAAGCTATTAATTGGGATTGAGGGAATCTATAGAGTATCTGCTGAAGGCTGGCTGTGTTTTCAAAGTTGGTCACAATAATACCTCCCATCCCACAATCTCGTCTACCAAGAAGTAGAGCCTAACTCCCTTCCCCCTTGACTTGGGCCCATCACGAGAGCAAAACACCACCTTCTGCTGGAGAAGGGAAAAAGCGAGAGTATTGGTGTGGTGAGAAAGATTAGTTGATACTAAAGCCAGATCATATCCACTGGAGTGGGGATCAGCCTACAGAAATGGATCTTTGATAAAGCCAAACTGGCAAAGATAGCAGAGCATCTGTGGAAACAATGGTGAGCTAGAAGACTGCAAAGATTAAGCAAGGAGAAGCAGCCCCGGGTGGGGGCTGAAGGAGCAGGTTGACAGAAGCTGGAGATATGACCAGGGTGGGGCCTCCTGGGAGAGGCCGTTGCTGGACAAGGTTACATCACTGTAGTTAGAATTCTGAGATGTCAGCTGAAACCTTGCAGCCCCTGACAATGGCCTGGGGCTGGAGCATGGATGTGTGCAGGGTCCTGGAGTGACCACATGAGCTGAGTGGCTAGCTTTGTGGAGTGACTACAGTGCAAATTCTGACGATTTTTCTTGGGTCCTTGGGTGTGTTTCTTGCCCTTTCCCTACCCTGCTCTGAATCAAAGGGTCTTATTCCTGTGGTTGCTTTTCCAAGACTGGAGAATGGAAGCACTGTCAGGTGAGTGGAGGGTGGCGTAGGAAGGGAGACACAAGTACTTCTTCCCCACCCTCTCTGTAGCTGTGCGAGCTCTCTGGCTCCAGGTGTTGCCAGGCAGGGCCACTGTGGTTCCAGCCTCCACCTGTGACAACACCCCTGAGCTCGGGAACCCCTGCCTCCTCCTGCAGCCCTGCCGGCTTCCTGTTTCTGCAGTCTCTGGAGTCCTCCCTGCCCCTGCTGGCCTCTTGGTTCTTCCTTCCCTTGTGTAATCAGTCCCTGCATTCAAGTCTTTCTGTCTGAAATCCTCTGGTGGTTTCTGTTTCCTGGTTAGATCCTGACTGATACACGGGACTCAGGAGTTGGCCAGCTCTGACTCAGGGGAGAACCGATGCGGATCCCTGTGGGAACACCCTGTGGGTGAGGCTGTTGGAAAGCAAGGGGTCTTCAGGACAGCATGGTCTGTGCTTGCCTGATCCCATTCTCTCCACAACCACATCAGCTGTTGTCCTAAGGGAGGGACTTTAATAGAGGAATTGAGTGGCAGAGGAAGGTTTAGCTAATGAACTCGTTAAAATAGGATCACCAAGGATACCACCAACAGCAGAAAGCTTGTGTCAATCAGTTCAGAAATGACCGAGGTGCACTGGTGGGGGCTCATGAACCAGTGGGTCGCTGTGGCATTCCTGGGCCCATACAATGTCTGTACCTTGTATCTGGTTTCAGATACAACAGGTTTCAGATAGAACAGGGAATGATGCTGAGTGCCTCTAATTAAATATTTCTACCACATCAAATTCCCACCAGGACAAATAATGCATGCAAGTGAATCATTATAATTTTTCGCCTTTACTCCAGCCAAGCCACTTGGACCTCTGCTAAGAAGTGATGATAAAAGTGAAGAAAACAAAACAAAGCATATATTCTAATGTCATTTTAAAAATTAAATATTTCCAGGAGATTCTTTGTTATACTGCAAGACAACAGGCTGCACTTTTAAATGATTTTGTTTTCCCTTTCGGATAATCATGGGGAGTGATGCAGCCAAACTAATCCTTAGCTGCGGCCAAGGTCATCCGTGGGCTCCTGCTGACACGTTAAGCCGGACAGAGGATGCAGGGTCTCAGAGGGTGCACAGCCCTGGACGTGTGAGAGGAGACAGGAGGTGTCATTCGGACCACAGGAGCTCCTCATTTGGGTCCAGTTGTACAGGACCCCATGGCCACTACAGGCTACAACGGGAGAGAGAAACACCATCTGGGACTGTGTCCTTGGGGTTGGGGGATGTGAATTTTCATGCTGTGTAATGAACCTGCAACAGGGAAGGACATTCCACTGTGGGTTTTACAGCACGAGGCAATTCTGACAGGAACAGGGATACTCTTTCCAACTCACAGTCAGAATATGAAGACAGCAGCGTAGAAGCTGCCTGGCTTGCAGTGATATATGTAGGGAGAGGATTTAACATCAGAGTTCAGAACAAAGAATAACAGAGTGAAATTATAAAGTCCTAGGGTCATTCGCTCATTTGTTCTACTCTCTTCACTAGAGACAGGGCTGCAGCCAAACATTCTGTGGTAGTTTAAGAACACGGCCAACAATGTTTTGGCACTCCTCCCATCAAAATGCAGATACATATGCCCTGCCCTTGAGTTGTGGTGGGGGCTTGTAAGTGCTTTGGCCACTGGAGTACAGCAGAAGTGACGAAATGGGACTTCTGGGGCTGGGTCGTAAAAGGCCATGTAGCTTTCATCCTGCTGGCTGGAATGTTCCTCCTTAGAGCCCTAAGCTGCCATATGAGGAGCCTGACCACCCTGAGGCCACCCCGTGGAGAGGCCACAGGAAGGAGCTCTAGTTGACAGTCCCAGTAGAGTCCAACTTTCAAGCCATACCAGCAAGGTATTGAGATGTGTGAATAAGTCGGCCCATCGGCCAGGTAAATATTTTTGAGTGGCTTCCATCAATGCCTCAGTAAACAGAAAATCGGCCAGCTGAGTCCCCAAATTCCTGACCCACAAAATCATGAGATATAATAAGATGCTTATTTCATGCCACCAAATTTAGGGGTCATTTGTTATGCAACAGTAGCTAACTAGAACATATTCCTAACTGGAAAAGTTTCTAATCTAGTCCCAAATATATCTTAGTAAGCAGAGCTCACCACTTAGTAATGCTTCAGAGTCAAATAGCCATCAGCATCTTTTATTGAGTGCCTCTTGCAAACCCCAGTGATATGTGGGATATGAAGTATAAGGTTTAGTCTCACCTAAAGGACAGGATAAAATAATAATTACCAGTTACCATTTACTGAATGATTGCTATGAATCCGGCTAATGATTCTTAGAGTTGGTGCTGAAACAGCCGCAGCCGCACCTTGGAATTTGTTAGAAATGCAAATCCTCAGGTCCCATCCCAGAAACTCTGGCAGTGGGCCTAGCAGTATGTGTTTTAGTGAGCCATCCAGATGACTCTGATGTATGGTATGCTCTGAGAATCACTGTAGTAGTAAGCACTTTACCTTGCTGAACCCACACTGTCATCCAGGATTTCTCAACCCTGCTAGGACTGACATTCTGGGCAAGAGAACCCTCGCTGTGGGCAACTGTCCTGTGCTGGGGAAGGTGTTTAGCAGCATCCCCGGACTCTGCCCACTAGATGCCACTAGCTCCTCTCTCCCCACTCGTGATAATAAAAAATTCATCAGTCATTGCCAACTGTCCCTTGGGAGCAGGGGTCACAAAATCACCTCCAGTTGAGAACCACTACCATGACCCTTTGAGACAGAGTTTGAAAATGTACCCAGGGTCAGCTTTAAACAGCTAAGATGTGCAGACATGGTAATGAGTGTAATAAAGGAAGTTTTTACTCATAGTCCCCCAGAAACAGGAGGTGGTACAGCATGACATCGGAAGGCCACACAGGGAAGCACCAGGACAGCCGGGAGGCAGAGGGAGCAGGGGGGAATCATGGGAGGAGCCTTTATTGTGGCTTCTGCGGGAAGGAACAGGAAAGGCAGGTAAGCAGGGTTAGGGGCAGCCATTCTGAATAATTGTAGTGGGCTCTGGTGTTTGGGGCATGGATCTGGTGGTCAGAACAGGAGAGTCTGATAAAGGAAGTGGCTGGGGGAATGGCCTTCAGATTGGTTGATCTGCACAGGAAAGGTGTGCTTGCAGATCAGTGTCTTGTCAATCCTAGGAACTGGCTAGCCCTGGGAGAGCAGGTCTCTCCAGCGTCGGTAAGGCCTCCGATGTCAAAGCATCACAGTAAAAAGACACACTTGACACAGGTAGATACAATTACCCTATTTTACAAAAGGCAAAGCTCAGGTCCAGAGCAGTAACCTGCCAAAAGCCATATCTCCACCATGGGGGGACCAAAAGCTTAGGTCTCCTGGGTCTCTCGAACCATGTTCAGACCCATGTGCCATACTGCTGTTCACCTAGCTGACCAAGTGCACCTGCGGGCATCTGCAACTGTATAAAAAGACAACCGACAGAACAAAGGGAGGATGCTGAATAATTTCTACATAAAATAATTACACGAAGCAATGAGAGGGAGAAGAGATCACGTGTAATGTTCAAAAAAGGCTTTGCGGGAAAATTTCACTCAAACTGCTGGTACCCTCCCTGGAGATGACAGGGCCTTCATGCTTTTGGGTGGGTCTTGAAAGTTGCATAAAATGAAGCCAGACAAAATTGAGAATGAATATTCTGAAAAGATAGGAAATGATGTGATTACAAGGCTCAAAGGCAATAGTGTGCAAGGTCTGATGAAAACAAGGGTTAATAGGCTGCCTTGGTTACTTGAAAGTAGGTAAAGAGAAGGAAAGAGAGATGCAGCTGGGTGACACTCACTTTAATCAGCTGAATCCATCAGAAGCAGCGCCTGAATGTACAAAACTCTCTGCACAATGGACTCCCCACCTCAACGTAATACCATAATATAAATGCCTGGTGTAGATGAAATTTAGAGTAGGAATCAAGTTGGAAATTTCCACTTTGAGTTCCTGGAAGGATATAAGTTAGGCTGGAAATCTGTGACCAACAGGGATCACAGAAAGAAAGTTCTTTCTGCTGGGACTGGACAGAGTGCCAAAGGTTTAGGCAATGAAGTTGACAGGCATTTACTGATTTAGAGTTTTCTGAGTGTGCGTGCAATGCCAGGCATGGCTAGGCTACAAATCATTACTAAATTAATAAAACAGGATCTCTGGCATTGAGGGACTAGCGAAGTAGTGAGCTCATGTCTCTGCAGCAGCAGGCAGAGCAGAGGGTACTTCTGTGCAGCCCAGCCCTGGAAAGGGGCACCATGTGGGCCCCTGGGCACCTGGTGGAATTCCACGAAGCACCTGCAAAGATCCTGGAAGCACAAGACCAGCCCCCTGCAAGTCTCCCATTCTCTCTGGGGCAGGTGCACTTTTGGTCCTCATTCTCACCCCCTTCAGTCATTGCTCTCACGCCTTCGAAGGGTCCGAATCACCAGGGGAGTTGGACAAAGCCCCTTGTCATCGGGCCCGACCCCCAGAGATGTTGAGTCCCTGCCTGATAAAAGAAGCACTCCCTGAAATCTTTGATAACTATGTCAATACCTTTGTTCTCAGTTAACATTTCAGCAGCCGGAATTAGCAAGAATTTACCTAGAACATAAGCTCCAGAGGGGCAGAGATATTTGTCTATTTTGTCCACAGCTATATCCACAGTGCTGGTCCCATATAAGGTACTCAAGTTGTTGTTGAATGAAGGAATTGGGCACATATGCACTGCAGGGGCAGGGGGAGGGAAGAAGTCAAGAGAGAATAAGAAGAAGAAAGGGATACTTCTAATAAGGGAGGTGGAAGGGTATTAAGTGTAAACTTGGCTTTTACCAACGTTCTACTATAGTTGGGGCGGACCCTCAGTTCTTCACTCTGTTGGACAGAATTACAAGTTATAATGGCCCTTCTTAAATCATTTCAGAAATGCTATGCTTATGAAAAAATACCATTCAGTACCTTTCAAGATTTCTGTCTCTTATTTCTAACCCTCAGCCTGTGCCATGTTTAGAGAGCACAAATGCCGAATATTTATGAGAACAAGAATTTTCTGAAAAGGCTCCAGGTGCTCATTTTTATACATGTTCACCAGTTCAACATGAACTCAAGCCCTGGCAACAGCCCGGGACACTGGGCCATCTGCACACCTCCTTCCTGAGGAGATGGCACACGGGCTGGAAGATGCAGTGTGGAGGGAACGGATCTTGGGAAAGAGGAGAAAGGTCAGGACATCTCACCAAGTTAGGCAAATACCTAGTCAAACATCTGCATAGAAGAATTGTATTATCAGGTTTTTATAAAATAAAATTATTTCAGTGGGAAATGCTGTTTTACTCAATATCTGTCAGGCATTATTAGGTTTTCAATGTTACCCCCCCACCCCCACCCCCACCCCCACCCCCACCCCCACCCCACCCCACCAACTCCCTATGTTCTTTAAAGAATTCTCAGTTCTGGTTTTGAATCTAATTCACTCATCTATTTAGAATTTTCTTGGGAAAGACATTTTTTTCTTAGAGACTTTTTCTTTTTTTTTTCTCAGCCATCATTTCTGTATTTGGCCCAGCTCTCATTTTGCTTTGGGTCAGCAACATGTGGGTCTTCAGAAGTGGGCAGGAAGGTAGCTGGCCTCTTTAACAGAGACAAGCAGGTTACAAAATGTCTGTCCAGTGAACATGTCTGCCTCCAGCTTCCCGCTCTGATGGGGTTTACTGCCGAGCTCTGATCTGCTCTAGTTAAAAAAAGAAAAAAAAAGTCCCCTAATTTCACTGTCAAGATTTTGAGAAGCATTCTCATGGTTTTAAAGAGATTATTGCATAATTTGTTCATGTTTAAAGAATTATATTGTTAAATAAATTTAGCTCTCCAGATTCTAAATGACAAAAACAAGTGAAGTTACATCATTTGAATTATGAAGTGATAATGTCTTCCAATTCTGCCCCAATCAAAAGTGTAACAGTTTAAAGCTTATAATAATCATGTTCAAACATATTCAGATTATAATTACTTTTCTTCTGATAATGATAGCCCGTCTGATTGGATGATTACCTATTTGACTTTGATAAGTCTCAGAGGTCAAAAAAGGGATAATTGCAGACATCTGTTTTCTATGGAAAATATAATCTCAGAAAATAGTGTTTAAAGTGACATCTGCAAATGTGTTTTAGAAAGAAACTCGTTGCACATTTAAAATCATAGGGAAAAGAAGCAATTCCTAAGCTACTATGTATCACAGTGTCTATGTAAATAGATGAACAAGTTTAACTTACTAGTATTCATGTATGCATAAGTAATTACAAGCAGGCATGATTATATTTTGTACAGGTAGAATTAGAAATGGAAATAAACTATGAGAAAGGAATCTGAAAGAGTCCTATGATATGGAATGATATGGAGGATTTTTCCCTTTACTTTTGTTTAATTCAGTCTAGACATATATAGGTGTACAATTTTCCTGGTTGTTTTTATTTTGAAATGGGAGCTGGAAGATCTTGTCCTGTCGGTTTCCCCTTGTAGGTAACCTGCCCGCTTATGGGATGGTTCTTAAAGGAGGAAAATGTTCTTTCATGGCTGTCATGGTTCTCTCCGTGGAGGAGGTCCCAGTTTCTCTCTCTGCGGGTGCATCAACTTACCAGCCCTCTTAGGGAGATGCCAGGAGCCTCCATCTCCCTCCACCAGCAGCTACATCCTGCAGTAAAAAGGGAGAACTTTAATATTCCCTTCTACACATGGTAAAACTCACTTGGTTTTAATTCACTAACTCAGAGTCTTTTCTAATTCATGCAAAACCTGGGTAATCACTTTTGCCGGGTTAAGTTTCTTAAAATACAACTTTCACCATAGCTCTTTCAGAAGGAATTCCAAATACCTTAGCAATTCACAATCCTTCATCATTTAACCTTAACCTAGTTTTCTCAACTTTATCTTCTACACAAAACTCTCCTTTTGTTAAATCTGTCTAATACTGAGGGCTGTTAAACTTTCCTGCCTCTAGTCTAAATTTTTGGTGATGCCACTTTATTTTATATCATCTCTGCCTATTAGTTTATTGTTGTCATTGGTTGGTTAGTTTCTGCCCTTCAAGTGTACAGAACTGGATAAACCATAAACTCTGGTTCATAATATACTAGTATGATTGGTACGTACCACAGTCTCTTTATTTATACCAAAAATTTACCTAAATCTACCTTAAATGTTATCTTTTCAATAAGATCTTCCTCTGTACACACAGGGATGATCAGTCCTCTAAGAGAGCTCTTCTCTCCTTTGAACGATTACAGTATATATTCAGTGGAATCCAGACCACCACTTGTATGACGTGTACTGCACGCAGCCTGGTACCCCAGGTGTGTCTGCCCACGTCTGAGGCACAGGCGGCCCTATCCTGCAATGTCCTGCTTCCCCAGTACTTGACTGTAGTGCTACAATAGCCCTTACCAAGTTGTGGTGTATTTTACCTGTGTCCTTCCCACAAAGAGAGTTCTATGACGCCAGACTCAGTTTCTCATTCATCTTTCCATCCCAAGTCCCAACCGCAGTGCCTGACAAATAATATTAATAAGCAGTCATTCAGAATTCCTGGTAATGAAATTAAATGGTGAAGTCCCGGGAAGAAGTGAAGGAACCACAGAATGTCAGACAAGGGATGGACTTCATGATTCATATTCCTTCTGTATCTCTCACAGTGCCTAGGTGAGCACTGAGCAGATATAAATGTTCAATAAATATTTATTGATCAATGGGTGCTTAAACTTCTTCAGAAAATTGATTAACTGTATAAATTATGGAGGATAGACAACTTATCTCATTTCCCCCTAACCATCCCAGTTTTAAAACAATAAGTACTGTGTCTGGGAATTACTGTCAGTCCCTGGTAAACCGGGTCAGCTTAGTTAGAGGTTTCCTGTGTATAACAAAATAAATGCTAATGTTACACTCCCTTTTCAGTAAAGTCTTTTAAGGACCACTTTTGCAAACTTAACTTGAGTTTCTGTATATCTTAAAGGGACTTTAAAAAAAAGTTTCTTGAATATTAGTCTAAAATCCAGGCTCTTCAGAATTTAAAAAAATGTGTTGTTATTCTCCCTGTGCTAAATGAGTAAGATTTTGAAAGGTAACCAGGAAATTTAATTTCTCAGAGTAGGGTTTCTCTTTGGGAGCTTAATGAGACAGCTCATCACAGACTTACTCAAGTCTGTGACTTTTTGGCCAAGCAGGAACTGGGTGAGCCTTCTCCTTCCAGTCAAGGTCGTGCTGCTAGGCTGCAGGCCCCTCCCCTGGGGGGTAGGGGTGCTGTTGTGAGTCACTAAGTCCCTTTTGTGTAAGACCAGGCTCCTTGGATCCTCTCAGAAATCTTTTTATTAAATCTAAGAATTTTCATATTCTCCACACTGTTCCACTTTTATTCCATCCTACATCTATTGTTATTGAGGGAATATTTACTTGCTATTGAAGGAAGTCATGCAGAATGTATAGTCAATAATTTCATCAAGGAATAACTTACCTTTGTGCTTTTGGTGGAAAAGGGAGGGAAATAGTTTCACTCAAGTAGCTTATGAGCTTTTGAAGAATATTTACAAAGAGATATTTTTAGACAAAGAGATTATTATTTTCCCATTTTAGTAGAAAAGCAGCATAAAAACAAAGCCTGAAACAAAACAAAACAGTAGAGACATATCCAGAGAATGTGATGGTCATTGATTTTTTGCATTACTCGTTTAACAAATATCACCCACAGAGCACATATGCTTGTTTCTAGTAAAAGGCTAAAATGAGATTTATTCTGGATGTAACTTATACGATTAGAGATTTGTTGGTCTCTAAGGAGAGGGAGAAAGTAAAACAAATACAAAAATAAACACCCTTTTTATTTTGTCAAAGGTGACAAAACTTCTAACAAAAACAAACTTTTGCCAAAGTAAATTTTGAGCTTTGGCACACTTGCAATTCACACCATTTACATAATTCTATGGTTTCATTTTTGCTTCTTTCGAGATACCTGTTTGAACTAAGTCTAGTTGGCTAAGGGTATGATTCTCTTTTATGCCAGGAAATTGACGTCCAGCTGACAACTAATTCCACTCCCTGCCATAACTCCGATCTTAATGGTCATCATTTCTTGCCTAGACAACCATGATAATTTCTTCCCTGCATTCACTCTGCACACCCATCCCATCTGTTTTTCACAATACAGACAGAATTGATGTTCGGTTTGCATATATGATTGTGTCAGCCTCCTTCCTTTCCCTTCTCTCTGTTTAAATCCTCACTTGGATATGAAGTACTCTGAGGTTGAAGGCCAAGATTACCCACATGGTCCTCAAGACCCTATGCACTCTGGCCCCATCTACCTCTCCTCCCATCATGCACACTCTCTTCCTGTCTCTGCACTTTAGACAGGCCTTCACCTAGTTCCTCACACCTGCCATGCTTCCTCCCACCACAGGGCCTTTGCACATGCTGGTGCTTTCACCAGGAACTTTTTGTCTCTCCTATTCTCCACTTGGTTAAATCCTTTTATTCCTTCAGAGTGCAGCTCAGCACACATCCTCAGGAAAGCTTCTTCCCAGTGACCCTTAGGTCAGATTCCTTTGTGATATGTTCTCTTAAGTCCATGTTCTTTCCCTCAGGCAAACTTGTGTGAGTATATTAATTATATATTCATTTTTGTGATGATGTAACCTCTATCGCCAACTATATGGCCATGAAGACAGGGACCTTGTTTACGCTGGTGTTCACCCCCAGTGCTCAGCGAAGTGATGGGCACATGGAAGTGGCTTGGGATTTCTTGAAAGGGTTTGTTTCAAGGACTATCCTTGTATATGCTGGGCATGTTAAGTAAAGCAAGTACTAGGCTTCAAAAAACAAGAGGAAAATTCTAGCTCTGAACCGATTCTTTTGACTTGCTAGCAGATATAATTTATTTGCTTTGGTTTCTATATCTTTAACACAAGAATAAAAACACCTGCTGCCACCAGGCTCATTACAGTGAATGAACTTTTCTCCAGGGGGTCAGGACCTCTGCGCATTGTATTTCTCAAGCTTTAGATGCTGGCTGGGCTGCTGTAACAGAGAAACCTGAAACACAGTGTTTAAACCAGATAGAAGTTTATTTCTCTCTCACAGAGAAATCCAGGGCTGGTGCATTGGTTCAATGGCATCGGCAACCCAGGCTCCTTATATCTTCTTGCTCTGCCATCTTTAATACACAGCTTCCATCTTGAGGTACAAAATAGGTGCCCCAGCTTTCACCATCAGAGCCCCATCCTAGCTCCAGGAAAGTGAGAGAGAGGGAAGGGCTTGCTACTCCCCTGGCAGGACACGAACTCTCATATACCACTTCCAATTTCACTCTGTTGGCAAGAGCTGAGTCATATGGCCACGCCTAACGCAAGGTACATTGTGGTGTGATTTTCTTATTTACCATTGTATTTTTCCCATTATACTGTGGGTTTATTGAGACCAAGAATATTATCTTGTCCTTCTTTTGTCCCTTCCCCTTAGATGCTACCTAGGCATCCCTCAGAATAAGTCAACAATGGGGGTCCAGAATTACTGAACGTTGGTATGTCAGATGTTTATCAAATACCAGTGTTTTTACATACTCCTAGAAAGCGTGCATTAAGTCTTTCTGCCTGCTCTATTTGCCGCTTTATATAATTCATCATGAAAATGAATCAGGAGTATTTAACCTTGGATGTACACCTGGGCTCGAGGGAATGTATTTTTCCTCAGAAAGGGAACGTGAGATTTTCAAACTGGTTTGTGACCTGAGCATGTTTAAGAACACTGATATTAATGTGGAATTTAAGAGGTTCCAATAAATCTGCTGGGATTCAGAACCAATTGAGAAATAAGGCAAAAGAAATAAGGCAGGTGGAGGCCAAATTTCCCCCTACCTTACTACAAAAGCTAATTTCTTGCCACTGGGTTTCAGCCCCGGGCATGTTCACTATGGATTCAATGTGACCAAAGAAATGACAGTAGAACGTTCTTGGGGTAAAAGGGTTATACACAACTTTATTTCCACAATGGCAGGTCACTCACTAGAATCCCATCCAAAGCGAGTCTACACGCAGCAAGCTGGTCTCTGCCTCTGGGCCTCTCTGCCCGCACAGCCGTCCCAGTCTCTGTCCTCGGCGCCATCACCACTCCAGCCTTGGCTCTGCTCTCCTGCAGCCTTGCAGCCATGCCAGTGTATCACAGAGAGCACTGGGCAGGGCTTTTTATATAGAGTCAATAATGATGCATTGCCCACACATGTGTAGCAAGCTAGCCAACCAGGGCCAGGTGAGAATTCTGACCACAGGAACCTTCACTTTATCCACAGCTAATAGTCAAGAATGCAGCATACATGTTTTGGAAGACAAATGGTCTTTCAAATACCGAATACTAGATTTAGACAAACTTACTTAGCAGCCCTGCAACAAGCCCTTGTTCCTGAGAAAGAGAGGAGGAAGAGACTAGGTGGCATTTATCAGTTTCTTCTTCTGAAAGTCCCCATCATATTAATCACTCTTCCCTAGGGCAAAATAAAAGGTGGGGACGGGAGGGGGCCAAGAGTTTTATGCTGGCACGTCTCTCCCCTCCCACAGGTGTGGGGAAGAAGGGGTCTTCCCTCACAATGAATACTGAAAAACTGTTTTTGACAATGAGTCCCTTGTTTCTGCACTGGTTAAATGAATAGGTTAAAAGCCTTTCCCAGCCCCCAAATATGTGAGACAATGCTAACTATGATACTCATAGCTTAAATTTTTGGTTATTTAGGGGACATGGGAGGCTTCCTTAGGCAGTGCTGTGTTTCCCGCTTTTTGGCCCCAGTCTTTGTCACCTGGGTCTAAAGGCTGGGCCTTCAAAGTCCCTCAGGCAGCTAGCCAGGGCTGGGGAGCAGGTGGCCTTCCTCATGTCTCCTGCTTAGGCCCACTTGGGGCAGGGAGAATGTGGAGATAATCACTTGAACACCTCCATGGTCCCCTAATCAATTGCTTAGGGAAAGAAGTGGGAAAGGGGAGAGCAGGGGATGCTCTGGCCCCTTGAGCCGCTGGGGAGCCTCTGGAAAATGGGGCTGGGGCAGGGGCCTCAGTCTCCAACCTCAGTCACCCTTGTTCATAGGTAAGCAGTGCCCTTTCCCGTCTTGAGGGCTCTTTGGAACGTGTGTCTTGCAGATGGTAAGGAAACTGAGTGTCCTATATGCACATAAATAGCATCCTTAATCATCCTTAACCAAATGCACTATGCCCGCCTTATGATGCTTCAGGAAAGTGACCAGAGCATTCCTGTGGCCTCGTAGGCATTTTCCTTGATTCTATAAAGCCTTTCGTAATACCAAAGCCATATAGTAACACTAAGCTAGTTTTTGCATTTATTCTAGTCTTAGGTTTGGACATTATATTAGTTGTTTAAATTTTCATAGATTCCAATGTTCAGAAGAGTTCTGGGGAAGTCATTGAAATTCATTCTAGGTAGGGCTGCAACCTGGCTAACAAAGACAAATGGCTTTCTATCTGATTCTGAAAGGTCTCTGGGGGAAGATTCCGTAACCAACCACAGCGATCACACATCACTAACATGGGCATACCCCACTTTAAGACAACCTGACGTGTGAAGCCTCTGTGGCAGGATAACTTATTGAGATGCTAATCTGTGCTTAGTTCTTTGCAATTTGCCTCCCCTGCCCTGGCCTTCTGCCCCTCCTTCCCCGCTGGAGGTGGCCAGTTCTATTTTTCTTCTCTGGGAGGTGATAGAATTTCCTTGCACTGTGTTCCTCTCGCTTTAGTAGACAGAGGTGCAGAGAAACGGGGTCCATGGCTCTGTGCTCCCCCTGAAGTCTGAGTGCATCTGCCCAAGGACTGGCGGAGGCAGGGGTAGAACTTCAGCAGGTAGCTGAGTTCTTAGAAAATGGTCTGTATCTCTTTGACCTCTGTGTGATCATCTGTGAAATGAAAGGTTGATTTAATGATGTTTAGGTACCACCCTCTCTCGATTCTGCGGGATTATCAGTCTGCTAAGCTCCGACACCCCAAGACAGTTGTGGAGCCTTTGCTGAAAGGCTTCTGGGGTAGAGTGGCCAGCTTTAGCAAAGAAAAAAGTATATGTAATATTTGGGACATACTTATACTAACAAATTGTTTATTGTTTTATCTAAATCCACGTTTAACTGAGCATCCTATATTTCATCTAGCAACCCCATTTCAGGGCACCTGCATCTTGGGAGATGGGAGGCTGAGAGTGGAAGAAGTTGGCTTCTGTTCATGCCCATCTACTGCATCCAGTGTTTAGGAAACAGGCCTGTATATTTCCTTTCCCGAGGAGTGTGCCCATTTTAAGTGTAGAAAATGAGCCTCTTGGAATGAAAACTACGGGGTTACCCCATTATACTAAAGGTTACAATCTCTAATCTTTATGGAAATTAAAGACCGCCCTCAAGGAGAAACCCACTGCTCAACTGATAAAAATGACACAAGTTCTTCTACATCACCTGCCCCAGGGAGGACAAGACAGATGTTACCAGTGGCAGTTCTATTTGTCTCCTCTCCTCAAAATTTCTATGACACTGGAAAGCAAATGGCCTTTATTATAACACTATTAGCTTTTTTTAAAATGTCTCTTTGAACTTTCCATTCCTTATTTTGAATTGCATTTAAAACCCTTATATGAGTTAGGGTAGTCACCTGTGAATCGGACCAACCTTGATGACACCAGTTAGGCTGCCTGTTATTTCTTGACACAAAATAGGTCAGGATCTAAAACTGAATGTGAAAAGCAGCACAATTTATATTTCATCCAATTAGTGCATATATGACCTTCATGTGAAAGGAACGTGGCC
This sequence comes from Smutsia gigantea, assembly GCA_032199065.1. Lineage (NCBI taxonomy): Eukaryota > Metazoa > Chordata > Mammalia > Pholidota > Manidae > Smutsia > Smutsia gigantea. Next base: position 8,916 of record JAVSCE010020131.1, on the reverse strand, counting down.
TTGGGTGAACAGATTCACTCATTGATTTATCCCATTTTTAATCAAAGTAAAGTACCAACACATGGAGGATGTAGTCACTCAGTCTCAAGATTGAATGCTGTTAAAATTTGCAGCAAATTTAGCATCAAATATATTCTCACCTATAACAAGAAGGTCACTTTATTAGTTGAGTAGGTATGGGCACAAATATGGAAGTCTATGTCCAGTTTTAATAATTTAGTGGAATCTAAGGCTTTGTGAATGAGAATGGCTGACCCCTACTGCGCCCTCAGTACATATGTTTGTACTGAGATTAACATTAGTAAGATCTGTAGGAAATAGGTGCTCTTTAAAGGTGTGTGTGTGAGAGAGATCCTGAGAGATTGAGTGAAAGCAATTCATTTATCAATGTTCCATTTTCCTCAGTGTCAACCTGATCTCTCTTTTCATAGTTTACAATCTAGAAATAGGTTCGCTTTGAGTCACAGGAAGTGCCAAAACCCCATCTATTACTCCTAATTTGCTTTGTCAAGAGATTCCGCTAAGTTGTATTCATAGGGAGGGCAAGTGGGGAACATTTCGGGACGATGAAAGAATGCCAGTGTGATTTGGCTGGGAATACACGGGCATGGTCTGTTTGGATTCAGGACCCTGCTTCTAAAATGCATCTCGAAACAATGTAATATGCTTAAGGGGCAGAACTGTCCTACAGAATAGATAAAATGGCCCAACTTCAAGTAGGTAGACGACTGTTTACAAGGAAAATTTTAAGAGTGCTGGGCCTTGGCGATGCTCTGATGCTAAGCAGGGGTGGAGTGTCAAGTGCAGGGCTGCGTCTGGATGACCAGGGGCTGGACTGAAAGAAGGTGGATCAGATGTGATGATGCTTAATCAAGGTTAAGCCTTAGACTGTTACCTGGGAGAGGAAGAGCTGGTGAATCTGACTATATAATTGCTATTTATCTCTCTCTTTAAAAAAAAAGCGGACTGGGAAAGAAAGGAAGGAAGGGACAATCTTAGGCTCTCTGTAGGTTATTTCTGAATAATGGAAATACTTTAAATTCTTGTTACAATTAATCAGAATCTATGTTCTTTCAGGATTGAAAACTAAATGGATGCTTCATTAACTGGCTTACTGTAGAAGTACAATCATGCAAATTTAACACAGTCTCCTATTCATCCCAACTGAAAACTCTAATGAGGATAGTTAACATCATGAACTTTCACTGGGTGCCAAACATCATGTGGAGAGCTTTGCACATATCATTTTACTCAAACCACACACATGGGGAAACTGAGGCTTAGAGAATCAAAGTGAATTGTGCTATCTCCAAGTTTGTATACAATGCAAACAGGATTTGAATCTCAGAGGTCTTACTCCAAAGCTGTGTTCATAGACATCATGTTTTATTTCATTTCCTGTCTCCCCACAACAGATGCATCCTTACAATCAGAAACCAGTTTTTCTTAAATTGCCAAAGGAGATAAGAGCCTATTTAGATGATAGGAGGAACACTGTGGCAGAGCACAGCTCTGTCACAAACAGGTCTTTGAGACTCCCAGGTGACTGAACTGAAATAAATGGGGAGAGTGTGCTTATCTGACGTGGGGCACGGTTTGCTGCTCTAGTGGGTCGGCAGCGGGCAGAGGGCCAGCCCCTTGGAGACACTGATGCCAGCAGCAGCAGGAAAGGGGCTCTTGGCCCCTGCATTCTTGATGGGGGTTATAAAAAGCTGGGGCATTTTGTGGGTGTCCCCAGATTTTAATGTTTGTTTTTTGGCTTAGGAAGATGCCAAGAGAAGTAACATAGGACTAGGGCTTTTCCAGCTTCAGGAGAAACTGAGATGAGAATGCAGCATTTCCCTTGCAATAAAGGTTAGGTGGGGAAGAGCCATCTTTCACTTTCTAGTGGACCATGACGAGGCCAAGAGTCAGACTCGGCTTCCTACCCATGCTCCTCCACGCAGACAGGCCCCTTCACCTCCCAGGCTCAGTTTCCCTATTGGTACCATGGGGTTAGCATGCTCACCTTGCTGAGTTGTTCTGAGGACTGGAGATCATGGACAGTCATACATAGCACAGAGTAGGTTACTTGATAAATGGCAGTTATTATAGGTCTATAGTTTTTACTGGGGGTGGGGGTGGGGGTAAGAGAAGGCCAAGCCGAGAAAGAAAAAATTTTAAAGGCTGAAAGGAAAAGCAGGAGGGATGGGATGGTGGCATCTGGCCTGTGGGCCCTGGTGTTGCCCCTCCTTACCTCTGCCTTTTAATGAGCCACACGCAGCTTCCGATAAATGAGATCTGGAGTTTGCAAAGACAAAACAGAGCCAAAAGGCGATGTAACATGGAATTATAGACTGCACTTCCCTCTCTAATGAGCCAACCTGCTCGTTAGGAATACAGGGCTGTTTGGAGCCCAGATTGGGTGGTGTGTGCACTTGCGCTCCCGGCCCCCACCGCACATGCACATGGGTGGTTTGAGCGCATGAGCATGGCTGCCAATATCACGGTTGGTTAGTTTCTGGCTCAACACCAGGTGGTGTGATGCACACAGGAGGCAACACGTTGGAGCCTGGTTGTCAAGGGCGACTATGGGAGTCACGCAGCCTTCAAGCTGCTTGGGAAACGGACTCTTGTCAGCCAACGATGCTCTCAAGATTTTGCCGAGTGAAGAGGTGCTCTGGAAGTGAGGGAAGAAGACACTAGCTGTTCCCCCAAAGGGCTTACTGCTCTGCTGGAAGACTATTCACATCCTACCCATGTACACACACACCACACATGCACTGTACACACACTGCCCACATGTGCATACCACACATCACACGTGCACACATGCCACGAACCACATGCATACACACGTACACCCCCCCCACACATAACCCTCTACTCACACACACATCACACATACCTACCACATACAGACCAGAAACACATACATACCATGTCACAGTTACACATATCACAAGCAGCACACATGACACATATGTACACATATCACATGCAACAAATATATGTACACACAGTACACATACTTCACACACATGCATGCTGCACATAGCACACATCATATGTACTATATACATAAGCACACGTCAACCCTACACTATACTCACACTCATGTGCCACAGAGCACACACTTGTTCACACACAGTATGTAACACAGACCACACATATAGACAAATCATCCACACTCCACATTGTGCACACATTTGGCACATGTACGTACATGTACTACTCCCAATTTTATACACACAACATACATGTAGACACACACCACATAAATACATACCACACATATGCACATGCATATATACCACATAGCACACAAATATACATACCACACTCACAGTACACATTTATACACACACACTACACAAACACCCCCACAAAATGCATAGATGTACACACCACACACATTAAAACACATTCCTACACACTACACATATACCTATGCACTATACCCACACACACATACACATGCCTTACACACACACCACACTCATGTACAGAAACCCCTCCATACCTCACATCCATCACACGTGTCCATATCACAAACATGACCACACACGCACCATCCACACCACCCACACATACGTACCCATAGGTACAGACAGAACACCCATCTGACAGCACGTGCACATACACACTTCTACTTCACATACTTACACAGCCCCACCACATGCACACCTCATGCAGACACATGTGTGCTATGCACCACACACCTGATCACACGCACCACACACATGCCAAAATTTCTCAAGTGTCCACGTACATAACACATGTACGTACTACCACACACACAAGCATAACCTCATATAAATCCCCAAAACACACATAACAAGCACACACAGAATATTCCTTGCTATGTCCCCTTGTAAACGTGTGCCCCTTTGGGGACCAGGATGCTTATTTCACAGAGCTCAGAGGTGTGGGGACAGGAAGCACAAACTGAGGCAGTAAGTCACTGGGAGTGATGTTAGGTGCTTCCATGTCTTGATTCCTGAACCCATTATTTTTCTAAAAGAATGGCATCCTGTCCTTACATCCAGTCCTGTTTTAGCCATGCTTTTAGAAGATGTTTCCGGAATTCGGAGGCAGGCGGATTTTGGATGGTGTGGTATGCAACCCAGCGAGGGACCCCCTGTGTCCACTCCCCTATTTCCTTCCCTGTGAAGTAGGTCCCCTGTTGGATGCTATGCTGTTAGGGATTCTGAGACTGTGGATCGAGCACATCGTAAACCCTTAGACAGCAGCGCTGGCTGAGGCCCTGTGGGCAGGAAATCCGCTCATTTTGACATAGGTATCCGTCTCTGTGAAGAGGGACGGCTGACCCAAGATGGGAGGGGCCCCGTGGAGGCGACTTTTCTCCGGACGGCGCTGGTCTCCTTGAGGAGGGCCAGGCCAGCCACTCGGGAGCAGTCTTTGCTGCCAGCAGGGTGGGCGCTCCTCAGCAGCAGTGCCCTGATCGGCCTTATTAAGCCGAAGCAAGTGTTGTTGGCCTGCCGACAGTTCCTGTCCCTGGGACCATTCCTTTCATGTGTGCATTATGTCTGTCCTGAGAAAGCTGGTGACAAGGAATGCTCACGTCAACTGGCCAAATGATTCTGTTCAGTACCTAGCCCGTGAAGATGCTTTCTAGTGTGTATTAAAGTGTGATAAACAGTCTTGGCACTGAGTGTTCAGTCCCACATGTCCAACCACAGGCCTGCACCGCAGGACTCCTTCCAGTTCTTCTATTTCCAAGCTTCTGCCAGCCCAAGAGTATCTATAGATCCTCACCTCAGATCACAAAGTGGGCAACCAGGAACGCTGCTCACTGCTCTGCTCTTTGGGAAGGTTCCCTTCTCCACTGTCTTTCGAGGTCGCCCCCTGAATATAGCTGCAATACAGCTGCCATTCAGTTTTGGTTTGCCACAATTCTCCATGGGTTTCTATTGTTTCTGAATGTGTGTGAGGAGAGGCACTAACTGCCTTTGTTCCAGATCACCTTTTCCAGGATGTTTGTGTAGAGAAAAGCCTTGGCAGACAGACAGTGTCTCCCTCCAGAGCAAGGGTCAGACGTGTTTACTGTCTACTATAGAAGCTTTGGGTCTCCTCAGCTCAAGACTTCTCCTAATCCACTTAGCACTCTTTGCATTGCCTTATAGAAACTGGAGTTCAGGAACTGCTGCTGCTGCTGCAAAAAATGTTGATACCCTGGCTATTGCTATTGTGCTCAGTAATAAAGTTCTTTGTCTCTGACCTTCCGTCTTCTGCTAGCCCTAACGCAACCATGGCAGGATAATTTGTTATCTTAAAATCTCAGACCCTTCATAGTTCTTGACAAGCTGACCCATCATAAACCAAGCTTGGACTTCTCTCCTTCAGGTGGTCATGGGGGTTACTCCTCTGGCAATAGGTGAGAGCGGGAGATAGGCTCTGGGGCAGCCATGATGGGCGACAAGGGGATCCGGGCTCCCTGCACATGTCGCTTCCTTGTGTTTCTGGTTCTACTTATTCCATCTTACAGTGGATAACTCCTGAGTCTGTCTGACTTCACGACTTGGCAGTTCTAACAGAACCCAGATCACAGTGGACAGTCTGAACTCCACACTATATCTTTTCCTACTACTGACACTTGCATCGTCATAGGGTCTGTTGGATCCTATGGCTCAGGGCAGCTTGCTCCATAGCCTGCAGCTGCTGCCAAGCCCACGCACACTCCAGGGCCCACGAAAGGCTGGTGGTCTTCTGTGTCACCCAGTACACGGACTAGGACGGTATTTTTAGGTGTGGAATGTGCTGCTTGCAGAAGAGGCTGAAGAGCCCCGCCAGTGGTGCACTTCCTCTTTCTGTGATAGAGGATGCAAGGTGCTTGTCTTTCACTGTAGAGGGGCTGTCCTGGACCCCCAGAGGCCGGCTGCACTGGCAGCTCCGTGATTCTTCATATATCTCGCCCTCTGAAATGCACATCTTCCCAAGGCCTGAAGCGTAGAGAAACCTGTGGCTCATCTTGCCCAATCGACATAATGTCATCTATGTAATGGATCAGTGTGAAGTTCCACTGAATGTCCAGATGGTCCAGATCTCCTGGGATTGTACTGTGGAAAAGGGTCAGTGAGCTATAAAAGACCTAGCACAATAATGAATTATAATTAATATTGTTTTTCAGTTACCAAATCAGTGGCATATTAATCTATTCTAACAATGAAATCATGTCCAGAGCAGCAGCTTTGATTAGAATTACTACTTAGCTACGTCTATACAACTAACTAGGTGACAGTCATTCTCAAATACATACCTGGTGTCTGCAGGTGCCAGACTAGCAAATTAATTGAAGGACTGTTGGGGACCACCACTCTGTGTCCTTTAAGTCTTCAGTGGCCACACGTCTCCATCCCTGGAATATGATATTCTTTCTGATTTACTATCTTAGCTAGAGACAAGGTGGGGCTGAGGGCAATTTCCGGGACTTCCATCTGGCCTTCCCCCTGCGGTAGCTCAGCAGACCAAGGATCCACTGTGGACACCACACCAAATGTATCAATTCTGCTGATACACTCAGGGCCTGGAGTCGTGACTACTGGGTGAGTCCAGGGTCTACCCAGGGGACACACTGTAAGCCAGGTTTTAGCCAGGACTTTATTTACTGGCCCTGTGAGTTCCAGCTCTGACAGGGGACTAAGATAGCACTTCAGGTATCAAAACCAACACAATCCTGTGTCTGATACCCTCAAACACCCGTGTATTTCCCTTTCCCCCGTGCATGTGGGCCTCTTTGGGAGAGGAGTGAGGGACCCATCGTGGTGGATACTTGCCATCGTGTTGCAGCGTCACTCTGCCTAGAGATCTGGCCACCTCTTTAGTGCATGGGATCGAGATCTGAAAATCTTCTCAGGTCCAGGAAATAAAGCCAGTGGTGATGACTGCTTATTGGAGTGACGACTCTCTGCTCCTGCTCTCCATCAGTGCCTTCTTCTGATTGTAGGTATCAATCAGCACCCTCCTTGACTGACCATTTTGTCTTATGTTCAACCACTTTGATCAAACATACTCAAAATCGAATTCCAGGGATACTCTCTGACTCCTGCTGGCTCATGCCAGCTAACTCTTAGAGCTCCTTTGGGATATAGTATCTTTCTTTCCTTATCAAACTCAATATATCCCCAGCTACATTATGCTGAAATTTAATCTTTGTTATTGACCTGGCAGTCAAAACAAGAGACAGCTTTTGTTGGAGTGTGTGTGTGTGTGTGTGTGTGTGTGTGTGTGTGTTTGGAGGACCTGTTACCTTGCTAAGAAAAGAACTCTACAGTATCTTTCTGAATGTGAAAAATACTAGCTTTCATCCTGGGGAGACCACCTCCAAACGCTCGGAGGATTCAGCGGGTCCAGAAATCAAATCTTTGGAACATCTACACAGATGATTTCATTCCAGTTTTAGGGTCTCACGTGTTCCCAACCACAGCCTTGATCCCACAACAGATCTGCCTTCGTTGAACATTTAGACATTGCTGGAGCTTTGCAATCCTAACTATCAGCTTCTGAGTTTGCTCCTCCACATCTTCCACCTCAGGAGATGAAAATATCTCTTCCTAAACCACCAGCAAGGCCCTCTAGCTCCCACACTTAGCTTTTATCTCTATGTTAACTGTTCTCAGCTTGTCATTACTCCCCTGCAACCTGTCACTACAACTTAGTAGCAGCCAGTACACGCCATTGTGCTTGTAGACGACGTCCCCCAGCCCCCATTTCTCACATGTATTTGTCACGTCACAGGCAAAGGCATTCTCCCCCACCAGTTATTTCAAGTAACCACACATGCAATCTTCAACAACTAGGTTGCCACCTTGTGTCAAGGAACATCTGTACCTCACATATCGCTCAGGATGGATGCGGTCTTCGTTGTCAGCCATGCTGTGAGTTCCCCACTTACAAAACCCCGTCTTTTCACCAGCTTTCTCAGACCACTCCTGGCATCTCCTCAAGCAGCAGACAGCTACACAGGATTAGATGCATAAGATATTTATTGGAGTAAACACCCATAAAGAGTAAAAGAGGACCAGGAGTGTACAGGAAGAGTCTTTAGAATGCAACGCATCTATGACGTCTGTGAAGGAAGAGAGGGAGGGAAGCACTGAACAGGAAGAGCTGTGGCTCTCTCTGTAGCTCTGAGTGAGTCTTGGCCAGGTCAGTGGGAAGGCCCTGAGCTAAAGCTGCTCATTAGAGAATTCCACCTCGGGCAGGAACGGATCAGTCTAGGAACCCCGTCATTCCCTCTCATCGACTGGGAGCAGCCCAGAAAGCCACAGTGGATCCACACGTGAGGAGCTAGAGGCTGTTAATCAGCTGTGCCCCCCACAGCTGGTTCTCTTCAAGGGAGGTCTGCATGTTGCACCTCCATGGCCACATGATGGGAGAACAACCCTGCCTGCAGGACTGATAGAGACAGCCGCCAAGAGGAGAGCAAGGCACCCAGCCTCCGGGTGCTCTTCAGGAAAAGAAGTTAACTAGGCAGCAGGGAAGTTAGGGTGAAGGTTGACAGAAAACAACTTCTGACTTAGCTTTCCCCCATCCAGTCATACCTTTCTCCAACTCGGTTAAGTTGGGAAGAAGTTAAAGAAGACCCTTTAGGGTCCAAAGTACTTAAAAACAGAGGCAGCTGTAATAACCAGAGCTTAAAACCTACACTGGCAAGTGTGATACCTACCGAAGCTTCCAAAGCACCAGGTTGCGCTGAGGGTGGCAGTCTCAGACATAATTCCAGATGTGGTTGGTCAGGCCACCCCACTTGGAATGCACATCTCCTCCCAACTTCCAAGTGACTCTCTCCATCTGTGAACAGTAGACTAAGGCAGTATCAATATCAAACAAGCCTCAGGTTACCTCCCATGGAAGTACCTGATGCCAGCATGAACACTAAGTAATTCCTGACTTAAGACTTTGTTGTTTCAGCAT
>JAVSCE010020130.1:0-117367 GCA_032199065.1 Smutsia gigantea | reverse complement strand
ACAGATCAACCAAACAGAAAATAAGTAAAGACACAGAGGCACTGAACAACACACTAGAACAGATGGACCTAACAGACATCTTCAGAACTCTACACCCAAAAGCAACAGGATACACATTCTTCTCAAGTGCACATGGAACATTTTTCAGAATAGACCATATACTAGGCCACAAAAAGAACCTCAGTAGTTTCAAAAATATTGAAATCCTACCAACGAACTTCTCAGATCACCAAGGTATAAAACTAGAAATAAATTTTAGAAAGAAATCAAAAAGGCTCACAAATACGTGGAGACTTAACAACACTCTCCTAATTAATCAATGGGTTAACGACCAAATCAAAACAGAAATCAAAGAATATATGGAGACTAATGACAACAACAACACAAAGCCACAACTTCTGTGGGACGCAGCAAAGGCAGTTCTGAGAGGAAAGAATATTGCAATCCAGCCTATTTAAAGAAGGAAGAACATTCCCAAATGAATAGTCTAAAGACACAATTACTTATTGGAAAAAGAAGAACAAATGAGGCCCAAAGTCACCAGAAGGAGGGACATAATAAAGATTAGAGAAGAAATAAATAAAATTGAGAAGAATAAAACAATAGAAAAAAATCAATAAAATCAAGAGCTGGTTCTTTGAAAAAATAAACAAAATAGATAAACCCCTAGCCAGACTCATTAAGAGAAAAAGAGAATCTAAACACATAAACACAATCAGAAATGAGAAAGGAAAAATCACGACGGACCCCACAGAAATACAAAGAACCATAAGAGAATATTATGAGAATCTATATGCTAACAAGCAGGAAAACATAGAAGAAATGGACAACTTCTTAGAAAAATACAACCTTCCAAGACTGACCAAGCAAGAAACAGAAAAACTAAACAGACCAATCACCAGTGACGAAATCGAAGTGGTAATCAAAAAACTGCCAAAGAACAAAACCCCTGGGCCTGATGGATTCACCTCTGAATTCTACCAGACATATAGAGAAGAAATAACACCCATTCTCCTTAAAGTTTTCCAAAAAATAGAAGAGGAGGGAATACTTCCAAACTCATTCTATGAAGCCAGCATCACTCTAATACCAAAACCGGGCAAAGACCTCACCAAAAAAGAAAATTACAGACCAATATCCCTGATGAACGTAGATGCAAAAATACTCAACAAAATATTAGCAAACCGAATTCAAAAATACATCAAGAGGATCATACACCATGATCAAGTGGGATTCATCCCAGGGATGCAAGGATGGTACAACATTCGAAAATCCATCAACATCATCCACCACATCAACAAAAAGAAGAACAAAAACCACATGATCATCTCCATAGATGCTGAAAAAGCATTTGACAAAATTCAGCATCCATTCCTGATTAAAACTCTCAACAAAATGGGTATAGACGGCAAGTACCTCAACATCATAAAGGCTACATATGACAAACCCACAGCTAACATCATACTTAACGGCGAGACGCTGAAAGCTTTTCATCTAAGATCGGGAACAAGACAGGGATGCCCACTCTCTCCACTGTTATTCAACATAGTACTGGAGGTCCTAGCCACAGCAATCAGACAAAACAAAGACATACAAGGCATCCAGATTGGTAAAGAAGAAGTCAAATTGTCACTATTTGCAGATGACATGATATTGTACATAAAAAACCCTAAAGACTCCACTCCAAAACTACTAGAACTAATATCTGAATTCAGCAAAGTTGCAGGATACAAAATTAACACAAAGAAATCTGTTGCTTTCCTATACACTAATGATGAACTAACAGAAAGAGAAATCAGAAAAACAATTCCATTCACAATTGCATCAAAAGAATAAAATACCTAGGAATAAACCTAACGAAGGAAGTGAAAGACCTGTACTCTGAAAACTACAAGACACTCCTAAGAGAAATTAAAGAGGACACTAACAAATGGAAATGCATCCCATGCTCTTGGCTAGGAAGAATAAATATTGTCAAAATGGCTATATTACCTAAAGCAATCTACAGATTCAATGCAATCCCTATCAAACTACCAACAGCTTTCTTCAATGAACTGGAACAAATAATTCTAAAATTCATATGGAACCACAAAAGACCCCGAATAGCCAAATCAATCCTGAGAAGGAGGAATAAAACAGGGGGAATTACACTCCCTGACTTCAAGCTCTACTACAAAGCCACAGTAATCAAGACAACTTGGTATTGGCACAAAAACAGACCCACAGACCAGTGGAACAGAATAGAAAATCCAAACATTAACCCAAACATATACAGTCAATTAATATTTGATAAAGTGCCTTGGATATACAATGGGGAGATGACAGCCTCTTCAGCAGCTGGTGTTGGAAAAACTGGACAGCTACATGTAAGAGAATGAAACTGGACTACTGTCTAGCCCCATACACAAAGGTAAACTCAAGGTGGATCAAAGACCTGAATGTAAGTCATGAAACCATAAAACTCATAGAAAAAAACATAGGCAAAAATCTCTTGGACATAAACATGAGCAACTTCTTCATGAACATATCTCCCCGGGCAAGGGAAACAAAAGCAAAAATGAACAAGTGGGACTATATCAAGCTGAAAAGCTTCTGTACAGCAAAGGACACCATCAGTAGAACAAAAAGACATCCTACAGTATGGGAGAATATATTCATAAAAAACGTATCTGATAAAGGGTTGACATCCAAAATATATAAAGAACTCATGCACCTTAACAAACAGAAAGCAAATAATCCAATTAAGAAATGGGCAGAGGACATGAATAGACACTTCTCCAAAGAAGAAATTCAGATGGCCAACAGGCACATGAAAAGATGCTCCACATCGCTAATCATCAGAGAAATGCAGATTAAAACCACAATGAGATATCACCTCACACCAGTGAGGATGGCCAACATCAAAACACAAACAACAACAAATGTTGGCGAGGATGTGGAGAAAAGGGAACCCTCCTACACTGCTGGTGGGACTGCAAATTAGTTCAACCATTGTGGAAAGCAGTATGGAGGTTCCTCAAAAAACTCAAAATAGAAATACCATTTGACCCAGGAATTCCACTCCTAGGAATTTACCCTAAGAATGCAGCAGCCCAATTTGAAAAAGACAGATGCACCCCTATGTTTATTGCAGCACTATTTACAATAGCCAAGAAATGGAAGCAACCTAAGTGTCCATCAGTAGATGAATGGATAAAGAAGATGTGGTACATATACACAATGGAATATTATTCAGCCATAAGAAGAAAACAAATCCTACCATTTGCAACAACATGGATGGAGCTAGAGGGTATTATGCTCAGTGAAATAAGCCAAGCCGAAAAAGACAAGTATCAAATGATTTCACTCATATGTGGAGTATAAGAACAAAGAAAAAATACTGAAGGAACAAAACAGCAGCAGACTCACAGAACCCAAGAACGGACTAATAGTTACCAAAGGGAAAGGGACTGGGGAAAATGGGCGGGAAGGGAGGGATAAGAGGGGAAAAGGGGCATTACGATTAGCAGATGTAATGTTGGGGGGGCACGGGGAGGGCAGTACAACTCAGAGAAGACAAGTAGTGATTCTATAGCATCTCACTACGCTGATGGACAGTGACTGTAATGGGGTTGGTGGGGGGGACCTGATGAAGGGGTAGTTTAATAATCGTAATATTGCACATGTAATTGTAAATTAATGATAATGAAATAAATTATATATTAAAAAAAAGATAAATAATGTGCGACACGATGACTGTAGCTAACACTGCTGTGTGACACATTTGAAAGTTGCTAAGACAGGAAATCCTAAAAGTTCTCATCTCTAGGGGGAAAAAAATGTTTTACTTTTTTTCCTTAAAAAAAAAAAATCTCTCTCAGAGACATTGCTTTTAATTCTTTTGAGTATATGCCCAGAAATGGAGTTGCTGGATGGTTCTATTTTCACTTTTTTGAGGCGCTGCCTTACTGTTCTCCCCAGTGGCTGTATCAGTTCACATTCCCACCAGTAGCATGGGGGCTCCAGATTTCTCCACATCCTCATCAACACATGTTCTTTTCTTTTTTTCCTTTTACAGTAGCCATCATAATGGGTGTGAGGCATAAGCCCAGTTTTATATCCCGCTCAATGTCTCCAGTAAGGGAGGACGTAAAGGAAAAGGGGCTCTGTTCATATGGATAGCGATCAGACAGACATTAGGCTCTGCCAGTAAAGGGCACTGAAATATTAACAAGGCCTAAATAAGTACGGGGAAGTACTATGCATGTACAAGCATTGGAAGGTTCAATATTATAAAGATGGTAATTTTCTTCCAATTGGCCTAAATATTATTCAGTGTAATCTCAATCAAAACCCAGCAGGCTTTTTGTGGAAGCTGTCAGAGTGATTTAGAAATTTATAGAAAATGCAAAGGACCAAGAATAGCCAAGACAATCGAGGAAAACAAGACTGCAAGACTTATTCTACTAGATGTATTATAAAATTCAGTAATTAAGATAGAGTGGTGTTGATTCAGGATAGAAAAACAAGCCAGTGGAAAAGAATGAAGAATCCACAAATATGTAGTTACTTGACACACCAGTGCAATGAGGAAAGGATGGCCTTTTCAATAAATGGTGCTGAATCAACTACATAGCCATATGCAGAAACGAATCTTGAACTCTATCTCATATCATACATAGATATCAATTGCAGAATAATTACAGTTCTAAATAGGAAAAGTAAGACAATACAGCTTCTGTAAGAAAACTTCTTGGGGGTAGGCTAAGATTTCTTAACAGGATACAAAAAACACAACCATAAAGGGGAAAAAATTGATAAATTGGGTTACATTAAAATTAAGAAATTCTATTCATCAAAAACAACCATTATGAAAGGGAACAGACAAGCCATAGGATGGAAGGGTATATCTGCAGTGTATTTCTCCAATAATGGCCAAATGAATTGGAAAAAGATAATTCAGTTAATATATGGGCAAGACTTGAGGGCCACTAGGCAAAGGGCATCCTAGCTACTGAACATATAAAAACGCTCAGCCTCCTTAGTCATCAAGGGAATGCAAACTCAGGCTGGGGGCGGTCTGCGTTAGTGGGTGTGGAGGACTGGGATAGTCACACAGTGCGGGTAGGAATGGAAACTGGTACAATCATCTTTGGAAAACTGTTTTGACAGTATATCCCAAGCTGAATATATGCATAGGCTACACCCCAACAACCCTACTCCTAGGTATACATAAGCAACAGAAGAGTGTACATATGTGCCCCCAAACTCAGGCTGAAGAATGCTCAGAGTAGCACAATCTGTAATGGTTCCAAACTAAGAATGAGAATCATCCATCTACAATAGATGGCTAGACAGAAATGTGGCTATTGATACAATGGGAGATTCCAGAGCAGTGGACCCTGGACACTACGCATCAGAATCCTCTGGCAGGCTTGTGAACCTACTGACTGCTGGGCCTACCTCCTGTTTGCTGGCATCACGTAGAACTGATCTCACATTTCCTCCCCTTAGCTGCCTTTATCACAGAAGATGGCTGCCAGCCACCCCTTGAGGGTCCTTTTCTCCCCTATAGCCTCTAGGAGGCTTAGGAGGCCTGGCTTCTGATTATTAGTGCAAACACAAAATCTCTCTTCTGTCAGGTCAGCCCTGTACCCTGACTTAGCTGATATGAGCATTACCTCACATAACAGTGACAACATAATTGGAGCATAGTCATGACATAATATGGCAGCTGTCTTTATCCATTTCATACAGAAGGAATTGGCCATTAGTGAGATTAACTGCAAGGCCATGCTGCCAGGCTGAAGTAGAGATGACATTCAAATCCACAGCTTCTGACTCTGAGTCTAATGCTCCATCCTCCATTGCTGGCTACATCCTCAGGATGAGAGGCAGGCTTCCCTCTCTTCTCCATTCATGCACGTGCTACCAAAGTTCCCCATCCAAGGTGAGGCCCCCTTTCTCCAGGAAGCAAACACTGCAACCCAAAGCAAGATGATTTTGTCTGACGTGAATTCAGTATTGTTTAGCTACAGACTGTGCTTCTGGGCATTAAAAACTCAGCCCTGTTAGAACTCCTTTCAGAGTGTCTGCTGCTTCTGTGGCTAATTGACTGTATGGGGAGAGGTGCGTACAGCTGTAGGGAAATGCTGGTCTTTCAGTTATTTCTCAGATGAGCAGGGAACATCGTTTCTTCCGTACATCAGCATTTTTGAAACAGCTGCTTGTGACTTTGGCAGAGGTTAGGGGGAAGTGGGGACTCCCTGAAAGCAGCCTGGCAGCTTTCAGCACCTAAAGAGATGCAGCACCAAGGGCAGCAACTCAGCCCCACTGGAGGATAAGTGGCCAGAAAGCAGAGGTTCTCAACCCTGGCTGCCATCTGCACTCACCTAGGGAGCTTAAAACAGACCTCCGATGTCTGGGCTCCACCCCAGTCAAATTGAATCGAAACTTCTTGGGATAGATCTAGCATATATATACATATATTTAAACCCCTCTTTCCCAAGTGACTGTAATATGCAATAAGGATTAAGAATGACCATAGCAGATTAAAGATGGCGGCGTGAGAGGTGAGACAGAGGCTTCCTCCTAAAACCGCATATAATATGAAAATATAACTAATACAACTTCTCTTGAAACAGGAACAGGAAAGAGGACTGCAACAAACTGCACACACCTGGAGACAAGAGCAGTCCTCACGGAAAAGGGTAACGTACTAAAGCTGTGGTCCTGTGGGACCCAAGCCCTTCCCCAACCCCAGCGCACAGGCAGGAGGAAGACAAATGGAGCAGGGAGGGAGTGGAGATTTGGGACTGCTGAATACCTAACTCTGGAGATCTGCTCTGGGAGCACAAACCTACATTTCATGGTGCTTGCATGATACTCTCATAATTAGGGGGTTGGAGAGCTAAGACAGGCAGAATTCCTAGAGAGACTAAGATTCCAGCTGCTTGTGGAAAGCAGGGATCCATATCCAGCTGCTCTGGGACAAAAGAAAGGCAGGCAGTATGAGAGACTTCCTAACAAGGAAGCCCTTAGCAAGAGGGCTGCTAAAGGGGCAAGGATTGCACAGAGCTTACTGCTCAGGAGAAAGGACAGGTAGGCAAAATTGTCTGGGTGCACTCAGCCCAGCAGATTGGGAGCTTTCACGATCTTCAGGTGCTCCAGCTCCCTGGCTGCCTGCATGGCTCCAGGAACACCTTCCGTGACAGGCAGCCTACTGCGCCTTTCTCCCAGCCAGCCCCACTGGGCTTGCAAACTGGGAAACCCTACCCTGGCCTTAGCCCAGCCAGAGGGAAGATCTCTCTACAGCAACTAAGAACACAAAGCAGAGAGCTTATACCTGTGTGTTCAGCCCACTGGTTCAGGCAGTGGAGGCAGGCATAGCAGCCAGGAACCAGGAAACAGCCCTTTCCTCCCCGGAGGCACCAATACCACTCCCCTACAATCCCTGACATTGCTTCAGGGGATGAGCAGCTCCAGAGAGTAGAGCTTCTGGGCACTAGAGGGCGCCATACACAAATATGAAACGCCAAAGGAACCTGGTCCAGAGTTAAATTATTAATACAACTCCTGAGAAAGATTTAAATGATATGGACCTCATGACTCTCCCCGAAAGGGAGTTGAAAATAAATATCATTAACACACTCATGGAGGTATGGAAAGATATTCAAGAACTCAGGAATGAATTCTGGTTGGGGATCCAATCATTGACAAGCACAATGGATGGTATTAAAAGCAGATTGGATATGGTGGAGAAGACGATCAATGAAATAGAAACTATAGAGAAGAGGAATACAAAGAAGCTGAGGCACAGAGAGAAAAAAGGATCTCTAAGAATGAAAGAATATTGAGAGAACTGTGTGACCAATTCAAACGGAACAATATTCGCATTATACGGGTACCAGAAGAAGAAGAAGAGAGAAAAAGGGATAGAAAGTGTCTTTGAGGAGGTGATTGCTGAAAAATTCCCCAATCTGGGAAAGGAGATAGTTTCTCAGGCCATGGAGATGCACAGATCTCCCAACACAAGTGACCCAAGGAAGACAACATCAGGCCATATAATAATTAAAATGGCAAAGACCAAGGATAAAGACAGACTTTTAAAAGCAGCTTGAGAGAGAAATAAGATCACATACAAAGGAAAACCCATCAGGCTATCATCAGACTTCTCAGCAGAAACCTCACAGGCCAGAAGGGAGTGGCATGATGTATTTAATGCCATGAAGCAGAAGGGCCTTGAACCAAGATTACTTTATCCAGCAAGATTATCATTTAAATTTGAAGGAGGGATTAAACAATTCCCAGATAAGCAAAAGCTGAGAGAATTAACCTCCCACAAACCATCTCTACAGTGTATTTTGGAGGGACTGCTATAGATGGAAGTGTTCCTATGGTTTAATAGCTGTCACCAGAGGTAATAAAACCACAAAAAAGAAAATAAAACAGCTAATTACTAAGAAAATGCAAAATTAAATTAACTATCTCCAAAGTCAATCAAGGGGATAGACAAACAGTACAGAACAAGATAACCTAATATATAAAGAATGGAGGAGGAAGAAAAAGGAGGAGGGAAAAAAAGAAAAACAGAAAAGAACCTTTAGATTGTGTTTGTAATAGCATATTAAGTGAGTTAAGTTAGACTCTTAGATAGTAGGGAAGTTAACCTTGAACCTTTGGTAACCACGAATCTAAAGCCTGCAATGCCAATAAGTACATACGTATTCATAATTACTCTAAATGTAAATGGACTGAATGCACCAGTCAAAAGACATAGAGTCACTGAATGGATAAAAAAACAAGACCCATCTATATGGTGCCATCAAGAGACTCTCTTTAAGCCCAAAGACATACACAGACTAAAAGTGAAGGGATGGAGAAAGACATTTCATGCAACTAATAGGGAGAAAAAAGAAAGAGCTGCAGTACTTACATCAGACAAAATAGACTTCAAAACAAAGAAAGTCACAAGAGACAAAAAAGGACATTATATAATAATAAAAGGGTCAATCCAACAAGAAGATATAACAATTATAAATATCTATGCACCCAACACAGGAGCTCCTACATATGTGAAACAAATACTAACAGAATTAAAGGGGGAAATAGAATGCAATGCATTCATTCTAGGAGACTTCAACACACCACTCACTCTAAAGGACAGCGCAACCAAACAGAAAATAAGTAAGGAGACAGAGGCACTGAACAACACATTAGAACAGATGGACCTACCAGACATCTACAGAACTCTACACCTAAAAGCAGCAGAATACACATTCTTCTGAAGTGCACATAGAACGTTTTCAGGAATAGATAATATACTAGGCCACAAAAAGAACATCGGTAAATTTTTTAAAAATGAAACTAGAAAAAGAAGAACAAATGAGACCCAAAGTCAGTAGAAGGAGGGACATAAAAAGATTAGAGCAGAAATAAATAAAATCGAGAAGAATAAAACAATAGAAAGGATCAATGAAAGCAAGAGCTGGTTCTTCAAGAAAATAAACAAAATAGATAAACCCCTAACCAGACATATCAAGAAAAAAAGAGTCTACTCACATAAACAGAATCAGAAATGAGAAAGGAAAAATCACGACGGACCCCACAGAAATACAAAGAACTATTAGAGAATACTATGAAAAATTATATGTTAACAAACTGGACAACCTAGAAGGGACAACTTTCTAGAAAAATACAACCTTCCAAGGCTGACCCAGAAAGAAAGAGAAAATATCAACAGACCAATTACCAGCAATGAAATTGAACTGGTAATCAAAAACCTACCTAAGAACAAAACCCCTGTACCAGATGGCTTCACCGCTGAATTTTATCAAACATTTAGTGAAGACCTAATATCCATCCTCCTTAAAGTTTTCCAAGGAGTAGAAGAAGAGGGAATACTTCCAAACTCATTCTATGTGGCCAGTATTACTCTAATACCAAAACCGGGCAAAGACACCACAAAAGAAAACTACAGACCAATATCCCTGATGAACATAGATGCAAAAATACTCAACAAAATATTAGCAAACTGAATTCAAAAGTACATCAAAAGGATCATCCATCATGATCAAGTAGGATTTATTCCAGGGATGCAAGGATGGTTCAACATTCGAAAATCCATCAACATCATCCACCACATCAACAAAAAGAAGGACAAAAACCACATGATCAACTCCATAGATGCTGAAAAAGCATTTGACAAAATTCAACATCCATTCATGATAAAAACTCTCAACAAAATGGGTATAGAAGGCAAGTACCTCAACGTATTAAAGGCTATGTATGACAAACCCACAGCCAACACTATACTTAACAGCGAGAAGCTGAAAGCTTTTCCTTTAAAATCAGGCACAAGACAAGGATGCCCACTCTCCCCATTTCTATTCAACAT
The DNA here is from genome assembly GCA_032199065.1 of Smutsia gigantea. NCBI lineage: Eukaryota > Metazoa > Chordata > Mammalia > Pholidota > Manidae > Smutsia > Smutsia gigantea. The sequence goes on along the minus strand of JAVSCE010020130.1, from coordinate 106,992 downwards.
AGTACTGGAGGTCCTAGCCATGGCAATCAGACAACACAAAGAAATAAAAGGCATCCAGACTGGCAAGAAGAAGTAAAACTGTGCCTGTTTGCAGATGACATGATATTGTACATAAAAAGCCCTAAAGAATCCGCTCCAAAACTACTAGATCTAATATCTGAATTCAGCAAAGTTGCTGGATACAAAATTAATGCACAGAAGTCCATGGCATTCTTATACACTAACAATGACCTAGCAGAGAGAGAAATCAGGAAAACAATTCCATTCAAAGTTGCATCAAAAAGAATAAAATACCTAGGAGTAAACCTAACCAAGGAAGTGAAAGACCTATTCTCTGAAAACTACAAGACACTCATGAGAGAAATTAAAGAAGATACCAATAAATGGAAACACATTCCATGCTCATAGATAGGAAGAGTTAATATTACAAAATGGTCATCCTGCCTAAAGCAATCTACAGATTCAATGCAATTGCTATCAAAATACCAACAGCATTCTTCAATGAACTAGAGAAAATCATTCTAAAATTCATATGGAACCACAAAAGATCCCAAATAGCCAAAGCAATCCTGAGAGGGAAGAATAAAGTTGGGGGAATTATGCTCCCCAACTTCAAGCTCTACTACAAAGCCACAGTACTCAAGACAATTTGGTACTTGCACAAGAACAGACCCATAGACCAGTGGAATAGACTAGAGAGCCCTGATATAAACACAACCATATATGGTCAATTAATATATGATAAAGGAGCCATGGACATACAATGGGGAAATGACAGCCTCTTCAACAGCTGGTGTTGGCAAAACTGGACAGCTACATGCAAGAGAATGAAACTGGATTACTGTGTAACCCCATACACAAAAGTAAACTCGAAATGGATCAAGGATCTCAATGTAAGTCATGAAACCATAAAACTCTTAGAAGACAACATAGGCAAAAATATCCTGAGTATAAGCACAAACGACTTCTTCCTGAATGCATCTCCTCGAGCAAGGGAAACAAAAGCAAAAATGAACTCATGGGACTACATCAAACTAAAAAGTTTCTGTACAACAAAGGACACCATCAACAGAACAAAAAGGCATCCAACAGTATGGGAGAATATATTTGTAAATGACATATCCAACAAGGGGTTAACATCCAAAATATATAAAGAACTTACATGCCTCTACACCCAAAAAGCAAATAATCCGATTAAAAAATAGGCAGAGGATATGAAGAGACAGTTCTCCAAAGAAGAAATTCAGATGGCCCACAGACACATGAAAAGATGCTCCACATCACTAATCATCAGGGAAATGCAAATTAAAACCACAATGAGATATCACCTCACACCAGTAAGGATGGCCACCATCCAAAAGACTAAGAACAACAAATGCTGGCAAGAACACGGAGGAAGGGGAACCCTCCTACACTGCTGGTGGAATGTAAGCTAGTTCAACCATTGTGGAAAGCAATATGGAGGTCCCTCAAAAAACTAAAAATAGAAATACCATTTGACCTGGGAATCCCACTCCTTGGAATTTACCCAAAGAATACAACTTCTTAGATTCCAAAAGACATATGCACCCCTATGTTTACTGCAGCACTTTTTACAATAGCCAAGATATGGAAGCAACCTAAGTGTCCATCAGTAGATGAATGGATAAAGAAGAGATGGTACATATACACAATGGAATACTATTCATTCATAAGAAGGAAACAAATCCTGCCATTTGCAACAACATGGATGGAGCTGGAGGGTATTATGCTCAGTGAAATAAGCCAGGTGGAGAAAGACAAGTGGCAAATGATTTCCCTCATTTGTGGAGTATAACAAGGAATCAAAACCGAAGGAACAAAATAGCAGCAGACTCAGAGACTCCAAGAAGGACCTAGTGGTTACCAAAGGGGAGGGTGTGGGAGGGCGGGTGGGGAGGGTGGGAGAAGGGGATTGTGGGGTATTATGTTTAGTGTACATGGTGTGGGGAATCATGGGAAAAACAATAGCACAGAAAAGGCAAACAGTGAGTCTTTGTCATCTTACTACACTGATGGACAGTGACTGCATTGGGGTATGGGTAGGGACTTGATAATATGGGTAAATGTAGTAACCACATTGTTTTTTCATGTGAAACCTTCATAAGAGAGTCTATCAATAATACCTTAATAAAAAAATAAGTAAAAATAAATACATAAATAAAATAAAATAAAATAAAAAGAATGACCATAGCAGTGAATCACTAAAGAGGAGGTGGGATAGGTAAGCAACAGGCCTCCCAGAGAACAGGCAGCAATGGGTGAGCATGAGACTTAAGAATATTAAAAGGAACCTCTCGGGGCGGTCGTGTAGTTCTCCGTCCCCACCCTGTGTCCGTGAGCACCCTCCTCGGCCCACTCTAGCGTGTGAGTGCGCTCTCCCTGCACTCCCTTCTCTTATCCACAAGACACAGCCTGGACATTCCTAATGGCACATTGGAAAGCTCAACGGGGACCAGTTCAAAAAACAAACAAGCAAATGCACACGCACACTCAGGAAGAAACCAAGAGGCTACAGACCTACAGCTGCTGGGAGTTGGCAGAATGTAACCTGCTTTCAAGATTCTTTAAAAGAAAAATCAAGTGTTGCTCAGTTATTTACAATGTGATAAAAATTTGAAACAACTTTATCGTTAAAAAATAGGATACTGGTTATCTTTGTACAATTAAACAGTCAGGAGATGGGTGTGCGCATAATGAAATTCAGTGTAGCCATTGCAAAGTATGCTGCATCTGAAAGTTTAATGACATGGGAAGCTGTGCATGCTGTCTATATTACATGAAAAATCAGGGCACAATATGCATCATATGGTCCCAATTTTAAAAAAAAGCATGTAACTGTTTAGGTATTTTAAAAAATGAAAAACATTTCAACTGTTAACAGCCATTATTATCATAGTATGTTGGGTAATTTTTATTTTCTTTGTATTTTTCTGTTTGATCCTTATTTCTATAATAAACACACATCAATTTTTTTTTTGGTCAGAAAAAAAGTAATAAAAATAGGCTTAGATGCTGAGTCAGTGAATTGAGCCATAAGCATTTGCCATTTTCAGCTGAGGAAGGCAGGGAGTTTTAGGCTGAAATAAAATTTCATGGCATAATCAGTGATGTTCAAATAATGACAAAATATAGACCCTTCCCTGAAATAAATGACTTCTTGAAGGCAAATGTTCATGGTTCCTTGGAGCTAAATGTTAATATGATAAAATGCAGCCCAGGAGACGAATTTTAGTTTATGTGAAATTTTTATGAACTGATTAGTGGGCCGGATCAAAGAGCAGGACTAGAATATAGTCACAAGGAGGTCTTAAGAGGAGAAAGCATTTCTTTTCACTTCACCAGGGCTTTCTTAAAAGGTCATCGGCTCGGAGGAAGTACTTACCTGCCCACAATTTGCAACACAACACCTGTAAACCTAAGTTATGCCCCAGGTGGGAAGCAGAACTGGAAGCAGAAACCAGGCTGTGAAAAGGAAAACTTACCAAATCTCTTATCAGACAGAGTGGGAGAAGCACTCTTGGGCTCGCTTTTCATTGGTCGTCTTCAGCAGGGAAGAGGGAGGACATGAAAAGGCTGGGACAGTATTCACTTCAACATGAATACGAAGTCTTGCTTGATGGGGTCTTCGAGGAGCCCAGGCGTCACCATCGCCACCTGTGTGCTGCTGTAAGTGATTCAGTACATGATATGATGTGCAATGGTCATGTTCCTTGAATGGTTCAGTGCCCCCATTTCCTGCCAGTGTGGAGTTTCTGAATTGCTCTTGGCTAAACAGAACTGTCTCTATCCATCCACTAAAAAAAATGCTTTCAATGTTCACATTTCCCAAAGCAGCCAGTTTCTTTTTAAAAATAGAATTCAAACAATGAAAAAATGCAGTACATGCAGGGTGAGAAATTGAGAGTCCTTCCCATTTATGACCCCCAGTTTGCTCATACCGTGTTCCTGAATATCCTTCCTAATATTCTACACATAACCCATAAAAAAGAGCAAAAGGTTGAACAGACATTTCACCAAAAAAGATATGTAGGCAACAAATAACATCCCAACATCATTAGTTATTGGGGAAACAGAAGTTAAAACCACAATGAGACATCACTACACACCTATGAGAATAGCTAAAACCTAAAAGACTTCCACCAAATGACAGTGAGCGTGTGGGTGAATGGGTACTCTCACTGACTGCATTGTAAAATGGTACACTTTAGAAAACAACTTGACAATTTCTTGAGAAGTTAAATACACACTTGCCAATTGACCCAGTCAATCCACTCCTGGGTATTTATCTAAGAGAAAAGGAAATATATGTCCATTCATCAACATATACATGAATGTTCATAGCAGCTTTGTTATTTATTTATTTATTATTTTTATGAAGGTATCATTGATATACACTCATGAAAGTTTCACATGAAAAATACTGTGTACATTCACCCATATTATCAAGTCCCCCCCACACCCCATTGCAGTCACTGTCCATCAGTGTAGTAAGATGCCACAGAGTCACTACTTGTCTTCTCTGCATAGCAGCTTTATTTTTTTTAAGTTTATTTTGATATCATTAATCTACAATTAAATGAGTAATATTATGGTGATTACACTACCCCCTTCATCAGGTCCCCCCCCCAACCCCATTACAGTCACTGTCCATCAGCGTAGTGAGATGCCATAGAATCACTACTTGTCCTCTCTGGGTTGTACAGCCCTCCCCGTGCCCCCTCAACATTACATCTGCTAATCGTAAAGCCCCTTTTTCCCCCTTGCCCCTCCGTTCCCACCCATCCTCCCCAGTCCCTTTCCCTTTGGTAACTATTGGTCCGTTCTTGGGTTCTGTGAGTCTGCTGCTGTTTTGTTCCTTCAGTTTTTTTTTCTCAGTTCTTATACTCCACATATGAGTGAAATCATTTGATACTTGTCTTTTTTGGCTTGGCTTATTTCACTGAGCATAATACCCTCTAGCTCCATCCATGTTGTTGCAAATGGTAGGATTTATTTTCTTCTTATGGCTGTAGCAGCTTTATTTGTAATGTCCCAAATGTCCAACAACAGAGAAGTGGAGGAGCAAATTGTGCAAGACTATTTAGCAATAAAAGAGTGGTCTATTGCACACACCAATGTGGATAAATCTCAAAATAACTATGCTAAGCAAAAGGAGCCAGACCCACTTCAAAAGAGTACATATTGTATGATGTTATTTATATAAGACTAGCAAATGCGAACTAATTTACAGCATCAGAAAGCAGGGCAGAGGTTGCTTGGGTCTGAGATGATGAGAAAGGGCTGGAGGGAAGGATTTACAATGGGGCACAGGGAAACTATGGCGGACGATAGATATGTTTTGATTATGGTGATCAAATGGTTCACTTTAGATATGTTTCGATTATGGCGATCAAATGGTTCACTTTCAATATATGGAGTCAATTATACCTCAATAAAGCTGTTTTTTAAAAAAGCATATGTGTGTGTATTTGACACCTGCATATCATCTTCCCACTTACCTTGCAGATCATCCCCTATCAGAATATAAGTTACCTTTCAGCTGAAGTGTTTTGTGATACAGATTTACATAATTGGCTATCCTCCTGTTAGACAGTAAGGTTACTTATAGTCTTTCTTTTATAGTCAATGCTACTATGAACATCCTTATATACACATCTTTTTGCACCTGTAAGAAATTCTTAGAAGTGGAATTGCTTAATCAAAGGATGTATTATTTTATGATTTTGATAGATACTAAAATTGCCCTATTTCTCTCAATGCCTCAAGTCCTGCCTGCTCTGAAATGGAAGGGATGGTCCCCAAGTGGATTAAAGTAATTGCCAAGCAGCTGAGCTGCACACAGTGGGATTTCCTTGGTGACCATGCTCCTAAGAGCTGGCAGTGCAGCCCTGGTTTGCTAACACTCTGGTGCCAAGCTTACTTTGGCAACAGGATCGTCTTGAAATTGTTGTGGGAAATCAGGCATCCCATACCAGGGTGCCTACTTTACCTGACTAATCATAAGGAAAGGGAACTGAAGGGCTGGGCTGCTGTACAACACTGAGGCAGCAGTTAATGGAGAGGCCGTAGATAGCATCTGACAACATTCATTTCCAAGCATTACCGCCACTGCACTTTAACGCAGGACAACTGGATCCTTCATTTATCCCTCCCTCTCTCCTCTTTCTCAGTAACAACTGAGCATCTACTATATTCATTAATAGGGGTTGTGGGAGCACAAAGGAACACAGGAGGCTCAAAGGAGGGGCAGGTCAGGAAGTCTTCCCAGAGGAAAGATCAGTTAAGCATTTTTTTTTTGAGGTGAAATTCACATAACATAAAATTAATCATTTTAAACTGTACAGTTCAGTGGCATTTAGGACATTCACATCGCTTTGCCACCACGACCTACCTCTGTGTAGTTCCAAAACTTTTCATGACCCTGAAAGGGGACCCTGTACCCATTAAGCAGTTTCTCCCCATAGGTAGGGTTTGAAAACAGGAAGGAAGCATTTCATAGGCAGGCCTGGAAAGGAGGCTATTCAATAGAGGAACTTTACAAAGGCCGTGGGACATCAAGTCACTTGACATGGTGCACATATGTGTGTCGAGGGGGAGAAAGTGAGGGGGTGAGGCAGGCCGGCAGGCAAGGCGGGGCACAGGGCAGGGAAGGTCCCACGCGCCAGCGCTGTCCTAGAAGCAGCTTGAGCTGGTCAAGGGTGGTAAGGAGGAACCAGCAGTTATGGGACTCATTTGAGTTATCTTCGCCCCTGGGGAGAGACTGTCAACTTTCACACGAATTCAGTTTGAACTGGGAGGTCTCGACCTCGGCCCCACTGACCCGGGCCTGGGTCTTTGCGGTGGCAGCTGTTCCGTGCACCGCAGGCTGGTCAAGGGTGTCTCTGGCCTCCACCCACTAACTGCTTGTCGCATCCACCCCACCTGAGTTGTGACGACCAAAGATGTCTCTAGACATTGTCAAATGTCCCCTGGAGGAGGGGCAAATCACCCCCCGTTGAGACCACTGGAAGGCCTCTGCCCTCGTACTCCACAATTCTAAGGACCTGGCCAATGACACGGTGCTGTGGGAGGCATCCCCGCCCAGCTGCATGGGGACAACACGACATGAGGCAGGACCCCATGGGACTGGGGCCTGGGTCCTAAGCTAACAAACAGCAAATCAGTGTTAAAACTACGTGGAGTTTTAAACACTCCTTCCTCCGTTTATTCAACAAGCACTTCAGGACTGCCATAGGCCAGGCACTGAGGATGCCACCACAGGGATGAGCTGCAGAGGGATTCGGCATCTCATCCTTTCACCTCCCCGTCCCCACAGAGGAGATTCCGACACTCTGCTTCTGAGAGTATGGCTCATCCTGGGAGGGGTGAGGAAAGGAGGAAGGGGGAGACTGCCGGTATCGGCCCGGGCCTTGCTCTGCCTGTGTCCCAGTCCGTCACAGGGCTCCTGGAGATGGTGGCACCTCAGGGTAACGGCTATGGGTGGGGTGCACCGGGGGTCAGAGCCCAGGCCCGGCGGCATCTTGGCAAAGATCCCTGTGCCCAAGGATGTCACAGCAGAGCAGCTGCTGGCTTCCAGGAGGACTATGTGGGCCCAGATAATGAGCATTATCAAAGGAGCGCAGTGTGGATGAGAGGCCTGCCCCAAAGGTGCCGCACTACAAAAGACCCTCAGGAGGATCGCAGAACCAAGGCAGACGGAAGGAGATTCAATCACGGCTAAGTCAGATCATTATTATTTTCTTTTGCTTAGCCTGGTAGGCTGTGGGGATGGGGGGGCTCTGAGTCAGATTTAATTGAATTCAGAAGAGTTACGTGACAGTTTCTGCATAACGTTCACCCACAAGATATAAAGAACTGAACACTGCTCTGGGCTCCAGGGACTTACAGGCCAATGGAAACCACCCCCTCCCCTGCCTACCCTCAACATTATTTCTTGAGAACATTGTTAGGAATTTTGTAGCAGTTACCTATTTGATTTGATCTGTACAACAGCATAAAGTTGCTGGAGTCCATTTTGCAGAAAAGAAAACTGAACTCAGAGTGGTTTAGTGACTTGCCCTCGGCCTGGAGTATAAGATCCATTGTCAGGTTATAGGGCTTCTGACTCCAGGCCATGTTCTTCCCACCGCACTAGGTGGCCCTGATGATTATGGTTCATAAGGGATGGGGAGGCTCTGGTCAGGGAAAAGGCAGCTGGTGGCTCACCAGGACCCCTCTCATCTCCTGGGCCTGTTCCCTGACCGGGGAAAGGAGAACACCACCTCCCTAAGAGGCCAGGATTTTGTGAGTGTGTGTGATATATGTATATTATGTGTGAAGGAAAGTGCTGGGCAAACATTCCATGTGTTAACTCACTATAATACACTGGCATCGATACTAGGGAGCTGCCACATTCTTGAACAGGACAATGGAGGGTGGGAAGCTGTTCAGGAGGATGAACTAGGCAGCTGTGTGCAGAGCGGGCTGAGAAGGGTCAGATGAGGGCCCCAGCTCAGAGGGGGCTGCTACACACCATCTGGTAATGAGCAACAGGGCCCTGCTTGAGCGACATGCAATGGGACAGGAAAGGGAAATGCAGAGGACTGAGGACTAGTTCCAAAGGGAAAAACACAAAACGTCATATTCTCTGCACATTATCTAGGATGACAGGAAGAACTGCAAGAATTAAGTGCCACATTCATTTAGAGAGGACTTGGCACTCTGGGAAACATGCTCATGTTTAAGCCATACTTTTTCGACACTGAGTTAAAAGTAGCTACCAAGCCTCTTTGCCTGCCCTCACTCAAACTGAGCATTTTCATTGGGAAAAGACTAAGTGGATGTTTAAGAGTATCTAAAAGAAGTGTACTAATTAAGAGAAAGTGTTTTCTAAGAGCTTTTTATCTCAAAGGGGGTGAATTGAATACCACAGATGAGGATAACAAATTAGAAGATAATTTTAAAAGGTTGAGAACATCGTCAAGCCATCTCTGGGATTCCTCTAAGCAGAAAGCTACAGGCTTTCAGCACCCAACCTTCTTAGCTTCTAAGTGACTTGAGAGAGCTAGTAATAAAGAGCTTTGCAAGCTGAGTGGCTCTGCCAAGATGGGAAATCTTAGCTGAGCAGAGCGGAAGGCATCAGGCAGGCTAAAGTGCAGCCCTCCCTTGCTTGAGTTCAGCCAGCAGATCTGTATCTTCAGGAGGAGGAACACACTTGTTTTTCTCTTGAGTTTGCTTTAGAGAAATAAGAGGAAGTGTCCTGATAGCAAACATCTCCAGTGTAAGGTTCTCCCGATACCGTTTTGTGCTTCTAGTCACTCTGATACCAGACAAGGCATTTTGGGACAGAGCCCCAGATCCTTTCCCAGGAGCAGCAGTGTGTCAAAGTGTGTCAAAGCTATTCCACGCAGAAGGGAAATGCACCACCGTTATGATATGGGTGCCACAGACTGAGGATCTGAGCTGAGGTGCTCTGTCAGGCTTGGCCTCGGCCATCTCTAGAAAGACCTCTGAAGTCTAAGCCAGAAGGTAGGAAGTTAGGCAGGAAGTCTGGTCCAAATTAAAGCCACTACAAAAACACTTTCTACAGCTTCAGTGTGTTAGTTACCGTAAAAAAAATAGTGACTTATTTATAAATGAGTCCTCCTTTAGTAAGCACTTGGCTAGTAGCATTCCTTGAAAATAATTAAGCCACAGGACTATAGATTCTAAATGTTATCACCTTTACAATCAGGCAAAATTGGTGGTTCTTTTACTTCCTAATCATGCAGCATAAATTAAAATGTATTTTGTGGAACTAGCCCAAGATTTGGCTTCAAAGAGCCCTCAAGATTCAAATCCTTATTTTACTGTTCACTCTGGTTTTGAGCAAACTACTTAATCCTTCTGGGCTGCTTCCTTCTCTGTAAAAGGGAATGTTTCCTCACTAAACGGTGTTGGATTTTGTAGTGTGGAGGTGTGCATACAGGGCTGGGGCACATGTTAGGTAGCTGAAAAGAGTCAAGATCCCAAGACAGAGAGGGAGCACTTTGGTGGCCATATTGACTGGATGGCAGGAGAGGCTGGGTGGCCCAGGAAGGAAGGACAGTGCGGTACAAGAGAAAGGACGAAGAGGGGCTGGAGACTCACTGCTACTGGGGACAAGGCTTCTTTTGGGGTGATACAAGTGTTCTGAAGTTAGACAGGGGCGCTGGTTGTACAACTAAAATACTAAAACCCATCAGTACATTTCTAAAAGAATTTTATGGTACATGAACTATACCGCAATTACACTATTTATAAAAAAAGGACACAGAAAACATGAGTAAGAACATTTGGAGAGGTAATGGGAAATGAGGGATTTTCAAATTCTGTGGTAGGTGGAGAATCAAGTTCTGATCTATAGGATTAAAAAGTCATTATTTAAAAGGCTGAGAACCTGGTTTTCTCTTGCTAAATTCTACAATTTTACATTCCTATTATACCTTCTGAGTTTCATTTCATAAGAGATTCCTTCACTTCTTGGGTTAAATTATTAGTGGAATAATTATATGTTTTTGAATGGTAGGTGACAGCTTTTCAGTACCTGTATTGTTTCACCCTGGGTTTCAGGCCATCATGGGGAATACTTATCACTGAAGATCTCACAGTCACTATCCCAAACTGCCTCAGTGGTACTGTTCCAATACAATCATAGACACAACCAGTTAGAGATCTAATTTATTATTAAATTACATAACAAAGCGTCTCCTATACAGTCAGAAAATACACATTTAGATGAGAACAAACACAATAAACCTGGTTCCAAGAAGGCATTTTAAAATCAAACAATTGGAAAGTGCATTTGGAATAGATTTTTTTAAATCATGTTGGCATTTTTCATGAGGAAACATCTTCCATCATGGTAAAGTGTGACTGGAATTGATTTCTCTCCCTCTCTAAGAGCTAATAGGATGGGAACAGATGCAAATGAGACCTTAGGTATCAAGAAAGTAAGATCATTCAAGACATGGCTCAGTTTTGTCTCAGCCTCTCTTATCCAATAAACATCCTTAAGAGTCACCTTTTTCTTCCTCATTTTCTTTTCCTCTATAAAACTTAAGGGTATGCAGTTTTATAAAGGAATAAAAAGATTAGTTTATAAAGACCACGATAAAAAGCTCTACCCCAAAAGGAGAATGGAACACAATCTTGATTTTCTGAGTAGAATCCATTTTGTTCTTTACATTTGCCACAAAATTCAGTGTAACACTAGACATGGTCATTTATCCTCAACAGCCTAATACAGCAAATTAGAAAACTCTGTCAGTCAATTTCCAAGAAATCATAACTGGCTAATAAAACATGAGGTATCTGAAAACAAAAAAGGCTAGTTCAGTTTCATAAAGTCCTTTCATCAGGTTGGTATCATTGACAGTGCAATAAAAAATTAATGGGGAGAATGCCAAGTTTAAGGTGACTCAATTCCATAGAGGCCAACAGTCATTGCCTCAAGACTCAGTAAGTACATTTCCTATTTAGATACATTCAGCATAGAGCAGGAAAGAACTAAAGCAAATAGCATTTGATTCCAGGAACAAAAAGTGCCCTCACAGTCTCCTCTTATCACCTGTCTCTACTCATGATTTCATTCCCATGTTGATCTGAGTACTGGCCAGTATGGAAAAAGGCATTCTCTGTAAAAGTGCATTTTGGTACAAAGGAGAGAGGAAGAGAGGAAAAGGAAAGTTCTTTTCTAACATTAGGAAAATCAAGAGTGAGCAATGCGGGCTTCACAGGGAATCCTTCAGCATCACTAAGAAGAAGAAGCAGAGACAGCCAGGACAGATCGACTAAGGTATTTTGATATCTGGGCTTGAACTTGAGTAACAGATTTATTAAATATTTTTAAGTTATCACCACACATTAAAACATAATCTCAGAAACATCCTTTTTGGAATTTTCTGCCCTTTTTGTTGCCATGTCTCACACGTTTTAGTGAAAGGGAAAGTTCTGAGTGCTTTCTTTGCTGGAAGGAAACATCCACCATATAAGACAGTGGCTAAGAGAGAAGAACTTCCCCAGGGAGGCAAAATTTAGGACCAGGAACATCAAGTTCTTCTGGAACTTTCTGGCTCTGACTGGCTCTGACAAGCAATTTACTGTTGGCCCCTGAACCTAGCAACTGGTCTGTAAAGACAGCAAAAAGGGAGAAAATCAAGATTTTTTTTTAAAGTTAAATGGCATGAAACTGAAAGAATTCAAGCCAGCTACCATGGGGTCCATACTGAGCCTCTACCTGTAAATGGCACACTTGTGCTTCTTCGCTCTTGGGTTTCTCTCTGCACACGAGGAACCGTAAGAGGAAAGGACGAGCACTGTCCTAACTGTCTGGCCCTGGGTCACCTCACTATGGGCTACGGCACTGGGAGGTTACTCAGACCTACCTGACACCAACATCTACACCAAGCTTTTTCAACTTCCTTGGAAGAACTAGTTTCTTTATTTTCACAAAGAAAATCACCAACACAATTCTATTACTTCATTTAAACATAGCCCTAACAGAAGGGCTCACCAGCCATCCAAAGTGTCTGCTTACTTGCAGCAAGCTAGATTACCTCGGGTTTTACTCTCACATGAGCAGCTTTAACAAATGCACCAAATAATCAGACCAGTAAAAAAGACTGGCAGTGTAATTAAATAAATAACTTTATTTGTGATAACTTCAGATTTTATAAATGCCAACTATATAGTAACCAAAGTCCCATAAATTCTAGCTGAGGCACAACCACCAATCAAGGCCCTTTGAAAAATCAAAGATAATAAAGTGTCAGGGGAGAGAAGTTTTGTTCTCCCAACAGAGAATTTAATAAATGAAGCTCTCTGATCTTCTAAGGTTCACAGTGGGAAAACTTAAACTTTCTTTTAAGGGTATCCCAATCAGCTCACTGATCAATCATCCCATATTAGAAAAATAAACCCCATATTCAAAAAAATACATCAAACGCCCTTCATACCCAGACAGAATAAAACTTTTTGACAGAACAAAAAACCTGTTTCTAGTCAGACTGGGTGTTATTAGCCTACCCATTAGTTGTACATCAAGTTCATCTCAATGTCACCATGACATCCTGTGTGTTGTAGTAAAAAACCACATGCTAGGATCCTTCCGTTCCCCGTGGCACATACAGTCTGAAGCCAATACTATAAATAACATAGTGAATTCCAATGGTGAAGAGCAGCTTGCTTTCTTGGTGAGGGGTACAGGTGTTGGAAGCCTTCAAACTATTTGTGGTAGTTCAGTTAGTTCAGTTAGACAAGTAATTAACTCACAGACACTGAGAAATGGTGAACTTGAAATGAATTCTGGTGGTTGGTTTAAAATTTTGTCACTGTCTAGGGACAGTAATAACAGACACTGACAGACTCTGTCTCATGCACCTTCAAGAGTAAAGCCATTCTCTGGATGTTGAGAAGAGCCTAACAGATTAAGAATTAATAGGTTTTCAAAGAACACAGAATTCCTGGTACACCAGGCAGTAGTTCTTAAACTTTTGCTCATCAATCATGGCGCATTTACAAATGGAATTATCTGGATGGTGACCCCTCCATCAGTGTGTTTGTACATGAGCCTTGTTGAATAGATCTCACTGAAAATCAAGCAGTCCCCTCACTCAGCTACCAGTGTTAATCCACTTGAGGGCACTGACAGACACTGGCTAATAGTGTCTTTTTCATGGCAGAACTGAAATTTCATTTTCCTCTAGCAGCAAATGTTAATCCAATGGAAGAAATAAAGCAAAAAATCAAAACCAGTAACTAACTCAAAAAAAGCCTGTCATTCTTGATGTTTCCCCAGTATACAATTAGCTCCAGTGAGCACACAATTTAAAAAAGGAAAGAAAAAGGCAAAGGTTTTATGTTCTGTTTGTTTTGTGTTTCAGACAACCTCAACCATGGTGAAGCTGCCTGTCAGCATCTCAAAGAATGTGTGAAAAATGTAATTTTCCTTGAATACCAAAAGAGTTGGGGACATAGTAGAAATTTACAGCACAGATTATACAGAAATAACTTGTGATTTCTCATCATGGGTGTAAAATAAAAGGACAGGAGCTATTTTTATTCACAATCCAGTCTGGTGGCTGAAAGGAAAGCAGTCTTTGGATACAGAGAAACTTGGTTTTCTAGAGTCCAGTGGTAAGCCCTGGCTTGTCATCAGCCTTCAACACTATTGCTGAAGCACAGAGACTCTGTTCTGATTGGTTCACTTACCTCCTGGGGAGACAAAAAGCAACTGAAAACTAAGAACAAGGAAATGTGTGTTAGAAAAGGTAGCCCAGAAAACTGGCTTCAGCTCAACCTGACCATGTCACAGAGTCCATCACTATCAGTCTTGAATTAATCCTGCTGGTCAGGCTAATTTAATTATCAGGACAGTGGACATCTCCTTCCTATTTTTCCTTATTCCAGATCAGCGCATGAAAGCGGCAGTTGTCAAGAGTCCCTGGAGCTGCCCCATCAATGGAAAGCATACAGCAGCAACAGGATGGTACAAACACCAATAACACCACCCAGGATGAGCGAGTCTCGCCGCTTCCTAAGGTTGATCCGCTGGATTAGGCTGTTCACAGCAGGAAAACGGTCTTTGGGAAATCTTTTTTAAGGTCATATCTGGAAAAAGTTTGTTTCGTGAAAAGTCACAGGAATCACAAAAATAGAGATCAGTGGGGTCCACAAACAATAAATGATGAGAAGAGACAGAGGAAAAGAAAATCATACTGAGGGAGTAGTTAGCAAACACATGCCACAACTGGGAATGCCCGACTGCTAAGGTACCAAACAAATTCAAGCTTCCCAGTACACTGTAGTATGCAAATAAGAACAATGAAAAGAAAAAAGTAATAGTATTATTATATTATCCCATGTATTGAGGGATTACTGCCAGGCTACAGGTCAGGGTGGGAGCCAGTGTGCTCAGGACCAGAGGAACCTGCAGGGCAGGGCTGTATAGACACAGCCAGCTACCACAAGCATCATCCCGTTCCATTTCCCCCTTTCCTTTTCTTCCTGTTTCATTTTGTCTTGTTATTGTTTTACCCTCCTTCTCTCAGAAGACTGGGGAACTTTGCCAGAAGGGTTTTGGAGTATCTGTTCAGGAGATTGGAGGGAACCAACTCTAAGGTCTATATAATCAGGCCTGGTGAATTATTTAAAAATTTTACTTTGCTTTGCAGCAGTAGGCAGGATATTGTAGGAAAGTGGGTTACACTGCTCTAGCTGTCCTATTTGGGGAATGTAAAAAAAGAGGAAAATTCAATTTTAGGGGTTTTATTGCAGTCACGGCCGTATTTCCTTAGTATTTCAAAATATCTTCATACTCTTATTTGTATGTTGTAGAGCTAAGAACATGCCTGGGCATCCTATATTGCTTTGTATTTCTGGTAGTGGTTTCTGCTAAAACACCTGCAGGTGCATCCTCTTTGTTAATAGAGGAGTTATATGAAGGTCAGGAAAACAACCAATAAAAACGACCTGTGATCCCAGACAGCTGGAATACTCCCTAGTGCCTGCGAATCCTTACTGAACTTGCCTATATGTATGCCTCTCAGCAGGGACCGTATCTATCTGTGTACTTACATATTCACATATTGTAGGATTAGGACCATGTCTTCTAAACTTGAATTCCCCCTATGAATCTAGAATAGAGATTTACTCCATTAACACCTACAGTGTAGGTATTAATGTGTTTTTGGGATTAATAAAAAAGGAACAATTTGTAGAAACAACTTTTAAAACATGTAAGAACAAGGAGAATGGAGTAATGGGTGAAAATTTTAATAAGGTACAAACTTCATATACAGCAAATGGTTAATTTTTTTCTTAGTAAAAGAAGAATCAACAATCCCCTTAGAAAGTCTGTAAACTTTTGGCATTAGGAAATCCTGTCTGAAGTGAATTATTTTTCTATTCAGTTTACCTTTAGGGAATTCCCTCTTTCATCTTCTATAATAATCTAAGTCAAACCATGTGAAAGGGTGGTAGTGACCTTGTCTTCTGCATTCAGGTATACACACAAACTCAGGTGTGGCTGGAAAGACCATTTCC
Source organism: Smutsia gigantea (assembly GCA_032199065.1). Lineage (NCBI taxonomy): Eukaryota > Metazoa > Chordata > Mammalia > Pholidota > Manidae > Smutsia > Smutsia gigantea. Next base: position 90,930 of record JAVSCE010020130.1, on the reverse strand, counting down.
TCCCCTTGGCCAGTGACTCAAGCTGGGGCAACCACAGTCCTCTTGGGACTTTTACTATAGTTGTTGGAAAAGATACCCTTTCTCCAACGGGAGTTTCGACCTGGGAGGAGATCACTCTTGCAGCCATCTCTATCACCACAGGGAGAAAACCTGCTTGAGAATGAGGCCAACACACAGGAAAACAGATATAATAGATGGAGTAGACAGGTGGAACAGAGAGAGGAAAGGCAGATCTTGATAATAAAATCTGAGCCCCTGGATCCAGCCATGCCTTAAGCCAAATTCCGCCCCTAAATTTTATAGATACATGAACAAATTAATTCCCTCCTTCCCCCTGCTTAAGTCAGTCTGAATTAAGTTTCTGTTACTACCCGTCTATGGAGTCCTCACTATCTCACACCCATTTTATATGATTTTTTGAACACACATTGTTTTGGAATGATTGTAATTTGTGACAATGGTGAGATGGTATGTAAACTATATAGCAATATATAAAATATAAATGATTTTGGATGTGCAGTTTTATACTTAGGGTAACAAAGCGAGAACAAAAGTCACAAAAAACTGGAAAATACCAACATACCTCAGGATATTTTTTTCCTTAGGAAAGTTAGATACCAAACAAAAGTGACCTTATATTATCTAGGACCAGAAGACACTCAACATCTGAAAGTTAAAGGTCCTTCTTCCCTTAGTAATTAGGGAAGGAAACTTTTTTCCTTAAAAGGTGTGACTTCTCAGAAAGTAAACAAAGTGTTTCAGAGTGGCAGGCTTACCAGTTTCCCCACTGGGTTTCTCAGAAGTATTAGTAATCCTAATTTAAATGAGGAAACTGTAGAATTCAAAGATAGAGTTCATAATAAACAGAGAATCTATCCCAGAGTTTAGCTTGTCACAATTAAAATGTGCCATCTGCAGTTAAACTCATCTATGCATATGGCCGTTTCTGGCCTTTCCCTTCTAAGCATCTGCCACTGAGTTACTCAAACTGGAGAAAGGAAAAAGAAAAAACATATTATTTATTATGTTTAGGTAAGGATGATGTATACTGTGGAGCTCTAACATGGATTCAAGAGCTTTAAAATGTAAAATAACTTTGTGAATAATTTGAAAATTCAAATTTTTTATTTTTTTCTAAATCTATTAATATCAAACTTCTGGTATGGAATCTTTCAAAAATGGTACTAAACAATATGAAATTCCATACAGCAGGAGTGCAGGTATATTACTGTATAATTACTGTTGGCCTCTACTGCTACTGATGATGGCAACCTGGCAAAAAAAATAAAATAATAAAATAAACCACACATACATAGCCTCTTCCCCCAACCCCAGAAAGCCACAGATTTCAAACTTTCAAAAAGGATACTGGCCAAAGTATTCACTTTGCTCTGAATTGACTTCAGCATTCCTCTCTGTGAAGTCATATTTTCTTTTGTTGCCATAGCAATGCTGCAAGAAGGATAAAGAGAAGATAATTAAATTGGCATTTAAGACGCTCCTCCATGGATCCATCATGCCCTTAAAAGTGAACAGAAAACTATGGTGTGCAACATCGTCTTCAAAAGCACTGGGAAGGAAAATGAGAAAAAAAAAATCACTTCCCAAGTCACCTTCCCCTTGCCTTTTTCTGAATGACCACTCCAAACCCCCTGCTATCCTCTGCTGGCTTTTTGGATAAGGCAGTAGGCCATTTCCTGTGTTTTTATAATTTTTTCAAAGTAACAAATGAAATAACAAACAATCTATTACAAAAGCTTCCTAAAATGTTTTTGAAAGGGGCCAGCTACTAAAATATTGTTAATCAGAAAAAACTGTTATGAAACCAAGAGCTGGTTCCTTAAGAAGATAAAATAGACAAACCCCTAGCCAGACTTGTTAAGAGAAAAAAGAGGACACAAATCAACAAAATCAGAAATGAAAAAGCAATAGTTACAATGGACACCACAGAAATATAAATAATTACTAGAGAGTTCTATGAAAAATTATATGCCAATAAATTGGACAACCTAGAAGAAATGGACAAATTCCTAGAAAAGTCCAACCTTCCAAGACTGATCCAGGAAGAAACAGAAAATCTGAACAGACCAATTAATAGTAACAGAATTGAATTGGTAATCAAAAAACTCTCAATAAACAAAAGTCCAGAACCAGATAGATGGCTTCACAAATGAATTCTACCAAACATTTAAAGAGCCAATATCCATCCTTCTTAAAGTATTCCAAAAAGTAGAAGAGGAGGGAATATTTCCAAACTCATTGTATGAGGCCAGCATCACTCTAATACCAAAACCAGACAAAGACACCACTAAAAAAGAAAATTATAGACCAATATCCTTGATGAACACAGATGCAAGAATCTTCAACAAAACGTAATTCTAAAATACATCAAAAGGATCATTCATCATTACCAAGTGGGATTTATTTCAGGGATGCAAGGATGGTACAATATTCGTAAATCAATCAATGTGATATACCACATTAACAGAAAGAGGGTAAAAACCATTTGATCACCTCAATAGATGCTGAAAAAGTATTTGACAAAATTCAACATCCACTCATGATAAAAACTCTCAAAATGTGTATAGAGGGTACATACCTCAACATAATAAATGTTATAGATGACAAACCCACAGCTAACATCATACTCAATGGCAAAACGCTGAAAGCTTTTCCTCTAGGATGTCCACTCTCACCACTTTTATTCAACATAGTGCTGGAGATCCTAGCCATGGCAATCAGGCAAAAAAAAGAGATAAAGGGCATCTAAATTGGTAAGTAAAAGGTAAAACTGTCACTACTTGCAGATGACATGATACTATATATAGAAAACCCTGAAGACTCCACCAAAAAATTATTAGAATAACTGGATTCAGCAAAGTTGCAGGATACAAAATTAATGCACAGAAATCTGTTGTGTTCCTAGATACTAACAATGAAGTAGCACAAAGAGAAATCAGGAAAACAATTCCATTTACAATTGCATCAAAAAGAATAAAATATCTAGGAATAAATCTAACTGAGGAGGTGAAAGACCTGTACGCTGAAAACTATAAGACGCTAATGAGAGAAATTAAAGATGACACAAATAAATAGAAGTCTATCCCATGCTCAAGGACAGGAAGAATTAATATTGTCAAAGTGGCCATCCTGTCTAAAATAATTTTCAGATTCAATGCATCTCTATCAAAATACCAACAGCATTTTTCAATGAACTAGACAGAGCAAATAATCCTAAAATTCATATGGAGCTACCGAAGACCCTGAATAGCCAAAGCAATCCTGAGAAAGAAGAACAAAGCTGGGGGGCGGGGGGGTATTATGCTCTCTGACTTCAAGCTATGCTACAAAGCTATAGTAATCAAAACAGTATATAGTACTGGCACAAGAACAGATGCATAGATCTATGGAAACAGAATTGAGAGCACAGATACAAGCCCATGCATATATGGTCAATTAATATATACTAAAGGAGCTATCAATATACAATGGGAACAGATAGTTTCTTCAATAAATGGTGTTGAGAAAACTGGACAGCTACATGCAAGAGAATGAAACTGGATTACTGTCTAACTCCATACATAAAAGTAAACTTGAAATGGAGTAAAGACCTAAATGTAAAATATAAAACCATAAAACTCTTAGAAGAAAACATGGACAAAAATCTCCTGAACATAAGCATGAGCAATTTTTTTCTGGACACATCTCCTTGGGCAAGGGAAACAATAAAAAATGAACAAGTGGGACTACATCAAACTAAAAAGCTTCTGTACAGCAAAGACCAATAGAACAAAAGGCAGCCTACAGTATGGGAGAACATATTCATAAATGATTTTATCTGGAAAGGGGTTAACATCCAAAACATATAAAGAATTCGTATTAGTCAAAACCAGAAAAAGCACAATTAAAAAATGGGTGGAGGATCTGAACAGGTGTTTTTCCAAAGAAGAAATACAGATGGCCAATAGGCACACGAAAAGATGCTCCATATCGCTAATCATCAGGGAAATGCAAATCAAAACCACAATGAGAAATCACTTCACACCAATCAGAATGGTCATTATCCAAAAGACAAGAATTAACAAGTGTTGGTGAGGATGTGGAGAATAGGGAACCCTCCTACACTGTGGGAATGTATTAGTGCAGCCACTGTGGAAAGCAGTAAGGAGGGTCCTCAAAAAACTAAAAATAGAAATACCATTTGATCCAGTAATTCCACTTCTAGGAATTTCCCAAAAAAAATTATAGCCTTGATTCAAAACGAGATATATGCACCCTATGTTTACTGCTGCATTATTTACAACAGCAAGATATGGAAGCAACCAAAGTGCCCATCAATGGTTGAATGGATAAGGAAGATATGGTACATATACACAATGGAGTATTATTCATTTACGAAAAAGAAATCCTGCCATTTGCAACAACATGGATGGACCTAGAGGGTATTATCCTAAGTGAAATAAGCCAGGTGGAGAAAGACAAATACCATATGATTTCATTTATTTGGGGAATCTAAAAACAAAACAAGTGAATAAAATAGCAGTACACTCACTAAAAAAAAATGAAAAAGAAAAAACTGTTGAGAGTAAAGTAGGGATTTACAATCATAAAATAGAACCAAATTTGTGTAACATATCACATATATTCATATACAACCAGCTGTCAATTAATGAAAGAGTTTTGTCCCAAAATTCTACTTGAGAACCAACTAGGCAGATTTGGGGACATACATGCAAAAATATTATGCTGGATTTCCAAACCAGCTAACAAAAGTTACAGATTCATTAAATAACTGACAGAGAAGGGAAAAAGTCTCTTCTCTTACAAAGACTATATATAGAGTATAGTCTCTTCCACGTGACTGATCTGACATCTGTTTAAAATAATCTCAGCTGATATCTTTTTGCTATCACTGCCAGGAGATTAACTTTCTGGACATTAGAATCTAGAGGGAGGGGTCAGTACCAATTTTGTAATGTAACACACAGAGAAGACTGCTTTAAATATTGATATTATCAAAAGTAAAGGAAATAGAATGTTTGTGAGTAATTCTGAAAATAAGTGAAACATTAAAAAAAAAAAGCAATAGAGATGAAGAGATTCTGGGAAGATGGCTGGTCAGAGCACAAATTCCTGACCTCATCTCTGGCCCAATTTCCTCCACAAAGGAACATAAGAACAAAGGAGAACATGATGGGAAGGGTCCATCTGAGGTCTCATATAGTTTTGAAATCTCCAGGGAAGAATTCCAGGTGGAGGGCTGTACTCTCTCAAGAAAGGGAAGAACCAGTGAACTGATGGCAAGGAAGACTAAATTTTCCATCACACTTGGGGCAAAGGTCTAGGTATCATTGAATCCCGAGGAGCTCAGAAAGTGGAAGATATGCATCTGCATGCACAGGGGCTGCAGTGATGAAGTGAACTGCTTCCAGTCTCTGTAGCTGGCAAAGGACTACTATACACAGCCAGAAACCTATAAGCAGAGAGCTGGTATGATGCCCAGCCTCAAGAGGAAAAATTTCCAAGCCACCTACTACCACCTGGTATGCTACTGCCTAGGGGTCTCTAATAGACTGACCCATCTGGGAGCTGGTTAGCACATTTCTGGAGAGGCAAGGTCAGGAACCTTAGCATTGGAGGAAAATGCTACATGGAGTACTCTAAGCAAATGAAAAATGGGTCAAAAACAAATTTCAAGAGTTGAAAAGGCAAAGAAGAAACAAAAGTATGTACAGAGATACAAAAAAGACAGATAATGAAGTATTGTTTGAAACAGTAAAAGACGAACAAAAAACCACCAACACTCCACCTCCCAAATTGGAAACAACACTGGAATGATTTAATAGATTATGGTATATCATACTATGAAGTAACATTTGGTTATTAAAAAGAATGAGTTCATATTATTTCTATTAATCCAGAGGGATGTTTATGATATACTAAATGATTAAAACAAGCCACAGAATATGTAAAGTATGAGTCCTTTTTTTATTTTAAATATTTTTGTGTATGTTTGTGTTACAGTGAAAAAGACATTAACCGTCAGTTAATACAAGTTACTTCAGGGGATAGGAATGAACACTTTTTCTTTATACATTAGAATTATTTTAATTGTTATAGTAGGAATACTGTACTTTTATAGTATATATATACATAAAGTTGAAGAGAAAATTGGAGGAATTCCGTCTGAGTGATTAAAAAATGTTAGTAACATTATCAACAGCAAATCTACTACTGTGATTTGTCTCAGTGCCATTATGAGTCAAGTAATGATTTACAGAAGTCTTCCCTAGATTCCAGAAAAGCTCAAGAACTGAAGATCAGGTACCTGAAGGCAGAACTGTGCAATAGACCTAACAATGGGAATTCATAGAAATTTATACAAGGAGTTGCCAGACCCCTAAAATACCTTCTCTAAACCATGCACTCTAACGAACAGCTTCCAGATCAGGGAAAAAGACATTAGAGATACTGACATTTTGAATCTCTCAATGAACAACCAGTTCCTAATCACCCACTGCGAGGCCTACCACGCAGCAACTCCACCACCCATGTACACAGAATGAGCTTCTAGTCGCTGGATTTTGGAACCTTACCCTTTAATATGTACAGAGAGCCAAGAATCACTGGACTTTTGAGAAGCACTCCTAATACAAAAGGCAGAGATCTAAACAAGCCAACAAGCAGAAAAGTGGTCTTAGGAAACAGAGGCAGTAGCAGAAGCTCAAGAAACTCTAAAATTAAATTATATGTAACATTTTCACAAAGATGAGATAGCACACCCATGAAACATACAAGCATATAAATATATTTATGTATGTGTACGAGTGTATCCAAACCTTTAAATTAAGAAAAAGGAAAAATGGAAATAAAAATGTAATAGGAGCATCCCAAGGACAAATTGAGTAAACTTCCTTCAAAGTAGAAAAAATATAAATGGAAAATAGAAAAGGTAAGAAAGGATCAAAAGAAGGCCTAATATATAACTTTATAAAGTTAAAAACAATGGGAAAAAAAGAGAAAAAAAAGGGAAGAAAAACTTACCAGAACTAGGTAAATTTCCAGATTAGAGGAGTCCACCCAATGCAAAAAAGTAGAAGAGATGCATGCTGAGCTCATCATGGGGAGGTTAAATACAAACAAAAAAATAGGGGAAAAGGGATGATTCTAAAAGCTTCCAGAGAAAAGATGCTTATCATATACAAAGGATCAGAAATTTTAAGTGGCATTGGACTTACAATATGGATAAAGACGTTTTAGATGTGGAAAGTCCAAAAAATTAACCTCCCATTCTTTCTCAGGAAGCTACTAAAGGATGTCATCCAGAATAATGAGGGAATAAACACTAAATCCAAGAAATAGATGATCCAATAAAGATCATTTTAGCATAATGGTAGAAGGACATCCCAGAACCAGAGCAATGTAGCAGCCCTAGAGACCCAGTCAAGATGAGAGCAGAAGGAGGCAGACAATGCCAATTTTTATGTTGAATTTTAGAAACAAAAAACAAAAAGAACAAGGAAGAGTCACAGTGACAAAGACCTTGCATCATTAGTTCTTATTCACAATTTTTCAGAGTAGGTGTATGTTTATGATAGGATGTGATATAATTAAAATATAGTAGTTTTAAGATAAATTTACAAGATATTTTAAAGTTGGTATTATGGCCTTATATAAAGCAAGAATTTAAACCAAAGCCGAGCAATCTGAGACCAATCTTTGAACCACATAACCACATAGGCCTGTTTTTCAAACTGTGACTATCACCATTTCCCACACACTTTGACTCAGAAGTAGATAAAGATTAAAAAATAATTCTGCAAAGCACTTTGTATTCCTTGGAGAATGGATATTATCATCATACATTATGTTATCACCTTGTTGAATATGCATGATCTCCAGCACCACACGAAGCGTATCTAGACATACCTGCCCATCTCACTGCATCATCCTGAGTCAGCTGAGCGAAATCTAGGCTGTTGTTATTTCAAGGGTCAAATATTCAGAAGCAAAATATAAGTTCCAAATAATATATAATGCTTTAAAAATGATAAATCACTGATGTGCTTACTGGAACTTTCTTACTTGTTCTGTGAACTAAACTCAAATACTCTTTTTCAACAATAGACAATACTAATTATACATTTAAAGTTAAAGAAATTATTTAAAAAATTAGTACTTCTGAATAAATTGATGAAAAAGTCTATATTCAGTTGTGCACATAATTTAAAACTATCTCCAAAAGGAGAAAGTAATGAATATGTAAAAATACTTAACACTTAAATTATATATTATCTGTAAGTAATCCTAACTAACTTTAGAGTCAATGAAATTTCACTTGTGATACCTATCACATTTTGAAATAAATGGACACAGTCAAATAAAAGACCTTCTAATTACATATTTTTTGCTTTTTACCTAGCAAAATTGTAGCAGTGATTCAATGGTTTTCAAATGTTTCTATACTAGGAGGTACTCTAAATTTTTATATTCATATTACCAGCCCTTATATAAGCCAGCTTTGAATTGAAATACTTAATTAAGGCAGCCTCACCCTAGAAGATGAGGCAGAAAGCAGAGGAAATGAAAGGAAGAAAAAAGGAAAAGGTTATTAGTATGTAAACTTTAAGAATCCCTGGAAAATGTAATTTTCTTTTCAATACCGAGGCCTATGAAGAACAGAAATGTTGTTGTTCCCAAGTACTTGATTCCACCTTTTCTGTAAAACAACACTTTAGACATTGCTGAATTCTAAATCAGAGAGACTATAGCTACTTAACTTTTTCACTGTCATAAAATAGGTATTTAAGAATTCACCACAGAGAATTAAGTAGTTCAAACCAACAAATAAATGTCCCTATCTTAAGAAAAACTGTTTCAATGTTATTAGAGATAATATTACTGCAGTAGATTTTCTACAGCTGCTTTTAACAGAAACCAAGTCTATATAAATGGTATAAACAAGACATTTACCAAATCACATGTTTAAGACTGCTTTCACTGAGAATAAAAAGATTGAGGCTGAAATTACAAAGTATAAATCAATTGGAAAAATAACCTAGGTAAAATAGCCTAATTCAAGTAATTCTGGAAACAAATGTTTTGGTCTTCAAATGTCTCTCATAAGGTAAAGAGATGATAAAAATATATTATCACCAAGTGAATTCCCATTTTTGAGGAGGATGAACTGGCTTTAACTCAAGTTATAGGATTAACCTAAACTGTTCATTTATGTGCAAATGAACATGCAAGGAAGTAAAAAAAAAAGTTTTTTTCCTACCTTATTGTCTCATCTATCAGACGATCTGAGCTGCAAATAAAAAGAAAATTCAAACTCTAGAATTATAGAAGCCCATTTAAAACTTGTACTTCATTTTTCTACATTTTATACATAGATGAACTTCTCAGCCATTTATGTAAACAGAATACACAGACTTTGGAAACCAACTGGAGAAAATCCTGGACTCTAAAATAACTAAATTTATCCACATACGTAATTTTTATCTTACTCTCATTTGTTAGCTGAAATAATTTTTTCCACATAGATATTTAATGATTAAAGATAGAACAGGTTTAATGACACTATAAAGAGAGGAAACGTCTTCTAATCTAGAGAGTTCAAAGTTGTCATCAACATCTATTCAAAACTTAGGAATTACAACCAACTTGAGACAGGACAGGCAAATATAGTTCTGATGCATATAAGAAGTCATTATTTACACCTTAAATTTCCTTCCTTTTTTGGGAAAGCTTTTTTTTTTTAAACTAAACCAAATCTCAGCTTACCAAATTTTAGAATTCAAGAATCTGTATAAATATACAAATGCATCCTTGACCTGTAAACATTTGCCTTTATGCAACACACACTGGAAAGAAAGACAAAAAGTCATTTTAGGGAGGAACTGATGGCTAAGTCTGGCAAAAGGGCAGCTTTACAGCAGAAAGCTGGAAAACACTCTGAGTTACCTTGACATTGTGCATGGTACACAGAAGGCACTCAAATGAATACTTGCATATTTTTCCCCAACTACATTCCAAAAGAATTTCTAAATTCATTGTATAAACAGTATGTTGAGATTTCATAATAAAGTAGGAGACCAGGAAACTTAAGTTTTTGCATGAATTAGGGAACAAAGATGAGCTTTAAAAATGTCATAAATACCTTATATAAACCCTGCAATAAAGATTTTTCAAAAATTACAAAGACAGTGGAGAGATTAAGAGCCACACTGCGTGGCCTTTGAATGCTGGCTCTATCACTTATTAGCTATCTGACATTAGGCAAGTTACTGTCTGCCTCAGTTTTCTCATTCGTAAGTAATTTTAAAAACCCTACTTGTTAAGAGGGTTAAAGAAATACACACACACACACACACACACACACAAATGATTAGAACAGTACCTAGTACATGGTAAGCACTAAGTATTCCTTGCTATTATTACAGTAGTTTCTCAATAACTATAGACTAATTATAAATCTAAGTATAAAGTTGATATAAATTTCCAGATAAACCTACTGTTCTGTTTATATCTCTTGATTATGCACTTATTTAATTAACAAAATGTGTATGGAAGTGTCCATGAGGAGCACAGACAAGGGCTTCAAAGATAAGGCAGTATGAATCTTACAGTGGAGACAGGTAACACATAAACCTACAACTGTCTTGTTAAAGTGGCCACAAGGTCACAAAACAGCAAATGGTTAATTAGACTTGGACTAGTATCTCCTTGTTCAATAGAAAGGTTTGGTTGACTGCCCTTATCAGGAACTTTTAGTACATCAAAGTAAACCTTTAAATAAGATATTTAAAAATCCAGGCAGTATAATATGAAAATAAATAATTCTACTGCTAAGCTCAAACAATCTGCAGCAGGATAAAAAGGCTGTTTTAGCAATCCCGAGAAGGAAGAATAAAGCGGGGGGAATTACGCTCCCTAACTTCAAGCTCTACCAGAAAGCCACGGTAATCAAGACAATTTGGTACTGGCACAAGAACAGACCCATAGACCAGTGGAACAGAATAGAGAGCCCAGATATAAACCTAACCATTTATGGTCAATTACTATACAATAAAGAAGCCATGGATATACAATGGGGAAATGACAGCCTCTTCCACAGCTGGTGTTGGCAAAACTGGACAGCTACATGTAACAGAATGAAACTGGATTACTGTCTAACCCCATACACAAAAGTAAACTCAAAATGGATCAAAGACCTGAATGTAAGTCATGAAACCATAAAACTCTTAGAAAAAAATACAGGCAAAAATCTCTTGGACATAAACATGAGCAACTTCTTCATGAACATTATCCCCCCGGGCAAGGGAAACAAAAGCAAAAATGAACAAGTGGGACTATATCAAACTAAAAAGCTTCTGGACATCATCAGTAGAACAAAAAGACATCCTACAGTATGGGATAATATATTCATAAATGACATATCTGATAAGGGGTTGACATCCAAAATATATAAAGAGCTCACGCACCTCAACAAACAAAAAGCAAATAAGCCAATTAAAAAATGGGCAGAGGAGCTGAACAGACACTTCTCCAAAAAGAAATTCAGATAGCCAACAGGCACATGAAAAGATGCTCCACATCACTAATCATCAGAGAAATGCAAATTAAAACCACAATGAGATATCACCTCACACCACTTAGGATGGCCAACATCCAAAAGACAAACAACAAATGTTGGCGAGGATGTGGAGAAAGGGGAACCCTCCTACACTGCTGGTGGGAATGTAAATTAGTTCAACCATTGTGGAAAGCAGTATGGAGGGTCCTCAAAAACTCAAAATAGAAATACCATTTGACCCAGGAATTCCACTCCTAGGAATTTACCCTAAGAATGCAGCAGCCCAGTTTCAAAAAGACATATGTACCCCTATGTTTATCGCAGCACTACTTACAATAGCCAAGAAATGGAAGCAACCTAAGTGTCCATCAGTAGATGAATGGATAAAGAAGATGTGGTACATATACACAATGGAATATTATTCAGCCATAATAAGAAAACGAACCCTACCATTTGCAACAACGTGGATGGAGCTAGAGAGTATTATGCTAAGTGAGATAAGCCAGGTGGAGAAAGACAAGTATCAAATGATTTCACTCATCTGTGGAGTATAAGAACAAAGCAAAAACTGAAGTAACAAAACAGCAGCAGACTCACAGAACCCAAGAATGGACTAACAGTTACCAAAGGGAAAGAGACTGGGGAGGATGGATGGGAAGGGAGGGATAAGGGGGGAAAGGGGCATTACGATTAGCACACGTAATGCAGCGGTGGGGGACACGGGAAAGGTAGTATTTATAGAGAAGAAAAGTAATGATTCTATAGCATCTTACTATGCTGATGGACAGTGACTATAGTGGGGGTATGTGGGGGGGACTTGATAATAGGGGGTCTGGTAACCATAATGTTGTTCAAGTGATTGTACATTAATGATACCAAAATTTTTAAAGTTTTTTTAAAAAAAGCTTTTTAGTGCTAACAGATATTTATTTTACAGATATATTTGGAAAATACAGAAAAAACAAAGATAAAAGTAGAGATCATTTGTAATCTCTCTTCCACTAACATTAATATTGCAGCATCTTTCTTTCTGGTCTGGGTAGGCCAAAGAGTTTCTTTACTCCCTTTTTTCATGGTTTATTTATTTATTTATTAAGGTATCATTGATACACAATCTTAGGAAGTTTTCACATGAGCAACACTGTGGTTTCAATATTAACTCATATTATCAAGTCCCCATCACCACCCATTGCAATCACTGTCCATCAGCATAGTAAGATGCTATAGACTTTTTCATGGTTTATTCAGCACAGAAGTTTTATTTTATAATTGTATGAAATTACTTAAGGTCAAAAAGTTAAGCATCTGAAAGACTCACAATTCTACCCAGTTCAGGGATTTTAAAAAAAAAGGGGAAAGTAAAAGCTAAATTATTAGCAATAACGTCTCAGAAAGTAACTTTTTTCATTATTTTAAATTGGTAGGCTTATCTTTTTGAACAGTTTAGGTTTTTTGAAATATTCAGCAGAAAGTACAGAGTTCTCATATATATACTTATTCTCCCCCACCCTAACATCTTTTAGTGTCGTACATTTGTTACAGCTGATGAACCAATACTGATACATTACTATTAAGTTAGGTCCAGAGTTTACAGTAGGGTTCCCTCTTCGTGTTACACAGTTCTACAGGTTTGGACGAATGCAAAATGTCAGGTATCCACCATTAGTGTCATATAGAATAGTTTCACTGCCCTGAATATCCCTTGTGCTCTACCTATTCATTCTTCCTTCTCTTCCCACCCTGAACCCATCAACAGCTATCTTCTTACTGTATACAGTTTTGCCTATCATCATATAGTTGGAATTATACAGTATGTAGCCTTTTCAGACTGGCTTATTTTATGCATTTAAGGTTCTTCCATGTCTTTTAGAGCTTGACTAATCAAGCTCTGTATCACTGAATAATATACCATTGTATAAATGTACTAGTTTGTTTATCCATTCACTTATAGAAGGACATCTTTTGCTTCCAATTTTTAGCAATTTTGAGTATAGCTGCTATAAACATTCATGTGCAGGTTTCTGTTTAGACATCAGTTTTCAATTCATTTAAGTAAATACCTAGGGGCATGACTGCTGGATCATACAGTAGACTAAGCATAGCTTTTTAAGAAAACCCAAACTCGCTTCCAAAGTGACCATACCATTTTGTATTCCCACCATCAAGTGAGAGCTCCTGTTCTTCCATATGCTTGTCAACATTTGGTGTTGTCAAGTGTTTTGGATTTAAGCCATCCAATAGATGTGTAGTAGTACCTAGTTGTTTTAATTTCCAATTGATAACATAATGTTGAGCATTTTTTCAGATGCCTGTCATCTGCTTGTCTTCTCAGATGAAATATCTGTTTAGATCTTTTGCCCACTTTTTAACTGTTGAGTCTTAAGAGTTCCTTGTACATTTTGGATAATAGTCCATCAATCTATGTATTTTGCAAGTATTTACTTTCAGTCTGTGGCTTGTCTTTTCATTCTCTTAAGTGTCTTTAGCAGCTTCTTCTCCTGGAAAACACCAAATGGCGGATGATGCCGGTGCTCCGGGGTGGGGGGGGGGGGGGGTCTGGGGGCCCCCGGAATCGGAGGCCACGGCAACTTCCGTGGAGGGTTTGGCAGCGGCGGCCGGGGTCGGGGCCGAGGCCGGGGCCGGGGTCCGGGCCGGGGCCGCGGCCGCGGAGGCAAGGCTGAGGACAGGAGTGGATTCCTGTCACGAAGCTGGGCCGTCTAGTCAAAGATATGAAAATCAAATCGTTGGAGGAGAGCTATCTCTTCTCCCTTCCCATCAAGGAGTCTGAAATAATTGACTTTTTCCTGGGGGCATCTCTCAAGGATGAGGTCTTGAAGATTATGCCCGTGCAAAAGCAGACCCGAGCTGGTCAGCGGACCAGGTTCAAGGCGTTTGTCGCCATTGGAGATTACAACGGACATGTTGGCTCGGGTGTTAAGTGCTCCAAGGAAGTAGCCACTGCCATCCGTGGGCCATCATTCTAGCCAAGCTCTCCATTGTTCCTGTGCGGCGAGGCTACTGGGGGAACAAGATTGGCAAGCCTCACACTGTCCCTTGTAAGGTGACTGGCCGCTGTGGCTCTGTGCTGGTGCGTCTCATCCCTGCCCCCAGGGGCACTGGTACCATCTCTGCCCCTGTGCCCAAGAAGCTGCTGCTGATGGCTGGTATTGATGACTGCACGGCCACCCTGGGCAACTTTGCCAAGGCCACCTTTGATGCCATCTCTAAGACCTACAGCTATCTCACCCCTGATCTCTGGAAAGAGACAGTGTTCACCAAGTCTCCATACCAGGAATTCATTAACCACCTTGTAAAGACCCACACCAGAGTCTCTGTGCAGAGGACCCAGGCTCCAGCTGTGGCCACCACATAGTTTACTACAAGAAAAATAAAGTGAATTAAATTGCCTACTCAAAAAAAAAAGTGTCTTTAGCAGAATAGAGGTGTTTAATGAAGTCCATCTGGTCAATTTTTTTCTTTCATGGATGGTGTTTTTTGGTGTTGCATCTAAAAACTCATTGTCAAACTCAATGTCCCCTAGATTTTCTCCTATGTTATAAAATTTCTTGAAGTTTTATAGTTTTAAATTTTACATTGAAGTCTATGATCTGTTTTGAGTTATTTTGGGGAAAGGTGTAAGGCATCTATAGTCATTGTTTTGCATGTGGATATCCAGTTCTAGCAGCATTTGTTGAAAAGACTATCTTTTCTCTATTGAAATTATCAAAGATCAGTTGACTATATATTTGTATGGGTGTATTTCTCGAGCTCTCTATTCTGTTCCATTGACCTATTTATTCTTGCACCAACACCACACTGTCTTGATTACATAAAATACACAACATATATACAACAGAATGTATAAATGGGGAAGAAGTTTTTGGGTTTTTTTGCCCTCCCACAAAGTATTTTAACCAAATATTTTGATGCAAAAGAAAAATTTTTTTCATGTCAGTGGATTTGTTCAACTATAGCAGAAAATGAAAGCTTAAGAAAGAAAGTGGGAATCGCAGTTTCAATTTGCTATTATTCAGGTAAACAATTTAAAAGGGCTGAAAATCCCAAGAAACTACCTGACTCATGAAGAATCTTTGAAATATTAAGGAAGCATTTTCCAATCTGTTTCTGAAACTCCTAAAAAATTAACTTGTGTCAACATAAGCAAATGTGGCTACATAACTAAAAATGGAACTATACTTTTCATTTTATGTTTATGTTTCTTACATATTTATAACCCAGAAAACAATTCTTTCATAAATATAGTAACAGAAATTCAGTAATACTAGCAATCATGCAACTATAAAGAAGAAAATGGCTCGTTTTCTTATATCCAGGTCCTAGTTAAACCTCAAGTACTTGGCTCTATGAACTCACCATATAGAGTTGTCATAAGGCTTAAAAGGGATAATGTAAACAGAAATATCTTGTAAACTGTATGAGCCTACAGATATCTGATTGATATAGATCAAGAAACTTCCACATATCACAGTCACTTGTTCTGGAATCCCCTTTCTTGATTCTCAACATAAATTGCTTATATTCAAAGTCCAGCTCAAAACTCACACCCTTTGAGACACCTTCCCTCATTTCAGCTGTATATCCAGGCATTATATAAAAAATAAAATTCCTCTTTATGCTACAGTTTTATTCTTTCACAGCTCTTTGCTCTTCATTAATTCATTCACAAATTTAACAAGCATTTAAGATATGTCAGACATTATACTATGCGCAGAGGAAAGAAATCTTGAATTTGTAAAGTTTACAGTTTTTTCACATACATCTTATCATTTAATACTTTTTTAAAATACAATATTTCACAGGATACCATAATTACATGTTTATTATTTCTCCAACCAGAATGATTTCTCCAGGGGTAGAGACTAAGTCTGATTCACCTTTAATTCCCTAGCATCTAGTTCAATATGAGAGACACTCATTAAATGCTTGATAAATGAACAAATAAATGAGTAACAGACACTTGTTGGATAAATAAAATATCAATCAGAGTTAACACTGAATTAATCCTTATTAATTTCTATAGGGATGGGGGAGGATATACATATATTATGTAGGCATACATCTGGAGAGATATATGGAGAGAAAATGCCTCACTACAGCAGAGTACTGCTGACTCAAGTTTTACAGTTTAACAAAGCCATGTTATCAACTGAAAATGGATTGGACTTCCCTACAGCTCCAAGTGAACAAAAATGAGTTCTGTATGAAAGTTCCTAACCAGGTCATTCTGCTTTGTAATACTGGATATTACCACATGAATATAAAAATAAGCAAAGTATTGTTCAGGGTAATATTAACTCGCCTTATCATCTATTCTGTCAGACACTTGTACCATCTATGACAAACAGAGCTTTGATATATAATTTTTAAATATCCCATGAATGGAATGATATTGAGTTAGTCAAATGTTACCAGTTCTCATTAGTTAAAAAGTCAATTCTCTATTATACAAATGACCTCTGATACAAGTAAGGGCTATATCTCAACATCTTTGCATATTCCCAAGTTTATGGCTACTACTGTTGCATGTAGTTTCTTCCATAAACTTCACATTTTTCTAGTTAGGAGCACCACTTTCTTAGGATTACTTCACTATCATTACCTTTATAATGCTGTTTTCTCCTTGCAGTAAAGTTTCACAAAGTAACAAAATATATGTATGTGTGGGTATAAATCATTTCATGGTAGCTACCAAGTAAGTAACAATAAACAGCAAATATGAAGCTTAGAAGTGAGGATGAAATGTAATCATGTTGTCCAGATAGGTTCACGCACTTATTAGCCAAATGGCTTCTTCAACCCCATCTCTATAGCACATGATACCCAAGTTTGTACCTGAAAAATACTATGCATCACGAATCTTTAGGGTTCACAAATAGTTGAGAAAGCTAATGTTGAACCCTGAATGCCAAGAGCTACTATATTGCCCCATACACAGATATTATAATACAAACATTACTTAACTGGAATCATATGGTATTTATTAACAATATATATACAACCACAACAAAAATTTTGGGGAGACAACCACTCCTTGCAAAGGTCACTAAATTAGGTGAATATATGTCTCATATATTTCAGATATGATCACAGTCCATTAATACAATAAGAATTTCATTTCATGAAGACTAGTCTGGCATCGAAAGTATTTAAAATTCTATTTCAGAAATGTAGATTGACAGTGCATATAAAAGGTACCTCTAGTACTTGCTTTTCTTACCCTGATAATCCTATGTTCTGCTTTATACAGAAATGCCTCACAATTTACAAAGACTTCTTACATGCATTATCTTAGCAACTGTGAAGTACGCACCACAAGAATCATCTTGAGAGAGGTGTGCAGTACTGCAAAATCAACACAATCAGGGGAACTAGGTTTGAATCTTGGCTTTTACTAGCTGTGCAACCTCACAGAAATTTGGCTAAAGTCATGAAACAAACAAGGTTGACTTAATGTTTGAAAATAATCAATATAATTTAGCATGTTAGAGTAACAAAGAAAAAAATCACCTCAATAAATGCAAAAAAAAAGAAAAAATTCAACCATATCCATTAAAAGACTTTTAGCAAGAGAGAGCTGAGGAGCAATGACACCTCAGTGGTAATAAACACAGATCCTAGTTTCTGAACCACTCTCCAATAAAAGGAACAAAGGCTGCTTCGAGAAGTGGTTGATTCCAGAGCTCAGGCAGAAAAAATACAAGATGAGCCATGAACATTTATTTGTCTGTAGTACCAGATTGTAAAGGATAGGGCACATCAAATGAAAGAAGCCAAGACAAAAGAGCTCCCAATAGCAAAAGGCAGAACAATTTGAACAAAATAACCACAGTGCTGGATTACAACGCAGTGTAACAAAGTATCTATGAGTCTACACTGATAAACAGTTAAATAAAATAAATGATGTAGAAGGAGCAGCTCTTACAGAATTCCAATTAATCAACATATAAGGACTGATGGAAACAGGAAATCGCCAGTGGGCAAACACTACAGGAACAATAGGGGAAACAAGATTCATTAACGGATGCTAAAATTAGTGGGAAAAGTTTGAAGAGAAACAGGGTATTTGTGTGATCTGAAGGCATCTTCTCCTATATTTATTAATTACAATGGGAAATATAGTAATTTTACAGTGGAGAAAGCTGGCAGACACTACCTTAACTAAGCAATCTGGATTAACATTATCAATAAAATATACTGACATGATACATACTTCAAGAGGGCCCAACATCATCCTATGGAGTCTTGCCAAAATTATGTAAGGTCATAACCATGACACTTTAGACTCCTACTCAGCTAATTTTGTAGACTGTCCCTCAACTTGGGTTTGTCTGATGTTTTTTCATAATGAATTAAGGTTAGGCAATTCTGTCACAGATTGGAGGAGACTAAGCAGACATAACAACTAAAAGCATTACAGGATCCTGAACTGGGTCTTGGAACATAAAAAGAACATCAGTGGAAAAATTGGTGAATAAAGTCTGTAGTTTAGATAATAGTAATGTAAATGTTAATTTGCTGATCTTGATAACTGTACTAAGGTTATATAAGACATTAACATAAGGACAGCTGGATGAAGGATATACAAGAATTCTCTGTACTATATTTATAATTTTTCTGTGAGCTAAAATTATTTCAAAATAAAAAGCTAAAAAAAAATCCAACAAAAAAACAACTTTCAGCAAAATAGGAAGAGAAAGGCTCTTCCTCAGCCTGACTGAGGGCATATACAAGAACACTGTTAATATAAAGGATAGGTGTTTTCCCCTAAAATACAAAACAAGGCAAGAATGTCTGCACTAACCATTTCTATTCAGTATTGTGTTGGAGGTTGCAGTCAGTGCCATCAGGGAGGAAGGGGATAAAAGGAACACAGATCAGAAAGGAAGAAATGAAACTATAAAAGTGATTGCAAGAAAATCCTAAAGTTACCAAGAAGCTGTTACAGCTAAAAAGTAAATTTAGCAAGGTCACAGAATAAAAGGTTATATGCAAAAATCAATTACATTTCTATACTAGGAAAAAACAATTGGAAAATTAAAAATTCCATTCATAATCATATACCAAAACAGGAAATATTTAAAGATAAGTTTAACATAATTTGTGTAAGACCTGTATGTCGAACACCATAAAATGCTGTAAGAAATAAAAGAAGACCTAAAGAAATGGAAAAATACACCATGATCCTGGATTGGAATATTTGCTATTGTTAAAATGGCAATTCTCCCCAAATTGTTCTATAGATTGAAGGTAATCTTATTTAAAATCCCAGCAGGCTTTTTTACACTATAATTGTAAAATTTATATGGAAATGCAAAGGAACCCAAAAAGTCAACAATTCATTAATATAGAACAAAGTTAGGGGACTTGTACCACCTCATTTCAAGACTCAGTATAAAGCTACAGTAATCAAAACAGTAAGCTACTGGTATAAGGATGGACCTATACAGATCAATGGAACAGAACAGAGTTCAGAAATAAACTATGTTAGTACATATGGCCAATTAGTTCTCAACAAAAAGTGCCAACATAACTCAATAGGGAAAAGGAGAGTCTTTTCAACAAACAGTGCTGAAACAACAAGATATCCATGTGGTAAACAAATGAATCTCAAGCCCTGCAAATGCTCACACTATACACAAAAATGAAGTAAAAATGCTAAAACTATAGAACTTTTAGAAGAAATCACAGGACAAAATATTTGCAACCTTCAGATCAAGATTTCTTAGGCTGAAAATAACCATACAAGAAAAATAAATAAACTGGACTTCATCAGAATGTAAAACCTCTGCTCTCTTAGAAGTCATTGTTACCAAAATGAAAAGGTTAAGTTACAGGCTCAAAGAAAATATCTGCAGAACCATTATTTCTGACAAAAGACTTGCTTGTATCCAGAGTATAGAAAGAACACTTACAACTCAATGAGAAGACAAACAGACCAATTAAAAAGTGGGCAAAAGATCTGAACAGACACTTCACTAAAGAAGATACACAAAAAACAGGTAAGCACTTGAAAGGCTACTTATCATTAGTCATCAGAGAAATGCAGATTAAAACCACAATGAAATACCATTACATACCTATTAAAATGGCTAATATAGAATGATTGACAATAGAAGTGTAGACAAGGACTTAAAGCAACTAGAACTCTTAACACTGTACTGGCAGGAATGCAAAAACGGTACAACCACTTTGGAAAAGAGTTGACAGGTTCCTATAAAATGAAACATATACTCACACTTACCAATCAATCCAACAATACAACTAGTAGGTATTTAATAATGAGAAATGAAAACATATGACCATACAAAATTCTGTCTATGAATGGTCTTACTGCTTTATTTGTAATGGCTCAAGCCTAAAAACAACCCAAATATCCATCAGTGGGTGAACGGATAAACAAATTAGGATATATCATACAATGGAAATTATTCAGTTACAGAAAGGAACTAACAACTAATACAAAAACAAACAGATGAGTCTTAGTAACACTATGCCAAGTGAAAGTAGTATATATTGTATGAACTCATTCATATGAAATTCTGGAAAAGGTAAAACTAATCTATTGTGAATGAGCAGGTAAACAGCTGCCTGGGATTGGGGGACAGGAATTGACTACAAAGGAGCATAAATCTTTTCTGGGGTAATAAAAATGCTCTGTATCTTGACTGTGGTGGGCTGTTAAAAGAGTATATACATTTGTGAAAATTAATCCTTGAAAAATAAATATGAAGAGAGATAAGATTATAAAAGCTAAAGTTCTTTAGAGGAAAAAAACTTTAAAAGCCAAAATTAACTCAGATACTTTTTTCAAAAAAGAAAATAGAGGGGAGCAATGAAACAGAACAATTAAGTAAAGGAAGATGTTAAATAGCAACCAAAGAGCTCACCGGAATACATCTACAGTCCAGAAAGAACAATAGCTACAAGCTTGACACTAACTCAAAGTCAGCATTTTCTTCTAACATATTGAAACAGACTTAGGGAAAGACAAGACAAAAATGAAAGCTACCTTAATCACCATGGAAGAGAAATTACCATCTTCCTAAGGATAAACTATTATAAGCTAACATTTATTTTTAGACAAAAAAATTATTAAGGGGAGCTGGTAAAAACAATTCATAACAAATTCAGGTGTTTTTTTTTAAGTTTGGCATTCATTTATAAAAATTGTTTCACCCTTTTCAAGGCAAAAATATGTACTTTTTAAATAAGTTGTAGAAATTTACATTAACATGAGAAAACAGTATTTTATGAAGAATCAAATAAAAGTCTAAACATGCTTCTACCCATAAAAAGTCTGACCCTACTGTACAAAATCAAACTAGTTCCCAGAGTTACTGGGTATTCAAAAACCTTAATTCTTGAAAGATCAAAATAAAAAGTACCCTAACAGCACATATGACCTATTAATTATAAATGGGCTTGATAAAATATATTATCTATAATCACTATAGGTTTCTGTAATCACTTTTACATGAACTTAACTATTACTTCTTTAGCATGGCTGTTTAACCTGTTTTCTCTAATGAAAATGTATTCCTTCTAATATTTAAAAAAATCTACAGCCTGAGTATTTCTGCCTGTCTTCTTGGCATGAATTTAAAAAATAAAATCAAAATATCACTGTCACTGAAGGCACTGGGGAATGTTCACATATATGCTACTAATGGGTCTCTAAACTAACAAACCTTTAGAAGAAAATTTGACAATGCTGTATCAAAAGCTTTACAAATGAACATATTTTTTAATACTATAATTTCAATTCTCAGAATTTATCATAAGGAAATAATTATGGATACATGCCAAGTCTTCAATATGTATAATAGTAAAAAAACTGGAAATAATCCAGAGGGCCAACATTAGAGAAACAGTCACATGAATTACAGTTTGTCTGTATCAGAAATAAGCACTATTAAAAGTTAAAAGAACTATTCAAAAGCAAACAAAAAATTTATCAAATAAGATGGGTTCATAATCTACTGATGAATAAAAACTGGTTACAGAATCTGTACTGATGAGTGATTTGTCTTTTTTGTGTTGAATTATTCATACTTTCTAAAATGAGTACTATAAAGATCTACTCTTTATTCTGTGCTACTTGAGCATCTTATTCCCTAAATCACCTGCACCCCAAGAACATATTAATATAGTTTTGGATGTAATTGAATATTCTTTTTATGGTAGTCTTTATCAAATACAAAAAGACCAAAGCTGTGAATGACTATAAAGTAAACACACTATAGAAAAGACTGCCCTCTTGTGCCAATCAATAATATTCAACAGTTTAAGAAAGAGAACTAGTAACTATTTCCAGCACTAGAAGCACCTAGGCTTCTAGGCTTCTAAAAAGGTCTTGATTTTTCTGTGTTCTGGTTTCAACAGCTTATATTTAAAATGGTGATCTTTAAAGAAAAATACTGAGCCAGTATCTTAATATCACATGGACGTGACAAATTTATGACATTCAGCAGCAAATAATCAACATAATTCATAACATTTAACTATCATGAATACGAGCTGCTCAGATGCCAAAAGGCTGAGCTCATAGAGATAAGTAATCTTTTGATCCTTAATTTGTACAACAAACTACAGAGAAAATATTAAAGAAACCAGTATATTTCAGAGAAAAAATAAGTGAATCAGGAATAGAATAGGGGGACTTGTTTTAAAAAATATTTTTAGCTCATCCAAGTTTTTAGGCATTTTCTTCTGCATTCTTGGAAAATAAGATATTTTCTTTGGATTGATGTACGGCCAATTACCCTTTATAAAGCTTCTTGACATATGTAAGTGGTAACAGGCCATTCAAACCTAAGTCATTATTGGTATAATTACTACTATTACTACTAATAATTGACAGTACTGGACAAAAGTATTACGGCAACAGACTTGCTAAAGAAAAGAAACATTAAGACAATAAAAAACATATTACAGGTAACAAGTGATGTGAATGCTAATTTTGGATATTAACACCACATCTTTTCTAATTATAGTTGGAACAGTTCCAATTCCACTTCTTCAAGTAGGGTCATTAGGAGAATTAAATGAATTAGCATGGGTTAAGCAATTATAATAAATACCATAATGTGTTTGTTATGTAAATTAATAAAAATGAGAAACTACATAGTATATATTCAATAATACCCACTTTCGAAGGTGGTCATGTTCTTTCAAAAACAGTTCAGTTCTTCTGTTGTTTACTCCAGACCCACTTTTATACGACCTAGAACAAAGTAGAGAAAATGTAAGAATATTTTTGGCAGACACAACAAAAAAGATTAAGTGACTGATTCTAATAATATCCAAAGTGAACAAATTAAGGCTCTCTATAGTTTTGAATGAAGAAATTAAAAAATGTATAATCCCTCTTCCATCTTCTAAAAATGACATCTGTTAAAAATAAATATGATTGCCTCTCTAGGCCTAATAGTTCATTATTGTTCATCAAAATAATCCAACATTCTAAGATAAGCAAAAATCTTACTTTTCCTTTCTTTACCTATCATCTTCTACATCTTCACTTTCTCCAAGTGGAGTATAAGTTTGGCCTGATCACTACACAGCCCACGGGTGTGGGAAGCTGCTGAAATGGAATGTCTCCCTTCCCAACGGCGCATGCAACCCATCAACTGAAGCCTAAGGAGCACTGAATGAAGCTTAAGATCTGCCGGTTCTGACATATGTAAGGATTTCTATCTTGGCCTTAGGCGCCCTCACATTTGTAAGATCATGCTTTGTATGATAATAATTATCAACACTTTCATGTTTCTATTCTTTACTTACAGTAAGGTACCAAGAATAAAATTAAAAATTCAAGTAACTGCACATATACTGCAGTAAGACAAAGGAAGGTCATGCTGATAAAACTGAACTGAACTGCTGGCTGAGCAGCAGTGCTCAAGTGCAAAGCACCGCAGGAAAGAGAGCACCAGGAACAGCAGCACGGTATGACCGAGAACACCCGGGACATGGAAGACGGATGATTTGGACTCAAATGTACGCTCCATCATTTATTAGCCAGTCAACTTTAGACAAGTCTCTCAATGTCTAGTTTTATAAAATGAGACTAATTTTTATTTATACCAAAAGATGATATAAAGCCAAGAAAGTTAACAAATGGAAAAGTAGTAAGTAATTGCAAAAAACTCTAAAATGTCAGTTATTACTATTATAGCTCATCTTACTAATCACATTCTGCCTTGTATTATATTGAGTATTATGCCTTACTCCCCTCTGGCACATAGCTTATAAAGTTCTAGAGGACCAAGTTGGTCTTTTCATTTGTACTTTCTACTATGACTGATAGAGTGTCTTACTCATGGCTGGTAATCAGGAAAGTTTAATGAATGGATGAACATTTTCTTTTGTGATAATTTTTCAGAAAGTTATTAAAGTGGGCTATATTCTAATGATTCCCACAAATTGTGGCGGAGCTAAATGCCTACACATTAAAGGCTGTCCTCTACATAGCCTATTGGTTCTCAATGTATTCCTTAAAACACAAACATAAAGAGACAGTACAAAAATTAAACAAAAGACTTACAGGAACATTCCTGAGAACTAAATATTAAAAAATTCCTAATTAAGGCAAAAATCCTTAGTCTTTTCACTCCTACATGTTATACAAAGTACCTATCACTAAACATAAAAGCATGAAAAAGAGACAAATAAAAATTAATTTTCCAAGATAATTTCTCACGGTAGAAACATAACTTTGCTGGGTGGATAATCCTTAGTCAGAATTTTAGACAAAAACTTTGAATGCAATGAATATTAATTTCTGCTGCAAAACTGTCTTACTATTATCACAAAATAAAGGATCTCCAGGAAAATGTTTCTCAAAGTACACATGATATATACCAATTTACAATATGGTAACATATACCAAAGTTTATGACACATAACATCATACTTATGAAACATAAGTATCATAAACACTACATGTGAGACAATGACAGACATTAACAGATGGCCCCAAAGTGGAAGTCTTCAGTTTTAAGTGGATGCCCAGTGGATTTAACCTTGCCAGTGGTGTTCAGTTGTGGAAAAAAATGTCAAATGTGTGTATGAAATGATAGAATATATTACTGAAGGTGAGGTAGGGGGATGGAAGAAAAGAACAAATCTTTAAAATTATGGGTTGAGATCAGCATAAAAATGTTGGTAGTTCTTAATTTGCCGTAAGTATGAATTTGTATAAAATCTGGAAAAAACAGATATTTCAGATTCCAGGGAAGTAAAAGTTACTTTGATAGCTACCTGAATATGTAACTGTGGAGGCAAGGGAGAGGGTAAGGGGATAGGTGGTAAAAGGGAGGGAAACATGGTTACTGTTTATGTTATTGCTTCAGTTACTGGTAATATTATAATCCTTAATATGAGTGGTAGGAGATCAGAGAAAAACTCATGAAGGTTATCACCTAAGCTGGGCTTTGCATTAAGACAGGAAAGTCCAGGTTGGCAGGAGCCAATGATAAAAACCTAGAGGAAGCTGGAGTAAGACCAGCAAAGTAAATTAGGACCACACTGTATCAGCAATGTTTAAAGTACAGTGAAATGAGAATTAGAAACCTTGAAATCTAAGTCATGGTTCTGCTACTCAATTTGCTGTTAATCATAGACATATTCTTAAATCTAAATCTGAATAATCATCTTACAAAATAATGTAAAAGGTCACTTACTCAATATCCTTTCGTACAGATCCTAAGAGATTCTCCCTTTCCCGTATTGCCATAAAGTTTGCTTTGGTTTTATGGAATTCATGTGTATAATCCTGCAATAAATCAATATCCAGTCTCAACATAAGCTAATTATATATTTTCATCTTCTTGAGTCAATTATGTATTGTTATTACATTATGTATTTCTGTCAGGAAAACTGCTATTAAAGAAATCAAACTATCCAGAGGCAAAAATAACATTATTATCCCTTTCCTGAAGAGTGACCAACTTCTTTCAAATGCAAACAATTCAGTATTAGGGTAACAGAGACACTACATCACTATTCTTCCCATCTTCTAGTACCTTGTTTTATGGGACAGAATTATAAATAAAAAAATAATTTTAACATAAAATGACAGGATAAAACTTGAGGGGCTCTATCTACTCATTGGTGTGCACCTAATGGGGCTTATTTTCAAATTTCATAGTTTTGGAACTCCCACAGAAATCTAATTCCTAAACCAATCAAAGGAAGACCAGAACCAGCAGAATTATTAAAAACAAAATAATCCTTAAATATTGTCCTTTATTTTTCTACTACCATATTTTTAAGATATTAAAGAACATTCACTACATTTTTTAATTCAGAGAAGTATATAAAGAAGACGAAAATAATAACCATATCTCCCAGAGAGTCCTTATTGACCCTTTAAAAACAAAAATAATACATGAACATGAGAAAAATACTAGAAGAACACCCAAAGGAATAGAAATAAAAGCTATCCTGCCCCACAGCTCATAACTATTATCATAATTTTCTTGTATTTTCTTTCAGGAAATATGTTTTTGCATACATAAACCTATCTATTATTTCCTTCATTTATGCTAAAGAAGTCATACTATAATCTACAGTACATTTTGTTTCTGTAGTTCATAAAATACTAAGTAATTTTTCCATATTAGCCAACAGAAATCAACATTCTTTTAAAAAGCTATATGGAATTCCATCTTATGACTATCAACATTTAGCAAATAAATTCACAAGTGATAAACACGTTTTTTTTGCTGTTAAAAAATGCTACAATAGAACTCTCTCACTTTTTTATAATGTATTTAAATAATAAATGCCTAACAGAATAACTGGATCAAAGAATCTTACATTTAAATTTTGATAGCATTAAACTGCCTTCTAGAAAGACCATTGATTTATGTTTCCAGTAACTATGGATGAGTGCTTATTTTCTACACTCTTTGCTAATAATGCATTACAAATGTTTCAGTATCTGCTAATCTGACAGGTAAAAAATCATGTTTCATTTTGATTGTATATTTACATTTGGGAATGTGGCTGAACATCTTTTTATGGTTTAGCCAGTCATTTTCTGTAAACAGCAAGTACATACCCTTTGCCCATTTTCCTATTAGGTTGTCTTTTTCTTATTTTTATTATTTCTCTGTACATTAAGCAAATTAGTCATTTGTTTTAGTTTCTGGTATTAGATCTTGCTTAGAAAGTCCTTTACCACCCAAAATGTGTAATTTCACCCATGCTTTATTCTGAACTTTAATAGTTTCTTTTTCTACATATAAATCTTTGATGCATCTAGAATTTATTCTCAAAGTAAGGAGTGAGGATTGAGATAGAAAATGAGGCTTGTTTTCTTTCCTCCAAATAATCAGCCAATTGTTACAGCTCTATTTATTTTTATAATCCTTCCTTTTCCCACTGATTTAAAATACTACCTTTCTCAGAAACTGAATTTCCATGCACATTTGGGTCTATAAATGAACTCTATTCTGTTCTACTGGCCTATTGTTTTCTCTACAGTCAAACTGTCTTAATTATTCTAGCTTCTTAACAGGTTTTAGTATCTGGTAGAACTAGGTATCCTTCACCACTTCTCTTAATTTTCACATTTTTTTTTTCTTGGGTTATACTTGCATGTCTATGACTCCAAGTGAACTCTGGTAACATTCTGCCAATTAAAAAACAAAAACAGGACTTCCAGGAAGATGGCAGCGTGAGGAGGGCAGCAGAAATCTCCTCCGAAACCTATATTTATCTAGAAAAATACAGCAAATACAACTATTCCGAAAAGAGAGATCAGAATACACAGGAAAGCACACAGTGTGCAGCTACACCCGAGAGGACTCGGCACCCCAAGAGGCAGGGGTGCCGGAGGAGGAAGAGAGAAAAAGGGAGATAGAAGGTGTCTTTGAAGAAATAATTCCTGAAAACTTTCCCTCGCTGGAGAAGGAAACGGTCTCGCAGTCCACGGAGGCCCACAGATCCCCCAGCACAGGGGGCCCAGGGAAGACAACACCAAGACACATAATAGTTAAAATGGCAAAGATCAAAGATAAAGACAGAGTGTTGAAGGCAGCTAGAGACAGAAAGGGGATCACCTACAAAGGAAAACCCATCAGACTATCATCAGACTTCTCAACGGAGGCCTTGCAGGCCAGAACAGAATGGCATGATATATTTAATATAATGAAACAGAAGGGCCTCGAACCAAGAATATTGTATCCAGCACGATTATCACTTAAACATGACGGAGGGATTAAACAATTTCCAGACAAACGAAAGTTGAGAGAGTTTGCCTCTCATAAACCACCACTACAGGATATCTTAAACGGACTGCTCTGGAGGGAACCACCCCTAAGGATAAAAAGATGGCACCAGAGAAAATAAAATCATAGCAAAGAAAGCAGACCATCCAAATACTAACTGAAGGTAAAGAATAAAATACCTAGTATATAAAGAATGGAGGAGGAAGAATAAGAAAGGAGAGAAATAATGAAACATCAGACAGTGCTTACAATAACTTAAAAAGAAAGTTAAGTTAGATTGTTACATAGTAAAGAAGCAACCCTTGAACCTTTGGTAACCACAAATTTAAAGCCAGCAATGGCAACAAGTACATATCTATCAGTAATCACCCTAAATGTAAATGGACTGAATGCACCAATCAAAAGACACAGAGTAACAGAATGGATAAAAAAGCAAGATCCATCTATATGCTGCTTACAAGAGACTCACCAAAAACCCAAAGATATACACAGACTAAAAGTGAAGGGATCGAAACAATATTTCATGCAAAAAACAAAGAGAAAAAAGCAGGTGTGGCAGTACTTGTATCAGACAAAATAGATTTCAAAACGAAGAAAGTAGCAAGAGATAAAGAAGGACATTACATAATAATAAATAGGTCAGTCCAACAAGAAGATATAAGCATTATAAATACATATGCATCCAACACAGGAGCACCAGCATATGTGAAACAAATACTAACAGAATTAAAGGAGGAAAGAGACAGCAATGCATTCATTTTAGGAGACTTCAACACACCATTCACTCCAAAGGACAGATCAACCAGACAGAAAATAAGTAAAGACACAGAGGCACTGAACAACACACTAGAACAGATGGACCTAACAGACATCTACAGAAGTCTGCACCCAAAAGTAACAGGATACACATTCTTCTCAAGTGCACATGGAACATTTTCCAGAATGGACCACATAATAGGCCACAAAAAGAACCTCAGTAAATTCAAAAATACTGAAATCCTACCAACCAACTTCTCAGATCACAAAGGTATAAAACTAAAAATAAATTTTAGAAAGAAATCAAAAAGGCTCACAAACACATGGAGACTTAACAACATTCTCCTAATTAATCAATGGGTTAACGACCAAATCAAAACAGAAATCAAAGAATATATGGAGACTAATGACAACAACAACAACACAAAGCCACAACTTCTGTGGGACGCAGCAAAGGCAGTTCTAAGAGGAAAGTATATTGCAATCCAGGCCTATTTAAAGAAGGAAGAACATTCCCAAATGAATAGTCTAAAGACACAATTACTGAAATTGGAAAAAGAAGAACAAATGAGCCCCAAAGTCACCAGAAGGAGGGACATAATAAAGATCAGAGAAGAAATAAATAAAATTGAGAGGAATACAACAATAGAAAAAAATGAATGAAACCAAGAGCTGGTTCTTTGAAAAAATAAACAATATAGATAAACCCCTAGCCAGACTTATTAAGAGAAAAAGGGAATCTACACACATAAACAGAATCAGAAATGAGAAAGGAAAAATAACGACGGACCCCACAGAAATACAAAGAATCATAAGAGAATATTATGAGAATCTATAGGCTAACAGGCTGGAAAACATAGAAGAAATGGACAACTTCTTAGAAAAATACAACCTCCCAAGACGGACCCCACAGAAATACAAAGAATTATAAGATAATATGATGAGAATCTATATGCTAACAGGCTGGAAAACATAGAAGAAATGGACAACTTCTTAGAAAAATACAACCTCCCAAGACTGACCAAACAAGAAACAGAAAAACTAAACAGACCAATCACCAGCAACGAAATTGAATCGGTAATCAAAAAACTACCCAGGAACAAAACCCCCGGACATGATGGATTCACCTCTGAATTCTACCAGACATACAGAGAAGAAATAACACCCATTCTCCTTAAAGTTTTCCAAAAAATAGAAGAGGAGGGAATACTTCCAAACTCATTCTATGAAGCCAGCATCACTCTAATACCAAAACTGGGAAAAGACCTCACCAAAAAAGAAAATTACAGACCAACATCCCTGATGAACGTAGATGCAAAAATACTCAACAAAATATTAGCAAACCGAATTCAAAAATACAACAAGTGGATCATACACCATGATCAAGTGGGATTCATCCCAGGGATGCAAGGATGGTACAACATTCGAATATCCATCAACATCATCCACCACATCAACAAAAAGAACAAAAACCACATGATCATCTCCATAGATGCTGAAAAAGCACTTGACAAAATTCAGCATCCATTTATAATTAAAACTCTCAACAAAATGGGTATAGAGGGCAAGTACCTCAACATCATAAAGGCCATATATGACAAACGCACAGCTAACATCATACTTAACAGCGAGAAGCTGAAAGCTTTTCATCTAAGATCGGGAACAAGACAGGGATGCCCACTCTCTCCACTGTTATTCAACATAGTACTGGAGGTCCTAGCCACAGCAATCAGGCAAAACAAAGACATATAAGGCATCCAGATTGGTAAAGAAGAAGTCAAATTGTCACTATCTGCAGAAGACATGATACTGTACATAAAAAACCCTAAAGACTCCACTCCAAAACTACTAGAACTAATATGTGAATTCAGCAAAGTTGCAGGATACAAAATTAACACACAGAAATCTGTTGCTTTCCTATACACTAACGATGAACTAACAGAAAGAGAAATCAGAAAAACAATTCCATTCACAATTGAATCAAAAACAATAAAATACTTAGGAATAAACCTAACGAAGGAAGTGAAAGACCTGTACTCTGAAAACTACAAGACACTCCTAAGAGAAATTAAAGAGGACACTAACAAATGGAAATGCATCCCATGCTCTTGGCTAGGAAGAATAAATATTCTCAAAATGTCTATACTACCTAAAGCAATCTACAGATTCAACGCAATCCCTATCAAACTACCAACAGCTTTCCTCAATGAACTGGAACAAATAATTCTAAAATTCATATGGAACCACAAAAGACCGCGAATAGCCAGAGCAATCCTGAGAAGGAGGAATAAAACAGGGGGAATTACGCTCCCTGACTTCAAGCTCTACTACAAAGTCACAGTAATCAAGACAATTTGGTATTGGCACAAAAACAGACCCACAGACCAGTGGAACAGAATAGAAAATCCAAACATTAACCCAAACATACACAGTCAATTAATATGGGATAAAGAAGCCTTGGATATACAATGGGGAGATGACAGCCTCTTCAGCAGCTGGTGTTGAAAAAACTGGACAGCTACATGTAAGAGAATGAAACTGGACTACTGTCTAGCCCCATACACAAAGGTAAACTCAAGGTGGATCAAAGACCTGAATGTAAGTCATGAAACCATAAAACTCTTAGAAAAAAACATAGGCAAAAATCTCTTGGACATAAACATGAGCAACTTCTTCATGAACATATCTCCCGGGCAAGGGAAACAAAAGCAAAAATGAACAAGTGGGACTATATCAAGCTGAAAAGCTTCTGTACAGCAAAGGACACCATCAGTAGAACAAAAAGACATCCTACAGTATGGGAGAATATATTCATAAAAAACGTATCTGATAAAGGGTTGACATCCAAAATATATAAAGAACTCATGCACCTTAACAAACAGAAAGCAAATAATCCAATTAAGAAATGGGCAGAGGACATGAATAGACACTTCTCCAAAGAAGAAATTCAGATGGCCAACAGGCACATGAAAAGATGCTCCACATCGCTAATCATCAGAGAAATGCAGATTAAAACCACAATGAGATATCACCTCACACCAGTGAGGATGGCCAACATCCAAAACACAAACAACAACAAATGTTGGCGAGGATGTGGAGAAAAGGGAACCCTCCTACACTGCTGGTGGGACTGCAAATTAGTTCAACCATTGTGGAAAGCAGTATGGAGGTTCCTCAAAAACTCAAAATAGAAATACCATTTGACCCAGGAATTCCACTCCTAGGAATTTACCCTAAGAATGCAGCAGCCCAATTTGAAAAGGACAGATGCACCCCTATGTTTATTGCAGCACTATTTACAATAGCCAAGAAATGGAAGCAACCTAAGTGTCCATCAGTAGATGAATGGATAAAGAAGATGTGGTACATATACACAATGGAATATTATTCAGCCATAAGAAGAAAACAAATCCTACCATTTGCAACAACATGGATGGAGCTAGAGGGTATTATGCTCAGTGAAATAAGCCAAGCCAAAAAAGACAAGTATCAAATGACTTCACTCATATGTGGAGTATAAGAACAAAGAAAAAAACTGAAGGAACAAAACAGCAGCAGACTCACAGAACCCAAGAACGGACTAATAGTTACCAAAGGGAAAGGGACTGGGGAAAATGGGCGGGAAGGGAGGGATAAGAGGGAAAAAGGGGCATTACGATTAGCAGATGTAATGTTGGGGGGGCACGGGGAGGGCAGTACAACTCAGAGAAGACAAGTAGTGATTCTATAGCATCTCACTACGCTGATGGACAGTGACTGTAATGGGGTTGGTGGGGGGGACCTGATGAAGGGGTAGTTTAATAACCATAATATTGCACATGTAATGGTAGATTAATGATAATAAAATAAATTATATTAAAAAAAAAAGAAGAAATTCAGATGGCCAAGAGGCACATGAAAAGATGCTCCACATCGCTAATCATCAGAGAAATGCAGATTAAAACCATAATGAGATATCACCTCACAGCAGTGAGGATGGCCAACATCCAAAACACAAACAACAACAAATGTTGGCGAGGATGTGGAGAAAAGGGAACCCTCCTACACTGCTGGTGGGACTGCAAATTAGTTCAACCATTGTGGAAAGCAGTATGGAGGTTCCTCAAAAAACTCAAAATAGAAATACCATTTGACCCAGGAATTCCACTCCTAGGAATTTACCCTAAGAATGCAGCAGCCCAGTTTGAAAAGACAGATGCACCCCTATGTTTATTGCAGCACTATTTACAATAGCCAAGAAATGGAAGCAACCTAAGTGTCCATCAGTAGATGAATGGATAAAGAAGATGTGGTACATATACACAATGGAATATTATTCAGCCATAAGAAGAAAACAAATCCTACCATTTGCAACAACATGGATGGAGCTAGAGGGTATTATGCTCAGTGAAATAAGCCAAGCCGAAAAAGACAAGTATCAAATGATTTCACTCATATGTGGAGTATAAGAACAAAGAAAAAAACTGAAGGAACAAAACAGCAGCAGACTCACAGAACCCAAGAATGGACTAATAGTTACCAAAGGGAAAGGGACTGGGGAAGATGGGTGGGAAGGGAGGGATAAGAGGGAAAAAGGGGCATTACGATTAGCAGACGTAATGTTGGGGGGGCACGGGGAGGGCTGTACAACTCAGAGAAGACAAGTAGTGATTCTATAGCATCTCACTATGCTGATGGACAGTGACTGTAATGGGGTTGGTGGGTGGTACCTGATGAAGGGGTAGTTTAATAACCATAATATTGCACATGTAATTGTAGATTAATGGTACCAAAATAAATTATATAAAAAAAAACAAAAAAACATATAACATGTTATTTTCACTGGGATGACCCTCAATTTATAGGCTGATTTCGAAAGAAATCTTCCCATCTAAAGGCAGAGTAATTCTTTATCTAAATCTTCTTTTATGTTCGTCAGTAAAGTTTTTTACTTATACACAAGTCGTATACATTCTTATTGAATTTATACATAAGGATTTTACAGTCTCTTCCATTATATTTCCAAACAGGTTATTGTTCGTATGCAGGAAAACTACTTGCTTTAATATATTAATTTTGTAATCTACCATCTTACTGAACTTGTTTCTAATACATATATTTTTTTATTTTCTTGATTCTATTAGATTAATAATCTTATCCCTGCCAGATAATACAAATTTTGCCTCTTGACTTCCAATATTTCTATTTCCTTTCTTTATATATCTCTAATTGTACCACCAAGAACTTTCGAAGAATGTTAAACACCTATGGTCATTGTTAAGTTTCCTCGTCTTGTTTATTTCTTCAATGAGAATGCTTTTAGTGCTTTTTCATTAAGCATGATCCTAGCTTTTAATCTGATATACACATTTTTGTATTAGATAAATAAAATATCCTTCTCTTCCTATTTTTAGTTTTTAAAATTAGAAATGGTTACTAAATTTTTTCAATATCAAAAATATTTGCCTTCCTATTTGTACTACTGTATTTTTAACACCTATATATGTAAATCTTTAAAAGTTTTATTTCACTTTATTGGTACACCTAATATTTTCTCAAACAATATACTAAATACAGTAAATTCCCTTCCACATTAGCTTCAAAGCCTGATGAAATATACTCTCAATCACCATATTACTGCCTATGCAAGACCACGGCTATTTCACTATTATAGCTAGCTATGAGGTCTCCCAGTAAAAGTATATTTACCTAGTGATGAATATACCAGGCAAAAAAGCAAGAGCTATCAGACATTGTCAGAATTTTACAATGCTAAGAAAAAATAAATAAGCAAACAAGACAAATTTCTATACCATGACATTTATCTTCTTAGATTTTTCGTTTTGTTTTCTTAAATATATGCACACACACTGTATTCAGGGATTTAAAAAAAATTCTTATAATAACATAAAAATCTTAAGCCCAACAGATTACCTGCAATATGTCTCTATGTCGCTGTAATGTGTGCATCAGTGCTGCATTCAAGGAGGGGACACCTGCACTGTTGGTATACTCTGCCATTTTATCATTTACTCCTGTAAGCTAAAAAAAAAAGGACGAAAAAGACCAACAAAAATATTTTAGAAAAAATTACTCTCCTCTATGTCCTTCTGGATAACAGTGAAAAAAAAACAAAAAAAGAAGAAGACAGCAGGCAAAGATTCAGTATTTCCCCCACATAATCTTTAAAGCTAAAACAACACCCACAGCACCTGAGAATGGCTGTCATCAAGATTCAAGTGGCCTAGTGGAGGCACATACCTTGAATGAAAAGATGATTTCAGTGACATGTCGGCATTAATATAATCTAGTACATATCTAGTAAGTACACAGTTATTAGAAAAATAGCCATTTAACAGAAAGTACTTACCCGTGCCAAAAGTTGTTCAATCTCAATTGCCATTGTTTCAAACATTCTGTCTTGGCTTGATCCATTTAAAAGAGGCGTTGTGTCAGAGCTAAAGAGAAGTTCAAGGAAAGAGAAGCATTACTTAAACTTAATCATTTAAAATATACTTAAAATAATAGATAATTATTCTTAAAGAGATCAAGTGGAACTCGAGACATTTTCTGCTTAAGAAGCTATAATTTTTATAGAAGTTTTCCTATAAAGATTGCACATGTCCTAAATATTAAATTCTGTACAACCGAATGTAAAATTTTCCTGAGCTTTAATACATCCAATCTTAATAATGTAAAGAAATTCCAAATGTTGCTGTTTCCCAAATGAAAGTAACTTAAGCTATGGCAGTGTCCAATGAAATGCTGAATCTAAAAGTACAAATTATGTACAGGAAAAAAAACCTGTTGAGCTATATATAGTATGGAATATAAGAGGAGCCATAAAATGTATTATGTATTATGTTACAGGATCTGTGAATAATAATCTCTTAAATTTTACCCCAAAGCATATGGTTCCTTAGACTTTAAATTCTTTTTTCCCTGACTCTTACAAGAAGAAATAAAATTGAGACATAAGGGATTCAGACTGGATAACTAGCTATTAAGTAATAACGAACTGGCTTTAAGTCTAATATAGGGAGCCACATCCAGCAGGAAAGTTTTAGTACTAACCCTCTACATTTCCACTTATATTATGCAATCGTTTTGTTTTGAAAATGTTAACTTTTAAAATATGAAGAGTCAGTAAAAAATCTAACTTTTTACAAGGGAAACTTATGTTTGACAGATTCAAATTCTAAAACCATTGTCCTGAGAGTTTCTTTTGCTTCTCCTGAAAAAACACTAACCCTCAGTAGGTCCTCAAGTGGTATGTGTTGTCATACAAACAGCTCAATACAGATCTTAGTTATACTGAACACAGATAATATGCAGACACTGATTATACTCTTCAATCTTCCTGAAGACTTTGTCCTGCCCTTTGACAGTGCTTGGGTGTGGTGAATGAAAACAGATTAAATCATCAGTTAAACGTTGAAAAAGTATCTTTACCATCAAAAAGCTTCCCTTCTCCATATACACTTCCACAGCAATAGTAAACTTCCACAGCAACAGTAAGCAGTAAAATAAAAAAGCAGCCAATAAGGTGAACTTTTATTTTCATATGTTTAGCTAGGTCCAACTTATTTCTTCTTGAAACATTTAAATTTATTTGCCGTAAAATATACAAAAATATCTTGTTCTTTATTAAGTGTCAGAGCCAACCCAAGGTTCTGTTTCTCTCTTAGAATGTGTGCAGACAAAAAATGCTCTATATTACTACTAAGAGAGATTCTCTCCTGATATTAAATACTTGTTGAATGAATGAGGCAGCAATCTCAACATTCACCATTCTCTGGAGAGCACATGAGTCAGGGAAAATGGTTACAACTCATTCTCCACAATAGTAAGATTCAGATATATTTAACTCATTTTATAGGTATGTGGTGATTCACAGACCACAAAATTCTCAAAATACAGAAAGTAAAAAAATTACTCCTGGAAGAAAATTTCTGGTCATCACTGAGTTTACTCATTATGACATGCTTTCAACCTTTTTAACAAAACACTTTAGAATGCACACTGGATCTTGATCTCATGGCCTTAGTTTCTTAATGAAAGGGACAGTTAGGCTGACATAATTCTATAAGGTCAGTCCCAACTGTAGAATTTCTTAGGGAATGTTTTGAAGATTAATTTTTCCTTTAAAGGAGACACAAAAGTGAAGTTCATGAAGCATGGAGAACACAGAAAAAGCATCATGTAATTGTATCTCTTGAAAATTCAGTTTTAAAATTGTATACTCACTGGCAGGGCCAACTGAAAAACTTATATTTAGGAAAAATGCTTTCTAGTGATAAAATAAGTTTACCCATAGAAAAGAACATAACTTACTCTCTCTCCTTACTTTCTAAGTAAAGGTGAGCCCAAAGCAATGCACCGCAATCAAAGTTGTCATGCCAATAGCTTACTTTTATGTCCTAAAGTCAATATGCTGGCCCTGTTATCTTAATTCTTTAATAAGGTACCCTTATTAAAAAGAAGCCACACTCTGGCTGTAGTGTTGAAATGAGTCTTTTGTTGGAATATGCACAGAAGGGTTTAGAGCATAGGCTCTGGAGCTAGAAAGACTTGGGTTCAAAGACAAGTGCAGTTTTTTTTTATTATTATTAGCTGGAAAATATTCCATTCGTCACCAATCCTCAAAAAAGGATGTAAAATAAAGAGAAGATAACAACTAACAACTCTGCTGCCAGCAATTCCACTGCTAGATGTACAGAAACATTTTATAGGTAAAATTCATAAAATATGTATAGGTAAAATTTATAAAACACAACAACACTGTGTCAGCTATTAAAATTTTTATTAATTAGCAAAAATTAGAAACAATGTCTAGCCACAGAATAAACTGTGATATAATCATAGAATATAATATGTAGCAAATGAATATAGCACAGTTGAATGTATTCATAGCTTAATCCCAAAGGTAATGTTAAACGAAAAATCAAGTTGCAAAATAACTATAGTTGGATACCGTGAAAAGTTTAGGAACACAAACATATGCAGTAAAAACATATGGAGATTGTGGGGAGGGAGAAAATGGAATGCCACCAAGGGCTTCAAATGAATTGGTAATGATTAATTCTTAAAGTAGAAGATAGGCACATGGGGATCCATTACATTATTCTTTATACTTTTCTAAGTGTCTTAAATATTTCTTAATATTTTTTGAAACAACGGCCTAAAGAGAGCACAAGATTCAAAGAATACATTTCAATGTCCAATATAGTAGTATACCAGTTTCTCAAAAAAGAACCAAAGTTAAAAATAGCTTAGATGATTAATTGTGAGACTACACACTGCAGTAGATACATTTTAAAACACCAGCATAGTGTTATGTATACTTTGCATTTGGATACTTCCTCAGATCTATATAGCAATCAGAGCACAGAAGAAATAAATGTGACCAAATCAACCACATGTCCTTACATTGACTGAACCAGAAACTTATTTCTGTTAAAAACGCCTTCCTAAACTTTAGCGTTTTCCTCCTGACACTGTCACAATCTGTGCCTTAAGGATTCCAAATAAATACTAATCTTAAAAATTAAGAATTTTTACAATCCTAAAAAATAAAACAGTAACAACAAAAAAAACAAAATTCAACAACAGACTAAGTTACAGAGTTACATATTTAGTTAAATTTTTAATGCTTTAAAAACATTATATAGTTTAAGGTGTAAGAGACAGAATCTGGTAGTACCTATACCTGTCGCGTCTTCCATCTCGGACATTGCTGTGACTGTAACTCGTACATAGTTTACTGAAGGAAACTAGTTTCAGGTCAAGTTCATTTTCCAGCTGTCGAGCCTGTTTCCTGAGATCTTTAACAAAATTATATAAGCAAACAAACACAAAAAGTTCATCAGGAGACATAAAAACACAAAACTATTCTAAAGAAAAAAAAACTATGAAAATGATCATGTATTAGTCTACTTTCCCCCATAAAGAAAAGTGTAAAAGGTAGAAACCAAAGACTTACTCAGGAAAGCAAACTGTCACTTATTTAAACTTCAGATGGGGTAAAAGGGACAGAATAAGTGGGAGATGGAAAATTTCAGCTTTATCCCAAAGACAACTAGACAACAAATGTTCCAACATCCCTGAAACTATTTCTACAGCAATAACTAAAATTTTGTAATTCAGAAGAGAATACAAATCACAAAGGAACTAAATATGGTTTGTGACCAGCATTATATCAACTTACCAAAAAGAAACCACCACTGTTTTTTGACAGGGATTTTCCTGTCTTTATGTTCCAAAACTTTATTAGGCTTACAACATTCTTAATAGTAGAATAACTTAGTGATGAAGCATAAAGAAAAAGAAAAAATAATCACTGATAAAGATTTTAAAATTGTCTTTCATAAGCCAGGTGGAAAAAGACAAGTGCCAAATGATTTCACTCATCCATGGAGCATAAGAACAAAGCAAAAACTGAAGGAACAAAACAGCAGCAGACTCACAGAACCCAAGAATGGACTAACAGTTGCCAAAGGGAAAGGGACTGGGGAGGATGGCAGGGAAGGAAGGGATAAGGGGGAAAAAGGGGCATTATGATTAGCACGTATAATGTTGGAGGGGGGACACGGGGAAGGCAGTACAACACAGAGAAGACAAGTAGTGACTCTATAGCATCTTACTACGCTGAAGGACAGTGACTGTAATGGGGTATGTGGTGGGGACTTCATAATGGGGGGAATCTAGTAACCACAATGTTGCTCATGTAATTGTGTATTAATGATACCAAAATAAAAAAAAATTGTCTTTCAATAAGCTTACTGGAAAGTAGACATTTGGAGAGGCTGAAATTAACAATAAACAATGTACTATTAACAAAGTCAAATACATTTATGACAGAAATCAGAGTGTAAGTTTTTCAAGAACAGGCAAACCATAAGAAGAAAACAAATCCTACCATTTGCAACAACATGGATGGAGCTAGAGGGTATTATGCTCAGTGAAATAAGCCAAGCTGAAAAAGACAAGTATCAAATGATTTCACTCATATGTGGAGTATAAGAACAAAGAAAAAATACTGAAGGAACAAAACAGCAGCAGACTCACAGAACCCAAGAACGGACTAATAGTTACCAAAGGGAAAGGGACTGGGGAAAATAGGTGGGAAGGGAGGGATAAGAGGGAAAAAGGGGCATTACGATTAGCAGATGTAATGTTGGGGGGGCACGGGGAGGGCTGTACAACTCAGAGAAGACAAGTAGTGATTCTATAGCATCTCACTATGCTGATGGACAGTGACTGTAATGGGGTTGTTGGGGGGGACCTGATGAAGGGGTAGTTCAATAACCATAATATTGCACATGTAATTGTAGATTAATGATAATAAAATAAATTATATTAAAAAAAAACAGGCAAACAAGCAAGCAAAGTGACATAGTAGTTTGGTATCTACTACTATGTGTTTGAGTGAGAGAAGCCACATCTGGAAACCCACACCTAGATGTAAATAGTCTAAATCATTGTAAAGTGGAGGTCAAAATAAAAGGACTGAAATATGGGAAGGAATAGTGTAAGGATCTCATCTTTCAGGAACAAGGAATACAAAAGATTATTTCAATATAGTTATCAGTAACCAAAAGTAGTGAGCAGCATAATATAGTGGAGTATGTATGTTTGTATAGTATAATACAGTATATTTTCCCAGAGATTAAGTCCCGGTTGGAATCTCAGCTCAGCCTAACATTCTGAGATTCTGAGAACTGGTTCTGAGATTTACTGACAATTTACTTAACGTACCAACCTCAATTTTTTGTTTTTTAAACTCTACCTTGAGGGGTTTTCTATGAATCGTGTGTTTAAAGTACCTGGAACAGAAAAGATCGTCAATAAGCTACTCCAATTATTAACAGCACGGTGCTTCAAAAAACTATAGCCTAATGAATAGTATTAAAGATACCAGTAGCCACTTCTACATAATTTTAAAATATTTTCTAGCTAGTATGCATATTTCAAATAGGCATTTTAACACGTTTTAAACTATAAGCACACTTCTTTGTAATTAGCAACTGTCTTCTCTAGCAGAAAATATCAAGTTACAGCACTCTGGAAGTATGACAGGAAAGTATGGATGAACTCAGAAGTAAGTATCTTACAAGTGGCTGTTAATGACACTGTTATTCATGGTGGTTTCCAGGCTTCCGTGAGCAGACACAGGAAACAGGCTAAAGGGAAAAGGAATTCGGAGAATAGTTTCTATATTGCAGCAAAGCAAAGAGACAACTGAAGGAAAAAGGTGAGCCTTCGATCTTTGTTCACCACATGGTCCAGGAATGAGTTTCACATGAGCCCACTTTATTGGACCGTATGTCCAGGAATTATATTAACGTATTTGTCAAAACACAGATGGCTTTTTGGTAGAAGACGTATAGCAAAATGCAACAATCACAATTCACACTAGTTCTCTCAACCTTCTCTTTTTAACGAAACTGATCTCCAGAGCAGAGGGTAAAGTTATTTCCTCTGCTTTCAAACGACTCGACACCCAATCCTCGAAGTCCCAGACTGAAGCTGCCAGGGTGACCCAGTGGGAGACATTCCGCTCAAATTCCCTCGATGGACCGGACTGACAAGTTCCTTCTTTCGCTTTTCCTACCCACTTGTCCAACAGTGACCTCAACTCTAAAGCGCTGACTCCTCCGGTTTCCCGAGCCCCGGATATTCTCGATCAATATTCGTTTCCTCTTAGAGTTCATAGCCCAAGTCCCTGCGTCCGCGTTCGCCACTCACTCCCACCCCCACCCCCACCCAGTTCTCTCCAGCCGTTCGGCCCCTCGTGCTCCCGGCCCCCGCTCGGCGCTCTCGGCCCGGCCCCGGCCCCAGGTCCCGCCGCCTCTCAGGTCAGCCCTCCCCCCACCCCCGCCCCAGCCCCGCCGATCTCCTCGGCTCCCAGACCCCCAGTCTCCCAGTATACAGGCCCCACCGCTCAGCTCGGCAGCTCTCGAGGCCAGACTCTTTCCTCTGCTGCCGCCCCCAAGACCCGTGCTTACTCAGCACCTCCGCGAGACCCACACGAAGGCCTCGCCCTCACCTTCCCAGTAATTGCTGGTTCCTGCCGCCATTTTTGTTGTCCAACGTCAGTAGGGACCGGAGAGTAGAGGCGACGCGAGCCAGACAGTCACCTCCGCGCCTTCTTCCGCTCTGGCGCCAGGGCCGATGGGATACGTGAGCTTCCGCAGACACTGCCACCTGGCGGTCAATTCATCATGCAGCGGTTAAGCAACGAGGCTGAAAGCTTCAGCCTTAGCGCCCGGCCATCCCTGAACGTCTGTCATTCTGGTGCTCTTAGCCTCTCTCCGCGGGCCCGACTGCCTCATCGCCCTCAGCTCAGCGTATCCCCTCTCTCAGCGGCGGCCTGCTTGGCTGAGAAGAGTCATCGGTAGACGCAGCTCCCTGTTTATCTCACCTTCTCTCAAATGTGTATCTTCAGCCAGCCTCCCTTTTCAGAGCCAGAGGCTCTTTTCCTCCCAAGATTAACCCCTTCATCCTACCGCCGCCTGCGATCCATCAGCCCACTCTCTCTGGCATATGCGGTTGTCTCTCCGGCCATCTTTTCCTCTGTCTCCGGTTACAGCCCAGCCCTCTTTCCTTCCCAAGGGCCATATCTAGAAAGTGTGTACTGAACTGCTAACACGTGCCTCAGCCTGACCCCTGTTAAAATCGGCTGCCCAAACCCATCCTTTATAGATACATAAATTATGACAGTCTACTTGTGTCCACATTTTACCAGTTCTAGTAAAATGTAGAAACCTTACCTCCTGTAAAAGTGTTTAAATCACACCTGACCCTTTACCCACTCTATAACTGTCTTGAGTATTTCCTCTACATTTATTGAGAACCACATCAGATGTTACAATTTTTGCTTTAACTGTCAAACATAATTTGTAGATTGCAAAGGAGAAGGAAAACCTACTGTATTTACCTATATTTTACTTTCCATTTTTCTTTCTTCCTTCCTGATGTTCCAAGATTCCACTTTTATCATTTTCTTTTGTTTCAATAACTTCCTTTAGTCACTTTTTTAAAAGTAGGTCAGCTGGAGACAAGTTTTATTAGTTTTTCTTCATCTGAGAATGTCTTGATTTCCCCTTCATTCCTGAAAGATAAGGTTGCAGGATGTAGAATATGGGGTTGATTTTTCTCAGCACTGTCTCTTTGTCTCAGCACTTGAAAAATGTGCCAATTCTTTCTGGCCTCCACAGTTCTGATGACAAATTGGCTGTTATTTGAATTGTTTTTCTACTATAAGGCATCTTTTCTCTATCACTGTTTGCAAAACTTTTTCTTCAGTTTTCAGAAGGTGATTGTGATGCAGCTTAGTATAGATTTCTTTGGTTTGATCCTGTTTGGGATTTGCTCAGCTCTTGAATCTTAGGTTTATGTCTTTTGCCAAATTTGGGAATTTTTCAGCCGTTATTTCTTCCAATACTTTTTCTGCCACATACTCCTGCACTTCTGCTGAGACTCCAATGACGTGAATACCAGACTTTGTGTTACAGTCCTACAAATCTCTGAGGCTCTACTAATTTTTTTCCAGCCTATTTCTGTTGTTCATATTAGGTAATTTCTACTATTCTGTGCTGGCATTACTTTCCTCTGTCCCCTCCTTTCTGCTGCTGAGCCCTTTTGCTGAATTTTTAATTTCAATTATTACATTTTTCAAATCTAGAATTTCCATTTCATTTCTCATATCTTCTGTTTCTTCACTGAGACTCTTCTTATCATTTGTTCTAAGTTTATTTGTAATTGCTCATTAATATATTTGTATTTTATCCTTGTCAGATAATCTCAAAATCTGTGTCATTTTGATGTTCTCATCTGTTGATTATCTTTTTTCATTCAAGTTGAAACTTTCTGGGTTCTTGGTAAAATGAATGATTTTTAAAATTGTATCCTGGACATCTTAGATATTATAAGACTCTGGAGCTCATTTAAATCTTCTATTTAAGCAGAACTTAATTGTAAATTCTGACACTGTGTTGGTGGGAAAGGTATGGAACTGCCTTGTTCCTACCAAGTTGGGGTGGAAGTTCTCCCTTGGCCTCTGTTGATACACCCAGGCAGGGAGGAGGTGCCTTGCTGGGGCTCCCCACACTGCCTTCCTCAATGCCACCCACACAGTGCGCAGGAATGCTTCCTTACAGCCAGTTAAGGGTGAAGTCTAGGCTTCCACTCGGCTTTTGCTGGCAGGGGATAGGGATGGGTCTCAGTTTTTTCTGTAGCATTTGGCTGGAGCCATGTAATTATTGTCTAAAACTATTGGGTCTTCATAGCCTACCCCTGTCCTGGCC
Organism: Smutsia gigantea; assembly: GCA_032199065.1. NCBI lineage: Eukaryota > Metazoa > Chordata > Mammalia > Pholidota > Manidae > Smutsia > Smutsia gigantea. The sequence goes on along the minus strand of JAVSCE010020130.1, from coordinate 46,054 downwards.
ATTTGGTTAGAGAAGGCTTTTCTTTGGGGCTTTTTTTGTCTGCACTCTTTGACAGACAAAAAAAAATTGGGGAGTTACCAGCTTCTCCAGCAGCCATTAAGGGATATATGAGGCAGAAAGAAAACCCAGGGAACTCACCACAATATCATTCCTTGGATCCTGAGATCCCTAGCTGGTCTGCCTTCTTTCCACCTTCCTGGATCTTCTTTTTCATTGTTTTTTTTTTTCCTTTGGCACTTTTTCTTTTTTTTTTTTTATTAAGGTATCATTGATGCTATAGAGTCACTACTTGTCTTCTCTGTGCTATACTGCCCTCCCAATGACCCCCCTACATTATGTGTGTTAATCATAATGCCCTTTAATCCCCTTCTCCCTCCCTTTCCACCCTGTCCCCATCCCCATCCCCTTCCCTTTGGTAACCGTTAGTCTCTTCTTGGAGTCTGTGAGTCAGCCCCTGTTTTGTTCCTTCAGTTTTGCTTTGTTGTTGTAGTCCACAAATGAGTGAAATCATTTGGTACTTGTCTTTCTTCACCTGGCTTATTTCACTGAGCATAATACCCTCTAGCTCCATCCATGGTGTTGCAAATTGTAAGATTTGTTTTCTTCTTATGGCTGAATAATATTCCATTGTGTATATATACCACGTCTTCTTTATCCATTCATCTACTGATGGGACACTTAGATTGCTTCCATATCTTGTCTACTGTAAATAGTGCTGTGATAAAACATAGGAGCACATATGTCTTTTTGAATCTGGGATCTTGTTTTCTTTGGGTAAATTCCTAGGGGTGGAATTCCTGGGTCAAATGGTATTTCTATTTTGAGTTTTTTCAGGAACCTCCATACTGCTTTCCACAATGGTTGAACTAATTTGCATTCTCACCAGCAGTGTAGGAGGGTTCCCTTTTCTCCACATCCTCGCCAACATTTGTTGTTGTTTGTGTTTTGGATGTTGGCCATCCTAACTGGTGTGAGGTGATATCTCATTGTGGTTTTAATTTGCATTTCCCTGATAATTAGCGATGTGGAGCATCTTTTCATGTGCCTGTTGGCCATCTAAATTTCTTCTTTGTGGAAGTGTCTGTTCAGATCCTCTGTCCATATTTTGAGTTATTTGCTTTTTGGGTGTTGTTCTTGTTTTATGTACAATGCATGAGTTTTTTACTCTGCTTAGTTAGAGGGAGAGAAGAGAAATATATCTACTCCCTTTTGTTGAAATGGAGAATCAAAAGGTTCTTGTTTTATGTACAATGCATGAGTTTTTTACTCTGCTTTGTTAGAGGGAGAGAAGAGAAATATATCTACTCCCTTTTGTTGAAATGGAGAATCAAAAGGCTCCATTTAATTTTTAATAGATTTAAAATTTAAATTTACATTTTTTTATTCGTTGCCATTATTTTAAAGTGTCTGATAAGCGAAAAATCTGTAACTCCCATGAGACTATTTCTATTTTTTTCTTATTTCATCATTTGGTCTTTCAATAGTAAAAATAACTTTTGATTGGATTTTGTATGTTATAGATTAAAATTTGTAGGTAATCACTTGAGGCTCCAGATGTTACCTTCCTCTAGCGACAGTTTATTGCAGCTTCTTGAAGGCAGTTCTGGTATAGGGTGGGACGATTACCAAGTGGGATTCTATGTTTTTAAAAATTAAGTCTGTTTCCGATTAGCCCTTACTTCTCTAATATGTAGCCACTCAAGTGTCCTAACAGAAAGCATGTTTGCCAGTGCCCCATTCCTTATAGATGCTGAACTCGTATTTTCCCCACACTGGTGATACTGCCTAAAGCTTCTGTCTGTCTGCATTTTCTGCCTCTTCCCCGGCCTCTCTGCTGCTACAAGTCTCTAACTCTTAGTCACCACTTATGAATCAACAAATGCCTCAAGGTAAAAACTTTATTATAACATTCACCCCTGAACTCCCTTTGCTCTTGGATCTTGACCCCATAAGTCCTTGTTACCTTAGTAGCTCTCTAATCCTTTAAATAGGTTTTCTTTTTAATCAGCTCTTCTAATTGTTCTTGTTTCAAGCGAATTCACCCACAGCTGGAAGTAGAACTAAACTGTCTTATTAATTCTAATTTACCTGTAGATTTTGTTTACTGCATGTGCAATCATATCTACAAGTAAAGACACATTTGTTTTTTCCTTATCAATATTCATATCCATTATTTGTTTTCATGCTGTGTGGGTGAGATAGCATGCATCAAAGCAAAATTCAGGCCCTTTGGTGGGTTTTTGTTGTTTTGTTTTAGTGATAGGGAAGGGTTGTCAGTGCTCCAGTTTTGCAATTCTCGTTTATCGTCTTAATTTTCCTCTCTAGATTCTTTTCTCTTTCATCACCTAGTTGTCAAAGGGTACTTCTCTTTCACTTTTTTCCTTCACTAGAAACTATGTGTTTCAAAGTTTGCCACTTTAAATTGTGCTCCCTCTGAAGGCCCTTCTCTATAGCTTGTGTGCTGACCTGCTTGGACGTGGTTTTAGACCATTAAGGCTTCAGGTGGATGTAGTCTCTCTGGGAATAGCTTTAGACTAACATTAGGGCTTTCACTCGCACCCCTCTTCTATATTTCTTGTGGTTTATCTCCATCTGCCTTCCCTCCACAAAGCTTTGCACAGGGGTGGGGCAGGGGCAAGCATATGAGAGTACAGGCTGAGATTTGGTGAATTTTCTTTTTATTCAGCTAGTTTGAAGTTTCAAAATTTTCTGACTTCAAGTTATGCTAAGAGAGTGGTTTTTAAAATATTTACTTTTTCCTTCTTACTTTTTTTTTTTTTTGCATTAGTTTGCAATGAAATATTGAGAGATAGGTAGCTTAAGTTGCCACCAATGGCAACCTGGAAGTTCACCTTCATTCTTGAAAGGTATGTTCAATATAGAACCTATGTTCACAATTATTTAATATTTTCCCAGGACTTTTAAGGTACAGTTTCACTATACTGTGGTTTCCATTTTTGGGAGTCTAATCTCTTAGTTGAACTGCTAGTTCTTTGAATTTAATTTCTTTTCTCTCTGCTTTATGTTGTTTTCTCTCTGTCTTTGGTGCTCAGCAGTCCCACTAAGGTGTGGATGTTTACTTTTTTTGCTGGGATTGAGTTTCTTTAATCTGTAGATCTCACTTACCAGTTTTGGAACTTCTTTATCATTATCTCTTAAAAGTTTCCTATGCTTCATTCTTTCTCCCCTTTCCCTCTAAGACTCTGATTATCAGAGTAATTGGTCTTATGTTAAATCCACATTTTTACTCTCTCCTTCATATTTTCTACCTCTCTGTGCCTGTGCTGTGTAACAATTTCTATGGACTGTCTCCCAGTTTGCTGCTCTCCTGTCTGTGTTCAATTTGCCATTACAACCATCCATGTTAGTTTCTGTATTTTCATTTCTGGAAGTTCTGTTTGGTAGTTTCCCTTGATAGTTTCCCCTCAGGCTTATCTTTTATTTCTTTGAAGTAGTAAGTGTATTTTGAAAATAGTAAGTATATTTGTTTTACAGTGTTCAATAATGTCAACATCTGAAACAGGCGTAGAACTTTTTCTGCTTTCCAACTGGTGGCATCTTATTTCTCTGCATGATTAGTTATCTTTGTTCATATTTGAAAAATTGTGAGACCTCCTCCAAATCTAGAATGGAGATACCTACCACTAGAGAAGATCTGAGTTTAATTTTGAGTATATATTTCAAACACTTAAAATTAGTAGTGGCTCAAATCTAGCAATCTAGACCTTCTGTGATCCCTTTGCTTTGGTTCAATCTCAATGAAAATCACGGAATATAATCTGGTTATAACAATTTGTTTTATCTGCAATCTCTTTCTGCATGTTCCATTTTAAATTTCTCCATCTGGCTGCTTTTATTTTACATCTACAGCTTTGGCTATATCACAGCCTCTTCATATTGCTTCTAATTGAATCAATTAAAATTGTCTTTGCTGAATTTGAGATATCTGTCTCAATATACTCCCACTTCCAATTATCACACTTTCAATCTTCTCACCCTTCTGTCTTCAATCTTCTTCCAGGCTGGCCTCTAAACTTCAACAACTTTCTCCTCCAATTCTTGCTTGCCTTATCTGCATTTGTTTACACAGTTGATAGGAAATAGGATTCCATCTGAATCCAGAGAAAATGCCAACGAAATAACATGCTTGCTTGCTTTTAACATTCTACTTGTTAATGGAGGTGGAAATTGTGATTTAAAGTTAAAATTTGGCTGTATGTGATTTCACTGCCTTTAATTATGGGTAGTAATGGTGTATTCATCAGAGGTTTGCAATAAATAGAATAGAATCAGTTGGCATCACATCTGCAAGTGAGAGTGAGCAATGAAGACCTAACGTGGCAGCATTTACTCCTGACCGAGTAGTTCATCAGCGCTGAGCATCATGTTTAGTGTGCTAAGAACAAGAACTCCTAGAAATCTGAAAAACAAAACATAATCAGATTACTGTTTGTGATACAAAACAAAATATTCTTGATTCAGTTTGTCAGAAAACTCCTGACAAAGTTCAGGAAAATATTTCAAACACTGGGGGTAAAAAGAACCATCATCACTATTCAGACTTCCTGCAGCAGTTAAGTCAGGCTGTTCTCACTGAATAAGCACAAATATAATCTAGTTTCATTTAAAAACAAATATGAAGCATTTGGCACAATTTTTTAAACTTAACTGCCCTGCTATAGACAATCTATGGAACCGCATAATGGAAAATTTCATAGCACTTTAAAAAGTTTTTTTCATAGTACTCGTGTCTAGGGATTTCTTCTAAATTAAAAAGATCACCTGAAACAGATCTTCATTTATATATTTGATAAAATACCTTTCTTTCAAAGGAATCAGAAAGCTGCAAATGAAGGAAAATGCTAGGTGCTATTGGCTTTCAACTTTGAGTCAAATATTATGTTGGGCCCTTTGCTAACATTATTTCATTGAATTCCCACTACAATACTATAAGGGATTATTCCTTAAACGGTAGAGAAATTGAGACTTAGAGAATGTTAAGAAACTTGTACAGGGCCACATAGAAAGCAAGAGGCAGAACCAAGATCAACCACAGATGGGTTCAACTCCAAGTCCATGCTGAGTCTCTGCTATCTTCTGCAGCAGACATTTTCTTTTTAAGGAACCAATCAGTAGTATTTTCATTTCAGATTTTCTGATCTGGACTATAGCAGAGCCCATGCTTCTTATGTAACATTGCTTTCCCAATCCCTCTTAGAGCAGCAGTTATCAACAAGTTACTGCTAAATGAAAAGGGGATATTGAACCAATCACTACTGTGCTTAAAGTGGCAGGACACATGACTCTAATTCGGCTCAGCTGGAAAAAGGCCAAATATTTTAACAAACAAGTTGGAAATAGGTACATAGTTTTCAATGGCCAGTTCTGTGGTCTTCACTGTGAAATGATTGGACATATATCAATTTAGTTGAGCCACAAACAGAAAGGACTGTGGCTACCAGATGGTGTGATTATTTCAGAAACAGCTTTCTTTTGAGCCAATTGATGAAGACAGAAACACTACAGGTGACCCCTCTATTCCTAGCCTGGCACTATTTTTCTCCTAGTACATGTAGAAAAACTAAGTGTACAACTTTCAAATTGGATCAGCAACTTTTTCTGGTCTATTGCTTTTGAAAAGGGTTGAGACAAAACACAAAGACAAACATTGTAAAATAATTTTTATACAGGATTAGTAGATCTGTTTACATATAAAAAACAGAAAGGACCTCATTACAGTTAATTTCACATAAATTACACAGATTGACTTTTTAAAACTACTATGCAACTTCATTTAAAGTCCCTTTTAAAAATTTCATTTTGAAGGCACAATGCATGAAATAAACCAAAGACTGAAGCACTTGAAAGGAATGAGTGTTGGGCACCTCATATAAATAGCGAAAGAATTGTTCTGGAGCCGGAGAATGTCACTCCAAAAACATGGAGGGGTGAAAAGCTGATTTTTAATATGAGCATAACAAAATACCATTAGGTCATACTTCCAGAAAGTCTGCAGCATGGCCATAGAATGTAGCTAGTACACTCATATTATACCATTTCTGTAAGTCATGATCATACATATTTACACAATTCGAGTCCAACTGCCTTAAAATGGTAGCCTATTTTCAAATTTCATAATATAGTTTGCCTAATCAAAACCAACTAGGACAATATTCTGAAAGTCAAGAGTAATATATATTGCTAAAAATAGGGGAAATGGGTCTTGGGAGATATTTCTTCATGAACTAGAAATTCAAGTTCAGTTGCTATTAATCAAGGGCCCTAATACCCTCAAAAAATCTGATTTAATTAAAACAAATCATAAACCCAAAGTTATCAAAGAGTTGCTAGATAGAAAGTCACTGAACATCAACCACAGTGGAATTTTTTTGTAATACCAATAAAGTTGCGACTCTTAAAAACAATTCCACCAGAGAACTATAACATAGGGCACCATTACAGCATTCATAGCCAAGAAGCCTTTAATACAGCAGGGGTAAAACCTGGCACACGTGCATTTCCGGTGACAAGAAGATAAGACTATTTCCAGCTGGGAATAAATGGAAATGGTCAGGGTCACTTAATAACCTGGTGTTGGCTCAGAACCTGATCCGCTCAGGCAGAAGCGCTGTCTTTTGTTTATCTGTCAACTCATAGTTCGTTTTAAATTCAATATTCACTGAGTAAATCCCATTAAGGTGAAATTTATCAAAGATTAACCAATCAATCACACTGGGCCAAATATACATTGTTTCCCTTCTGAAGGATGACAAAGTCCCAAAGCAAATTCTCTGCAATGAGGATGGCAAGCATTCCTCAACTGGATGGGACCCCAATTACTACCCAAGTGTTCAGTAAAATACATCAAAACCAAAGGGTCTTTCCTTCTGAAACTGAGTTCATCTTACTGAACTGCATAGCCAGTACAAGTACATTTACACAGGCAGACACTCTGAACATCACCCACTCAATCACTTGGCTTTTATTAAGGAGCTGGGAGGGAAGAAGGCTTACAAACTGATCACCAGGACAAAAAAAAAAAAAAAAAAAACACCTGTGAGTAAAGAAAGGCACAACTCAGATTTGGGCAAATTTCTTAATACTGTGATACTTACTTGCCTCCATGACTCCAAGGAAATGGAACATCTCTAGGAGAAACACTGAAGAAGTGCATCTCCCATCCCATATGGCTTCAATGCCTTAGGCAATCAATGTGGTCTAATATTAGATTAGATCCACAAAGAAAAGACAAAGCAGGGCTAAGAGCACAGTCGTAGTAGTCATGATCCTGTACATTCATGTTAATGAGTAACAAAGGAGGAGAAGGCCTTGTTTTCCAGAGCAATGCATTATTGAGAAATTCATTAAAGATTCAAGATTTATAACAGAATTTCAGTTTTCTTTCAGGAAAAATTGCTATTAAAACAACTACTTGTATGTTCATTTCTAAGAAAGTTTTACACATGCTGAGAAGGCATGGACTCCAGCCACTGTGATGTACAGTTAAAGACATGTTTAATTCAAGGAGAAATGAATTTAAAAGGCATCCTCTAGTGAAGAGCGATGCTAATAAAGAAAAGGCTGTCCCATCAACTTTGTTTCATTTCTACCAATAATGTACCAAGCAGGGCCAGCACTTCACAGGCCCTTTGTTGGCTTTGCATTCTTTAAAATAAAGGTGAAAAGAGCAATATCATCACATCATCCTCTTGAAGAAAATGTAAAGTGTGACTAGAAGAAATTAAATCATGTCTATTTCATTAAGTATTATTAGCACCTCACAAACTCTGTTCTGTGTGTGTGGTAGGGTGAGAGTGGGGTGGCAAGGGCTCAAAGAGTTGTTAATAATAGAATTAATATCAGAATGGCTTAACCTTGAACCACCCAGATTTATCACAGATACTGATTAATAAGCATCATGACCTTATTATTCCTGCTAAACCAAATCTCTTTATAAAGCCACTTTGGGTGCATTCCTTACAAAATTTTGTTGAATGACCTAGGGGGGTGGTAAACCACTCCACATGAAGGCTTTGGGATGATTGATACATTAATGGATATAGAATACATTTGAAAAGATGAGAGCAAGTGTTTTGATCCCCTGATTTAGTATAAGTTCAGCAGCAATTTAGCCATTAAAACATTCAAAGATATATTAAACTATTAGATCACTGGCTAGACTCATACTTACAAAAAGCATCATTTCCATTAAATAGCATGATATGACAGACACAGTAAAATGCAAATCTTTCAGGCCTTTGCAATAACCTGAGTGGCAGTGAACATGACACTTCCTCAATGTTATATCACATGGCAGTCTGTAGTTTACATTTCTTTTAATAGAGGGAGCCATATTTAAATGCTTTCAAGTGAACTTTTAACAAAATTGGTTGATCAAAAAGAGACTGTCAAATGAAAAATTAGGACGAAGAACCCAATCACTTGCAAAGGCCTCTATGAGTAAGACTGGCCAAGCTATTTCAATACCAGAATGCTATTATGGGGTGCAGACTTGGGCTGGAGCATGAACTGCAGATATTTTGTGTTCAATGTAGGTTAAAAATGTGCAAGTAGGTCTCTTCCATACTTCCAGACATTTTCAGTAGAACTCAGACCTTGTAGATTGCTGGGTCATCTGAAAGCTATTATGTGTATAACATAGAAAAAGGTTCAAATTTAGGAAATATTAAAGAACTGGGCATTCTTAGAATAAACTAGTGCTTCACAGATAAAAGCAGCAGCACCTGTGGGTTTTTTACTAAGTTAAAAGATAGGCGACATGAGTTTTAGCTTTTACTAGATCTTCCTCTCAGTTCTACTCAAATGGGCATTTAGATTTTTTACAACAAAGTCAACAAGTTCTCCCTTAAAATGGGGATATTTAGAAGTTTGCTAAACCTTAGAAGAGAGGTAGTGAAATCCTGCTTGGAACACAGTGCACCAGTTCTGATCTAGCCTTGGAACAAATAGCCAAATGCAGAAGCCCATTTATTTCCTAATGTTACATATGTTTAAAAATCATTAGCCTCCATCAAACCTGAATAATAAGAGAAATTCCAGCTATTTAATAACTAGAGAAAAGTACTCCTCAGTAGGTTAAGAAAACCTTGAGTTTTTAAAGCTTTATGTCAGATTCTGACTGCTGTCCCTGCCTTAATATTTCTGGATTCTTTTGGCCATTTAAAATAAAGAGAAAAGCTAAAGCCACTCGTAAACACCTGATGTGCAAAATACAACATCTACCAGTTGGCTTTATGTAGTTATAACATAAGCTCTGAACAGCTCATCTTAAATTAAAAAGAAAAACAAAGTGGCTGTTCCATCTCTGCTACATAAATAGAAAGCCGATTAAAAAAAAAAGGTCAGAGTACTTTAAGGAGGGGAAGTTCAAAACTGCCAGCCAAATTCACAAAGAATACAAATTTAGCAAGTTAACTTCCCAAAGCTCTTTGAAGCAGCAAGAGAGTCTCTCTTCTTAATGTAGTATCTCCCAAAAGGAAATGTAATTTTGCTTGTTACTTAGGCTGGGAGATATGCAAGGTGTGTGTTTCAATGTTTGCTAGAATATAATGTTTCTTCTTCAGTGTCCGTTTCATCCTGGAACTCATGGCTTAAGAGGGACTTCTTCGAGCCGGTCGACATCATGCGGATTTCGTCTTCATACTCATCATGGTGCTGCCGAAGCCGGTGAAAGCCATCCTTGTGTCTGTTAGACTTGATGGAGCAGATGCACCAGATGATGCAGGCCGTCAGGATCACTGCGGACATGGTGGCGCCTGTCCAACAGAACTACGTGTGAGTGGCGCTCTAAGTATGTAAGCAAGCAGCTGCTTGTCATGGCACCTTTTTATAATATACCCCTCATCTGCTTTATTTTTTTCATGCACTTAGAAACAACTGTTTATTATTACAGAAGTGGTATGTGTATAACATGCAAATTAGAAACATTAAGATAACCCAAAATACCAAAAACCCAAACCCAAGACCCCATATTTCCATTACCCAGAGATCATTTTTAATAACCCTAGTGTATATTTTTCATGCATGTGGATATATATTTTTTCTTTTACCACAATGAAATCAAACTGTTTTGCAACTTGCTTTTTGTCAATGACTTCTACTTTTCCTTTCCAATAAATTTTCATCTCATCCAAAACCCCTCACTTATTTAAAATATCTGTACAAAGGTTATCAGAATAAGAACAGAAATAGTAAAAATAAAATCATAATAAAGATTAAGTTTATGATAGCAAATGGGTGGTAGAGCCAGACTTATACAATAGGTGAATCCTGGCTCCTGTGTTTCCAACCATTAAGTCATTCACACTCTGCGTGATCCAAGCTAATAACTCCACAATAGGCTCTTTGATTTGACCATGTTTCTCATATACCACTCTGTCATAACTAAGGATCTCTCTCCACACACCCTGACACCCTGTAGTAAAACAGTTATTTTGTGTCAAGTCCAAATGGCATTTAGAAATGAAGCAAGGTTCTTTGTGTCAAAAAGATACAATATAGAGTATTTATTATTTTACCACATGTTTTTTCTTATAACCTTTCAGTAACTCAAGCTATGATACACATTAATCCTGGAGAAAACAAATATTTCCTCCTTTTAGGATCCTGGAAAAACAGAACTAATATAAGTCAAAGTCCAAGGGACCTATTATCTTAATATAAAGCAAATCATTCATTCAGTCAACAACTCTTATATTAAGAGCCACTAAGTGCCACCCAGTTCCAGGCACTGGGGATGCAGACAAACTCCCTGCTCTCTCAGAGCTTATGTTTAAAAGGGAGAGGTTGAATATAGACAAATAAATGACGAATATAGACTATAATGTCAGGTAGTGATAATAGAAAAAGTGGGGTGGAGACTATGGGGTGCTATTTTAGCTAGGGTGATCAGGGAAGGCCTCTCTGTGGAGGTGACATTTGAGTTCCAGGCCTGAAAATGTGAGGGGGCAAGTCATGAGACCATATGGGAGAACAGTGTTTCAGGAAAATCATGTTTCCATAAAAAGACTTTAGAAGAAAAGTGGTTAGCTTCAGATGGTTACCTTCAGATTATGGAGGTGATCCACTCTCAAACTGAAATGTTAGAGTGTAGCACAGAGAAGGCAAACAGTGAATCTGTGTCATCTTACTACACTGATGGACAGTGACTGAATTGGGGTATGAGTGGGGACTTGATAATATAGGTAAATGTAGTAACCACATTGTTTTTTTTCATGTAAAACCTTCATAAGAGTGTATATCAATAATACCTTAATAAAAAAAAACTGAAATGTTAGGACTGCTTTTAACTTCAACTACTAAAAATTTAAATTTTTTTACCCGATACAGTTACCACGAGCTCCCTTGGCAAACCAAATATCCGGTTATCTGTGTCGAAGACTATTACCACAGAACTAGCTGCATCATGATGCACAAAGACCTAGAAAGATAAGTGCAAGAATTATGAAAATGTTTACTTAAGGTATTGTTGTATCCCTCCTGTATTCCTAGGGCCTTTAGAGCAAAGCAAGGAGATGAATTCACTCATCTAAAGTATACAAATGCTATAAAAAGTTCCCTTTTAAAGTATCATAATCAACTTTTTCATTATTTTATTTTTAATTTTTACTTTTCTTACTTAATTTTATGATTCCTCATAAACTTTCTAACGAGAGTTTCAAAATAAAGTAGAACTATTAAGAATAAGAGTTTACACAGAGAAAGCAGTATAGCACAGAGAAGACAAGTATTGACTCGATAGCATCTTACTATGCTGATGGACAGTGACTGCAGTGGGATGTGGTGGGGGACTTCATAATATGGGTGAATGTTGTAACTACAATGTTGCTCATGTGAAACCTTCATAAGATTATATATCAATGATACCTTTAAAAAAAAGAATAAGAGTTTACTTGATACTAGTCAATTTGAGTTTCTTACCTGTGAATGTTGTTGCTGGTAGCCATCAGCAATGGCATTGATGATGTGGACGCCTGGGGCTAACAGTACATGGAAATAGCCTCCCTCTGTTGTGTGTACCTTTATTCCTTCATTGAGAACAATGACTGCTTTAGAGATTGGTTTTCCAGTCTTATCTTTAACAAATCCATGAACTCCCTTGTGAACCTGAAAAAATGTTTCTCATGTAAATATGTTTTTATAATGCCAGATATTCTAGAGGCAGCAGTAACTTGAGCAACAAAACAACAACCAAAAACCCTGTAAGACCAGCTTATTCGTCCTTCTGCACTGACTTAGACCTTGTCTGCTACTCATTCACTGTGTCAGAGGCATTAGGGATGGAGGTAAGGAGAAAGAGAGATCTGACAGCATCAAAGCCTAGAGTGTTAAAACCCAAACCTTCTGTTGCATTGAATGATTTACCTCTCACCTCAGTGACTCTGTGTGATACTCAAATAAAGATTGTGTAACACCTCACAGGGTTAAATTACCTGAATTACAGCAGATTCCAGATATGTGAATTCATGGCACCTACTCAGGCAATATGAATTGAACAAAACTCTCTATATACACTTAAGATAAACACAAACTTTTGGTAAAAGATTAAGAAAATGTTTTGATACAGTTTTTCATTGAACATATTCCTGGGAGTTTACTTGTAGTTAGTTATAAGGGAAAGACTCACCTCCACCAACATGCTAAGAAGAGATTTTTTATTTTCTGCCCACAAGGAAGGGAGCTGTGCTGCACTAGGAAAGTAGCAGCAGCTTGTGTATACTGTGATTTCTGGACAGTGGCCGTAGGTGACACTATAATCCTGGAATAGGAAATGCAAAAACAAATCAGGAAAATGAATAAGCAAAAGTTAGAATGAGGCTTTTTAATGCAACACAAGGAATAAATGGAATAAAAAGAAAACCTGGGTGATATAAACAAATAATCTGTAAAGCATTCTACAGCAAATACAAATAAACCACTTGGTATTATAACCAGTAATTTATAATACAAACATAGCTCCTCCTAAGAGAGCCCTTGAGACCAGGGACTACATCTAATTCATTTTTGTATCTCCAGTGCCTCCCACAGTGCCGGCAGTTAGGCAGATTTTATTGAGGTTTGCTGAATAAATGAACAAGTGAGTAAGTACATGCAGAGGACCAGTTTCCCTCTGAAGTCTGGAGCTTCACTGTTTTTTCTTGGAGCTTGAGAGGGAGAAGTGCAAACGCTTGCCCTCAGATGCCCTCAATGCGCAGGCTCAAGCCTGCTGGTGGCGACAGCCACTGCCTGCAAGAGAGCGATGTCCAGTCGCGGCAACCGATGTTGTGGACAGGTTCCAAAACCTAACTTGCCACCTTTCCCCCAAACCTGTTCTTTTTCCATACTCAGTTAGTGGTGTTGACTCATTTTCTCACACAGACATGAGATCTCTTATCCTTGACCCACTTCTCGCTATCATCCATAATTTGTCAAATCCTGTCAATTCCACCTCTGCAACATCCCTGAAACTTCATCCCTCGACTGCACCCCTGTTGCCACTACCCTAATCTAGGCCCTGTTTTTTCACTCAATGGCCAATATTTATAATTCCATTCTCACTGTATTCCATAAAGCATACCTTCATGCTGCCCAGGTGACTGTGCCATTCTGCTCCACGCATTACTCCTCCTGGAATATTCTCCTCTATACAAGCATTGAGAGACATAGATCAACAAGACTGTAAGGCAAGACCTCATCCCCCACCCCTCAAAAGTAGCAACAACAATAACAAAGGCAGGAAAATACCTACCTGATTTATTTGAGCAACTGGGCTGACCCATGTGCATCGATGGATGATTGTTTGCATAAAGGGATGCTAAATGCTTCAGGGTCTCTTTGTTTTCCACTACAAAAGGACAAATTCAGAAGGCAGTGGAGAAATTCAAAAGGTTTTTCTCCCAAGTTCAACTTGGATACAAAAGTCATGTTTTCTCCTAGCAAATATTACACCCCACTGGAGATGATTGAAGAGTTACTATAATTAACCATATGGGTCTGTTTAGCCCAGGATAATCAGACTAAGAAGACACACATCTTCCTTATACAAAAAGGTATTGATGGTCAGTTTACAGAACAGGCTACCACGCTATAACATACAAACTTGTTTTGGGTACATCTAAGGCACAACCATGCAAAGTTTGAAGCAGGGGAGGGCAATTTCTGGATTGCTGACATTTGGTTACATAGGAGTTTCTTGAGGCAGGCATTGTGTCTTCTTCTCTTTTGCATTTCCAATGCCTATGGACATAGTAAGTGTTCAGTAATGCTTGTGGACTAAACTGAATGGATGTCACAAGATGGATGAAGCTAATAAAGCTAGACCATCATTGGATCTGACCTCTTTCCTCCAAGTAGCTTTTTGAACTGCTGATATCTGTATAATCTTAGGTCGGTTATTTGCTCATGAAATATGCTCAAATGCTCACCATTTAAAAAAAACGTAGACAGGTCATCACCTAACTGGAATTTCCTATTTAAGCTTAACTAGCATATATGTAGAATATATACATTCTGCACACCTGTTTGTACTGGCTTGTCATACGGGTATGTGACCAGCACGGAACCACCATCTAAAGCAACAGAAAGACTGAAGTCCTGTTTCTGAATCAAGTTCTCAATGATGGCTTTAGTCTCAGGCTGGGAGGCATTATCTAAAAAATAAAAAAGTTAAATATAAAGCAACAAGTTTAAAATTTCAGTATGAGTAGCTAAGAAAATATTCTTTCCTTGAATACAATGACAAGGCCAACTCACAAGATCTGTAGGCAAAGGCATTATTACTGCACAACGACTACCTTAGGCAAGAAAAATACATTCTAGAAAGTAGGCTATTTTCAGTTTTACAAACTTCAGTATAATGTGTAAAGGTTAATGACTCTAAGCAAGTTTAAGAAAATTATTATTAGAAACAAAAAGGGATACAAATAACCGCTTTTGAAAGAAAGTAAGATTTTCAGAGAGTAGGGTGTTTTCTGCAGCACTTTGCAAGACCAAAAATTTAGAAACTAAATGTCCATCAATGGGAAAGTAGTGAATAGAGTATTGACAGATATTAATAGAATATTAAGATGCAATTAATAAGAATGTTGAGATCTTTAAGTACTGAAATTGAAAGGTCAATGATACACTCAATGAAAAAATATGTATAATAATATGTACAGTTGAGGATTCTTTTTTTTCTTTTTTATCCTTAAGCTTTTTTTCTTGAAATTTTTTTATTAAGGTATTATTCATACACACTCTTATGAAGGTCTCACATGAAAAAACAATGTGGTTACTACATTTACCCATATTATCAAGTCCCCACCCATACCCCAATTCAGTCACTGTCCATCAGTGTAGTAAGATGACACAGATTCACTGTTTGCCTTCTCTGTGCTACACTGTTTTCCCCATGATTCCCCGCACCATGTGCACTAAACAAAATACCCCTCAAACCCCTTCTCCCACCCTCCCCACCCACCCTCCCATAGGCCTGCCCTTTGGTAACCACTAGTTCCTTCTTGGAGTCTCTGAGCCTGCTACTATTTTGTTCCTTCAGTTTTGCTTCGTTGTTATACTCCACAAATGAGGGAAATCATTTGGCACTTGTCTTTCTCTGCCTGGCTTCTTTCACTGAGCATAATATCCTCCAGCTCCTTCCATGTTGTTGCAAATGGTAGGATTTTTTTCCTTCTTATGGCTGAATAGTATTCCATTCTTTATATGTACCACCTCTTCTTTATGTATTCATCTACTGATGGACACTTAGGTTGCTTCTATATCTTGGCTATTGTAAAAAGTGCTGCAATAAACAGAGGAGTGCATATGTCTTTTTGAACCTGAGAAGTTGTATTCTTTGGGTAAATTCCAAGGAGTGGGATTCCCGGTCAAATGGTATTTCTCTTTTTACTTTTGTGAGGAACCTCCATATTGCTTTCCACAATGGTTGAACTAGCTTACATTCCCACCAGCAGTGTAGGAGGGTTCCCCTTTCTCCGCGTCCTTGCCAGCATTTGTTGTTCTTAGTCTTTTGGATGCTGGCCATCTTACTGGTGTGAGGTGATATCTCATTGTGGTTTTAATTTGCATTTCCCTGATGATTAGTGATGTGGAGCATCTTTTCATGTGTCTGTTGGCCATCTGAATTTCTTCTTTGGAGAACTGTCTCTTCATATCCTCTGCCCATTTTTTAATCGGGTTATTTGATTTTTGGGTGTAGAGGCATGTAAGTTCTTTATATATTTTGGATGTTAACCCCTTGTCGGATATGTCATTTACAAATATATTCTCCCATACTGTTGGATGCCTTTTTGTTCTGTTGATGGTGTCCTTTGCCATACAGAAACTTTTTAGTTTGATATAGTCCCATGAGTTCATTTTTGCTTTTGTTTCCCTTGCTCGAGGAGATGCGTTCAGGAAGAAGTCGCTCATGCTTATATCCAGGAGATTTTTGCCTACGTTGTCTTCTAAGAGCTTTATGGTTCCATGACTTACATCAGGTCCTTGATCCATTCTGAGTTTACTTTTGTGTATGGGGTTAAACAATAATCCAGTTTCATTCTCTTGCATGTAACTATCCAGTTTTGCCAACACCAGCTGTTGAAGAAGCTGTCATTTCCCCCATTGTATATCCATGGCTCCTTTATCATATATCAATTGGCCATATATGGTTGGGTTTGTATCAGGGCTCTCTAGTCTGTTCTATTCTGTTCTTGTGCAAGTACCAAATTGTCTTGAGTACTGTGGCTTTGTAGTAAAGTTTGAAGTTTGGGAGCATAATCCCCCCAGCTTTATTCTTCCTTCTCAGGATTGTTTTGGCTATTCAGGGTCTTTTGTGGTTCCATATGAATTTTAGAATGATTTTCCCTACTTCATTGAAAAATGCTGTTCATATTTTGATAGGAATTGCATTGAATCTGCAGATTGCTTTAGGCAGGATGGCCATTTTGACAATATTAATTCTTCCTATCCATGAGCACGGGACATGTTTCAATTTATTGGTATTTTCCTTAATTTCTCTCATGAGTGTCTTGTAGTTTTCAGAGTATAGGTCTTTCACTTGCTTGGTTAGGTTTATTCCTAGGTATTTTATTCTTTTTGATGCAATTGTGAATGGAATTGTTTTCCCGATTTCACTCTCTGCTAGGTCATTGTTAGTGTATAGGAATGCCACAGATTTCTATGTATTAATTATGTATCCCACAACTTTGCTGAATTCAGATATTAGATCTAGTAGTTTTGGAATAGATTCTTTAGGGCATTTTATGTACAATATCATGTCATCTGCAAACAGGGACAGTTTAACTTCTTCTTGCCAATCTGGATGCCTTTTATTTCTTTGTGTTGTCTGATTGCCGTGGCTAGGACCTGCAGTACTATGTTGAATAGAAGTGGGGAGTGTGGGCATCCTTGTTTTGTTCCCGATCTTAAAGGAAAAGTTTTCAGCTTCTCGCTTTTAAGTATAATGTTGGCTGTGGGTTTCTCATATACAGCCTTTATTATGTTGAGGTACTTGCCCTCTATACCCATTTTGTTGAGAGTTTTTATCATAAACGGATGTTGAATTTTGTCAAATGCTTTGCAGCATCTATGGAGATGATCATGTGGTTTTTATCCTTCTTTTTGTTGATGTGGTGGATGATGTTTTTGAATGTTGTACCATCCTTGCATCCCTGGGATGAATCCCACTTGATCATGATGGATGATCCTTTTGATGTATTTTTAAACTAATATTTTGTTGAGTATTTTTGCATCTATGTTCATCAGGGATATTGGTCTGTAATTTTCTTTTTTGTGGTGTCTTTGCCCAGTTTTGGTATTAGAGTGATGCTGGCCTCATAGAATGAGTTTGGTAGTATTCCCTCTTCTTCTACTCCTTGGAAAACTTTCAGGAGGATGGGTATTAGGTCTTCGCTAAATGTTTGATAAAATTCAGCGGTCAAGCCATCTGGTCCAGGGATTTTGTTCTTAGGTAGGTTTTGATTACCAGTTCAATTTCATTGCTGGTAATTGGTCTGTTGAGGTTTTCTGTTTCTTTCTGGGTCAGCCTTGGAAGGCTGTATTTTTCTAGAAAGTTGTCCATTTCTTCTAGGTTATCCAGTTTGTTGGCATATAATTTTTCATAGTATTATCTAATAGTTCTTTGAATTTCTGTGCTGTCTGTAGTGATTTTTCCTTTCTCATTTCTGATTCTGTTTATGTGAGTAGACTCTCTTTTTTTCTTGATAAGTCTCACTAAGGATTTATCTATTTTATTTTCTCAAAGAACCAGCTCTTGCTTTCATTGATCCTTTCTATTGTTTTATTCTTTTCAATTTTATTTATTTCTGCTCTAATCTTTATTATGTCCCTCCTTCTACTGACTTTGGGTCTCATTTGTTCTTCTTTTTCTAGTTTTGTTAATTGTGAGTTTAGACTGCTCATATGGGAATGTTCTTCTTTCCTGAGGTAGGCCTGTATTGCAATATACTTTCCTCTTAGCACAGCCTTCACTGCGTCCCACAGATTTTGCAGTGTTGAATTATTGTTGTCATTTGTCTCCATATATTGCTTGATCTCTGTTTTTATTTGGTCATTGATCCATTGATTATTTAGGAGCATGTTATTAAGCCTCCATGTGTTTGTGGGATTTTTCATTTTCTTTGTGTAATTCATTTCTAGTTTCATTCCTTTGTGGTCTGAGAAGCTGGCTGGTACAATTTCAATCTTTCTGAATTTACCAGAGGCTCTTTTTGTGGCCTAGTATATGATCTATTCTTGAAAATGTTCCATGTGCACTTGAGAAGAATGTGTATTCTGCTGCTTTTGGGTGTAGAGTTCTGTAGATGTCTGTTAGGTCCATCTGTTCTAATGTGTTGTTCAGTGCCTCTGTCTCCTTACTTATTTTCTGTCTGGTTTATCTGTACTTCAGAGTGAGTGGTGTGTTGCAGTCTCCTAGAATGAATGCATTGCTGTCTATTTCCCCCTTTAATTTTGTTAGTATTTGTTTCACATATGCAAGAGCTCCTGTGTTGGGTGCATAGATATTTATAATGGTTATATCTTCTTGTTGGATTGACCCTTTCATCATTATGTAATGTCCTTCTTTGTCTCTTGTGACTTTCTTTGTTTTGAAGTCTATTTTATCTGATACAAGTACTGCAACTCCTGCTTTTTTCTCCCTATTAGTTGCATGAAATATCTTTTTCCATCCCTTCACTTTTAGTCTGTGAATGTCTTTGGGTTTAAAGTGAGTCTTGAAGGCAGCATATAGATGGGTCTTGTTTTTTTACCCATTCAGTGACTCTATGTCTTTTGACTGGTGCATTCAGTCCATTTACATTTAGGATGAGTATGGATAGGTATGTACTTATTGGCATTGCAGGCTTCGGATCCGTGGTTACCGAAGGTTCAAGGTTAACTTCCTTACTATCTAAGAGTCTAACTTAACTCACTTAATATGCTATTACAAACACAGTCTAAAGGTTCTTTTTTTGTTTTTGTTTTTTTTCCTCCTCCTTTTTTTTCCTCTTCCATTCTTTACATATTAGGTATCATATTCTGTACTGTTTGTCTATCCCTTGATTGACTTTGGGGATAGTTAATTTAATTTTGTATTTTCTTAGTAATTAGCTGTTCTACTTTCTTTACTGTGGTTTTATTCCCTCTGGTGACAGCTCTTGAACCGTAGGAACACTTCCATCTATAGCAGTCCCTCCAAAATACACTGTAGAGATGGTTTGTGGGAGGTTAATTCTCTCAGCTTTTGCTTATCTGGGAATTGTTTAATCCCTCCTTCAAATTTAAATGATAATCTTGCCAGATAAAGTAATCTTGGTTCAAGGCCCTTCTGCTTCATTGCATTAAATACATCATGCCACTCCCTTCTGGCCTATAAGGTTTCTGCTGAGAAGTCTGATGATAGCCTGATGGGCTTTCCTTTGTATGTGACCTTATTTCTCTTTCTGGCTGCTTTTAATAGTCTGTCCTTATCCTTGATCTTTGCCATTTTAATTACTGTATGTCTTGATGTTGTCTTCCTTGGGTCCCTTGTGTTGGGAGATCTGTGCATCTCCATGGCCTGAGAGACTATCTCCTTCCCCAGATTGGGGAAGTTTTCAGCAATCAGCTCCTCAAAGACACTCTCTATCCCTTTTTCTCTCTTCTTCTTCTTCTGGTACCCCTATAATGCAAATATTGTTCCATTTGGATTGGTCACACAGTTCTCTCAATATTCTTTCATTCTTGGAGATCCTTTTTTCTCTCTGTGCCTCAGCTTCTTTGTATTCCTCTTCTCTAGTTTCTATTTCATTTATCGTCTCCTCCACTGTATCCGATCTGCTTTTAATACCGTCCATTGTGCTCTTCAATGGTTGAATCTCTGATCATAATTCATTCCCGAGTTCTTGAATATCTTTCCGTACCTCCACGAGCATGTTAATGATTTTTATTTTGAACTCCCTTTCAGGGAGAGTCATGAGGTCCATACCATTTAAATCTTTCTCAGGAGTTGTATTAATAATTTAACTCTGGACCAGGTTCCTTTGACGTTTCATATTTGTGTATGGCGCCCTCTCGTGCCCAGTAGCTCTACTCCCTGGAGCTGCTCAGCCCCTGAATCAATGTTGGGGATTCTAGGGGAGTGGTATTGGTGCCTCAGGGGAGGAAAGAGCTATTTCCTGCTTCCCGGCTGCTATGCCTGTCTCCACTGCCTGAACCAATGGGCCAAGCACACAGGTATAAGCCTCTGTGCTTTGCGTTTTTAGTTGCTGTAGAGAGATTTTCCCTCTGGACAGCCCAATGCGAGGGTAGGGCTTCCCAGTTTGCAAGCCCGGCGGGGCTGGCCAGGAGAAAGGCACAGCAGTCTGCCCATCACAGAAGGTGTTCCTGGAGCCATGCAGGCAGCCAGGGAGCTGGAGCACCTGAAGATCATGAAAGCTCCCAATCTGCTGGGCTGAGTGCACCCGGACAATTTTGTCTGCCTGTCCTTTCTCCTGAGCAGTAAGCTCCGTGCAATCCTTGCCCCTTTAACAGCTCTCTTGCTAAGGGCTTCTTTGTTAGGAAGTCTCTCAGACTGCCCGCCCTTCTTTCGTCCCTGAGCAGCTGGGTATGGATCCCTGCTTTCACAAGCAGCTGGATTCTTAGTCTCTCCAGGAATTCTGCCTATCTTAGCTTTCCAACCCCCTAATCATGAAAATATCATGGAAGCACCATGAAATGTAGGTTTGTGCTCCCAGAGCAGATCTCCAGAGTTAGGTATTCAGCAGTCCCAGATCTCCACTCCCTCCCTGCTCCATTCCTCTTCCTCCTGCTGGTGAGCAGGGCTGGGGGAAGGGCTTGGATCCCACAGGATTCTTTTTAAATAAGAAATAGGCCCCTTCAAATCAACATACACATATAGTACATGTGTGTGTGTGTGTGTTGTGTGTGTATTTACACACACATATATATGGAAGGGTAGACAGAGAATATGCATCTTTGTATGACCAGTGATGGAACTCCCCAATATTACTGATTTTCCAAGACAAAACCTGAATTACATTTGCAAATGATAAAGAACAAAAAATTCAGTAAGTTTTTCTTGATATCTGTATTCATTTATACCTTACATTCAATAACTAGAAAGTATCTCGTTACTCATCTACAAAATGGGATCAACCAATCTCCCAGCAAAGAGAAATAAAATTATGTGCAAAGTATTTTCATGGCCTAAAAATTAGTCTTACTAGTGAAGTCAGTATCCAGGTCTTTGCCATGAGCATTTGTTTGTCCTGTCTTTGAAGTACAGTCTTTCTCTTGTGCTCTCTCTCGCCCATCTGGATTTAGAGAAGGAACAATCACAATTCTAGTCCTGTCAACCAACTAAAACAGAAACAGAAACCAATAAGTTCATTAGCTCTATGTGGACTCAAAAGGTACCCTCCCATATCTCCAACAGAAGGGTGTGTTGTTTGTTTAAAACACAGATTTAAAAGGCAAAATAAAAATAAATAAATAAAAATCTCTCTCAATCCACAAATTAAAAAGGAACAAAAAATTACTGCACAACTAATGTTCCCAGAGACCTCCTGATGACTTGTAACAGGGGTCAGAAACCACTGCCTGAAGGCTGACCCCAGCTTGCTGCTCGCTATTTTAAGTAAAGTTTTAGTGGCACACAGCCCTGCCCATTCATATGACTGTTTTGGGCCTGCAATGGCAGAGCTGAGTAGTTGCAGAACATAACATCTCCCCCGCAAAGCCTAAAATATATATATGTCCCTTTATAGAAAAAGTTTGCTGACCATTGGCTTAAATCAGTAATAATAGTGAGGTTATATTTTCCATACTAAAATCTGGAATGCATAAGCTGACAAATATCAATGTATGTCTGGAAATAAGACAGAAGAGTTGAAATCAGCATGTCAAAAGATGAATGAAGTAGGATATTTATCTCACCCACAGTAACTTTTCCTCCAGATGATCCATAAGCATCAATACCTACATGGGTGGCATGAACTAGTTTCTGATATACTTCATCTACATACTTCCACTGAACCAGAATAAGTGATCCCTGGTTTATTTATTCTGTTAAAATAGTCTGTAGATTGAAAATGTCTGAAACTTTTTAATTCACTGGTTCTTAAACGTCTCCCCTGAGGGATATTTTTTATCTGAAGTACATGTTTGAGCTTTACTGCAGGTCTCTGTGTAATGTGTCTATTTTCTTGAACTTTCCAGGCAATTCTGACCCCTTAGCTCAGAACAAATGGCAATCTAAAGTGATACAGCTCAAGCCCAATTAGACCAGTGAGGCAAATTCTCATAAAGTGGGAATTTTTAAATTCCTGGCAGGAAATTCCTATTTTATCTAGGACATACAGTCTCTTATAACAATAATATTAGTAGGTAGAAACTCTGGCCAAATATTAGAATAACCTAAAGAGGTTCTAATGGAATATTTATGCCTCTGGGGATGTGACCCAAACATTGGTATTTTTCAAAACATCCCAGATGTTTCTAATGTGTACCACTCCCCTAGGTACTCTCCCATTTTAAAAAAAGAAAAAAGATATTTTTGAGATACTCTTAACTCACATTAAGATGTCAATGGAACTTGCTTTGCTGAAGAAAATAATTTTTGATCAAATCTGATTTAAGTTCATGTCACCTAAGCCCATAGGTCCATTCTGACCCTAATCATGACATCAATTCTTCCCAAATTTCTTTTAGGGGAGGCAGTAAGGTATAATAAAACAGCATAGGCTTAGAACGAGACACACTTGGGTGTGTGACCTCCTGTAAGTTATCAAATATCTTTGCCTCAGTTTTCACATCTGTAAAATGGAGATAACATAATTACAGGGTTGAGGATTAAATTATGATGCGTTTAAAGTACTTGGAAAACTTTCTAGCACACAGTAGGTATTACACAAGTATTAGTTCCTTACCCCCCACTAAGTTCTATATAGATAGCGCCAAGTGAGTGTTCTTAAAGGATAAGTGCTCTTTCCTTCCTTTTTCTAAGACAACACAGAACTAGGTTGCTTAATCATATATGACCAAGCCTCTAGATTAAAGTCTTTTCTGTAGTCATGGGTGTCTAAAGTAGACGATGCCATACTGCTTTTTCTAAAATCTCTCAGCAGCCAAGATGTCCAATAATTTTGTATTCATTACATGAAAAGAAAAACTTTTTGTCTTCCACCTCACTTTTCAACATAGGGTCCTAGTTATAAATAACTAGGAATGGAAGTCCCTCAACTTAGAATGTATAGAACTGTGAATAAAGAATAGAAGGGTAATTTGACTCTTAAATAAAGGAGAAGAGGATTGAATGCCAATCTTTAATATTTTTTCCTCTATGCCTCTTAATTATATATGAAGAAATAGAACAGAGGGACACTATTAAAGTGCCTCTGTGTAAAATCTAACAGAACTTTAAAAGATTTAAATTCAGGCCTTAATATCAATGTTTCACTGAGCTTTTTCCTTTTAAAGCAGGTCAAAACAGGCTATTCTCTTACTTGGGTAACAGCTGGGTTCTTTTTGTAGTTTAGGCAGAGAAATTCTGCCAGAGCCAAAAGCAGTTCAGTTCCAACTGGAGCATTTCCATGGATACCGGCAACAAAACGAATCTTTGGTTCTTCAGGCTCAGATACATTGGGCTTATTGGAGATTTCAAGGGACCAAATGTGACGATATTCAGAGCTCTGTCCCAAACTTTCAAAAACCAGAAACAAAAAGTCAGTAAGTTATTAAGCATTATGTTAATGCTGACTTACAGATTTTTAAGACAAAAGGAACCAAAACATGAAAAGCCTTAAAAAGTCTTTAAAGAATGAATCATTGTGTCAGAAAATATTATGAAAATTAGTTTTCCTTGACCAAAGAAAGGCAGATAGAAATGACATGTTATCAGATTCAGGAAAGGTCATGATTTAGTTTAGCATTCCTCCAAATACAGTAATTCCCACACCATCCTCACAGTGTTGGCCCTATCCTCTATTATCCACATTACTATCTAGTTAACATATGTCTTTTAAATTAACTCTAATTTTTATTATGGAAAAATTTAAATATACACAAATGTAGAGAATTGTACTTTAAAATCTAAATTAATTTATATGAATACACTTTATATTTTACTATAAATGCAATACCAGTATCAATTTAAAATGCTCTGCTTGCCCAAGTGCTCTGAGCTTAAGGCCCCCTACTTTCTCTGATATAAAGGGAGATTCACAAGACATAGATAGAAAAAAATATATGAGCATTAAATTGAGAAGGATTAATAGACTAGAAAAAATTTTGCTTTCTCACAATGTGTTCAACATACACAACAATGTGACCATTGGTGGTCCACCTGAAACTGTCTTGTGGCCCACCACTGTCAGGTGTTCATTACTGAGAGAGAAATATTTAACTAAAAAGTGTGTTTCGAATTGGAAGACAAAAAAAAAAAACTTAAATGATCTTAGTAAATGGATAGCAAGATAATATGCAATTTGTTTATTTTTAAATACTCAAGTCTGTAAGCTCTATATGGCACTAAGACAGACAAGTAATTCTCCCTCAGTGTTCTTTGTAAAGTTTTCCACAATTCATTGTGAGAAACATCTCCAAGCAAATACCTGTTTCAAAATAAGTCAACTCCAACTCTGTGTACATTCAGCTCCCAAATAAATTACAAGGACAATTCAACATGGCTTATGCTGAATGTGAAAGGAAGGAAGGAAGAGAAGGAAGGAGAGAGGAACAGAGGAGGAAGGAAAGAAGGGAGGGAAAAAGAAAGGCAAGCAGGAAGGTGATGCTTACTTGGTAAGATTCGTAATATGTGGGTAGTTCATCACCAGTCCTCTCAGAAACTCTGATAAGTCTTTGTATGAATGGTACCGATAAAGAGCCAGATTTGAGGAGGAGCTTAACATGAGGCCTTCCAAACCATTCTCCGCTGAAAGGTCTTTAATTAAAGTTTCAAACACTTTAGTAGTTGGGTCACTGGCGTCATCAGTGTTGGTGCTATCCCCCTTTCCTTTCTTTGATTCGCTGTTTGAATCTGTTGAAGACCGAACAAGTGTGAAGTTGACCTGAATAGCACCTTCACTCTTTACAGTCACATTCTTGGTAACTGGATTATACCTGTAATAAAAGAGACTGATCAGAGCCACAGTTCTGCAGCTACAGTGCCCAAGCCCCAGGGAAATGCAGGCAGAGCATATGTGAATCATTAAGGTGACTGTGATGCATCTTCCTAAAAGAGCCCAATTGTTAACTCTGATAATTTAATATTTGTTTTAAACATTAACAAAGAACAGACATGAGTTACTAAAATTAAATATATGACTTCAAAAGAAAGTTTGGGCTTGCCATGAATACCCCCAGGTCTCTGGAATCTGAATTCACTTGCTGGTTTGATTATCAGGGTAAATGGTTAGAAAAGTTTGACAGGTACTAGTCTAGGACATTATCTACCAAACACATTGTGTTGCCTTATTTTTCAGATAACTTGTGGCTTTAGTTTTTCCAATACTATTCCAAAATGGAAGAAAAACAGAAAAGACCTCACTACTCATTAGTGTGAAATTCTAACCCATCCTTTTGTGGAATCACTAGATATTTGAATTATTTTTTTTTTTAAGTAACAACAGCTATAAATGTTTTCATGTGCTTATCCTTACTTCAATGGCTGTTCAACTAACTGTTCAGAAAAAAAGATAGCTATTAGGGGGAGGGGAAATATCCTGTGGTAATATCTACATTAATCAAAACATAAAAAATAAAACTACAAGAGGGCAAAAATGAGTTTCAGACTGAATAGTAAGGTGGTTCCAATCCTAAGGTGTTTGTCAAGAAGGAGAAATATAAAGAAAATTAAGTTTTTTCCAAGGGAAAACAAGTCTTAAGCTCCTTTTCTTTCTTCAACTATATATGTCTTTGTGGAAAGAACACCTGTAAAGATGATGAAAGTGGCCTTTCTTAGAGAATTAGTAGTAATGAAGAAAATTTCATTGAGGCAATGAGGCAAGTGTACAATAATTTAAAAATGAGCATCTGTGAAAGGGCTTTAAAAGGGTATAAATGTAAAGTGGTCATATTTATTGGACAACCAACCTGACTAATGGGGTGCAGCAGAACTGGAGCCTTTTTTGTCAACTAAAAGGAACTTTCCAGAATTGTTACCAATAGTGAAGGAGATCACTCACTAGGGCTTCACATCTGGACCAGGACAGGTGATCAAAGAAGAGTGTAAGAGCACAATTTCACAGATTCCTTACATCTTATAGTTTGAGTACTCACTTTGCCACTAGAGAAGGGTAAAAATGCATGTAACTAGCTCTCAACTTCATAGCATTACACTCAAGGTTGCTTAGCCTCTCTAGGGCTTTCTGGCAATGATCTTCCAGAATGGAATCATGTTTGTCTTATCCCCAAACACTCAATTTCAAAGTATTCAGTCACTCACCCTCGAGCAGATGCTGTAATTTTATAAGTTCCTGGAACCAGGAGACGCCAGTAATCTCCAGTTTTGTATGTAGTCACTGGATGATTAATTTCAGCAACACTAATGGTGGCATTTAATATACCCCTGCCATCCGTGGCATCTAGGACAAATCCTTTAACACCCTGATGAACCTGGATGAAGTACAAGGACACCCAGATTTCAATGGCAAAGATCATCATCTAATTATTTTGGGAGCTTATATCCAAAATAACAGATTGCTACTAATGTAAACATGTAGAACAAACAGGAATTTAGGAGTTGAGAGTAAAGCTAAATATAAATGCCCACTTAACAAAATATTTTAATTTCTGAAAAGCTTATTTTCCTTAGGCTAGGTTTGTCTTTATCATGTGGAATATAAATAACATTGATTAAACTTTAACACATCTGACAATTTCAGAATATAGGATATTCTCTAAGAAAACTGGCCTGGCCTCTTTAAAAAGGAAATGTCATTTTAAAAAAATGCAAGGACTATTCTAAATTAAACAGAAGGAGATGTAATAATCAAATGCAAGGCATGAGTCTTGACAAGATCCTGGTTCTAAAATATAGATTTAAAAAGATATTTTCTGGGACAAAGGGGAGAAATTTAATTATGGACTAAGTAGTAGGTAATATTAGGGAATTACTCTTAATTTTCTTAGATGAGACAATGGCATTTGGAGATGACAGAGAGGAGAATATCCTTATTTTTGGAAGATGCATTCTGAAATATTCAAGGATAAAATATTATAACACCTGCAGTTTACATTGAAATAGTTGAACAAAAATGTATGTGTGTGCATGTGTGTATGATTTATATACAAAAAAAACAAATACAGCAAAATGTTGAAAATTGTTAAATCTAGGTGATGAAATGATAGTGGTTTATTATATTGGTCTTATCATTTTTATGTTTAAAATTTCTCAGAATAAAGTGTTTTTAAAAATTAGTATGTAAACTCACAGCCTTTATGCCACTCCACTCAGCAAATAGAATAAAACAGAAAAGTGATGGCATCAAGTATTGGCCAGATTATCCTAATAATTAACTCTTATTAGTATATTTCTTATAGTTTTTGCTTATTGGCCACCATGCATATCCAAACAAAAGGAATTAATCATTTCACAGTAAACCACTGGCAAAAAGAAAAAGAATAAAAGCATTTACCCCATAGCCCATCTTTCTATCACTTGACAAATGCTTAGGCATGTATCCAATTTATGCCAGCCTTTTATAAAGACAGGGTAAAAAGTGACCACTAACCATTAAAAGCAAAATGTCACTATGTTGTTTAATTATTTTCAAGTCTTCCCCATGCACACAAATAATAAACTTATTTCCACCCATGAATTTTCTAAATAAATATACTAAAGCATAAAGAGGTCATGGGGGAATTCAAAACGGTGCATTATAAAATCACTGCATGAAAACCACATGTACACACAAACATCTTCTTGTTTTGGGGAGAAATTTCATACTTCACCAAACAGTCACCTGTTTCATAAATTGGATTAGAGATCTTCGATTCTGTTCCCAAAATTTTGGCAGATCTTTCTCAAATGGGTATTTCATACAACCTAGTTCAATAGTTACTTCAAAGCAATTAGTTTGTAAATAGTTCCAATCCTGCATACCACCTAAAGGATAAAAAATTAAAATCAGTCCCTGAAGAAGTAGAACTACCTCATAATGTGTTCATTTGAGAGCTCTTTGATGCTTGTGGTACAAGAAATACACCTGTACTACTTTCATGTTCAAGAAGAATTCAAGTATAGTTTACCATCTTCTTTTTAGAGCATCTAAGGTTCTTTGTAATAGCCAGAGGTAAAATATAACACTTTCATCAAGTTTTAGTACATTCTTTCTACTCAAAACTCTTAAGTGCACCAAATGTAAAAATAGTTGAAAACATTATTTGAATAGTTTAAACTATTTAAACAATACTTCTAAAAGAATGATTCTTTCCCAAAATTAAAAAATCAGTTAACAAGCAGTATCATCCAGGGAGACAGAAAATCCATCATTATATGGTCTTGATATAAAAGAATATTAAAAAAAATTTTTTTTTGAAATAGAGTTAATGTAGTATTATATTAGTTTTAGGTATACAACGCAGCAATTTGGCTTTTTTTATGTAAAAGAATATTTACCTGGGACATTATACCAGTTAGCTCCATTTGTTATTCCATGAGGAAAATATTCATTAGGGTACATATTCTCGCAAGGTCTACCTTGAAACATCTGGGTATTTTCCTGGGGGGAAATAAAATCTTTATTTGAATTGATTTGTATCTGCATCAAAAAACATGGGAAGGATAAGGAAAAATAATAAAAGTAATCAGCAATAGGGTGTATGTAGGGGTGGGAATGGGGTGGATGGGAACAAGTGAGACTTCTCACTTTATAGCTTTCTATGCCGTTTTGATTTTTTTACTGTATAAGCTTATTCCATATTTAAAAAATAAAAATCAAACATGCTCTGTAAAAAGATTGGACTTTATTACTCACAATTACAAGTAATATAAAACCCGACCCTGCTCTAAAAACAAAAACAAAAACAAAAAAAACCATTCATATTTGTATTTTCAAGAAGCTTAAAGTCCAGAAAAGGTAATTCACATATAATGTGTAGTAAGCAGCTTTCAGACTTCTAGGGGGACTAACATGACCCCTCTGTGCTTTGACTGCACTCTGTACAATTACCTTATCCTGTTACAACCTTATCCTGTTACAACCGGGGGCCCCTTTTCCTCCCCTGAAGACAGTATACTACTCTTTGCAACAGTTTGCGTTTTTGTATCCTCAGCATCTAGGGCGGTGTCTGGCATCAGGCAGGTGCAATAGCTTGCACAATGAAGAGTAAAAAAAACTGCCATGGGGGCACACATGAATGTTATTGGTTTCTAGATAAGAGAAAGATTACTTCTGGCTAGAGTGGTAGGGGAAGTTTCCTGAAGAAATGAAGCTTTGAAGATAGTAAAAACTTCATTTCTTCCTTTTGGAAAAAAAAAAGTACAGACAAGTGTGAAGAGAAAAGCAGCAATGTCCATTTCCCACCACTGAGAATTAAACATTTACTTCAAAATATATAAACAACCCCCTTTCATAAGCTTAACATACCAATTACAGACTTATGTCCCACTGCTCTCTTATCAAATAAAAAGTATTATTTTAGATTATTGTAATAATTGTGTACATGCTCTTTTGCCTTCTGATTTTTCCACTAAAGACTTGTACAAATCTAAGTCTTTAGCTATCTCCATTTCCATCAATATCTACCCATCTAATTATAAATTATATAGCTGTATCACTGTACTATTATCCTAATACAATATATATATTATAAACCCACATAAAAGTATAAAACATTTAAAGGATAAATTTAAAAACATAAATGGAATTTCTAACATATTCTTCCTACATCTTAATGGATCACCTAATACAAATTCCACTCTAGACACCATAGTTTTAGGCAGTAGCTGTTAACATTTCAACTTTTTTTCTCATTGCAGGAAGAAGCTAGTGAAGATCTCTATCAGAAAGGTAATATATGATATATTCATGGCTCTAGGCAGTTTATTCTGATAATAATGCAAAAGATGGACCAAAGGCAGGGAGACCCATCAGAATACTATTGAAATAATCCAAGTGACAGATAATGAGCACCTGAAAGGTTAGGGCAGTTTGATTTTACCATGTACATTTTACTAGCTCCCTTAATTCTACTTTGATAATTATTTTAAAATCTAATTAAATTTTTTAAGGCAAACAGCTTGACAAGACTGGGTGTGAAGATGTAGGTGTCTAGTCTCAATCCACATACAAAGAGTTTAAATCATTCACCAAGATAGTAAATGATTGATGATCTCTAGGTTTATTTTCTTCTTTTTGCTTCCCTATATTTCCTGATCTTTTTATAAAAACTTTCATTATATGAAAATTTTTTTTAGGCATGTTTGCATAGTTATGACAGGTAAAACAATTGGATGCAACTGCCAAGACAGTAAAAATGGCTAAGGACAGAATAGGAGGAAAGAAAAGTAAAAGAGATGGGTCAAACCAGTGAAAGAGAAAAAAGAAAGCAGAGCTCTCTACCATACAATATGAAAGAGATCAAGGGGAGAATAATGTCAGACTTCAGAGGTCAAGAAAAAAAAAAAGATTTCTGGTAACTGTTGAGGGGCCACTTCCCACCAGTAATATAGAAGGTTTCCAACTTTTCCACATCCTTATCAACACTTGTTATTTTCTGTACTTTAAAAAAAATTGTAGCTGTCCGGTGGGTAAAAAGTGTGGTACCAAGTGGGTATCTCATTGTGGTTCTGATCTGCATTTCTCTGAAGGCTAATGATATTGAACATCTTTTTATGTTTGTTCATCATTTGCATATCTTCTTTGGAGAAATGTGTATTTAGATCCTTTGCCCATTTTCAGTTGGATTATCTTACTATTTAGTTTTAATAGTTTTTTTATATATTCTAGACATAAAATCCTTATCAGATACATGATTTTCTCCTTTTCTGTGGGTTCTTTACTTCCTTGATACTATCTGTTGTGTTAAATTGTGTCCCCCCAAAAAGTTATGTTGACGTCCTAACCCCAAGGATCTCAGAATGTGACTGCATTTGATTACACAGGTAATCAAGGTAAGACGAGGTGATTAGGGTGGGCCTAATCCAGCGGGATTGTTGTTTTTATAAAAAGGGAAAATTTGGACACAGGAAGAAGCCATGTGAAGACAGAAGACTGGAATGACCTGTCTTACAAGCCGAAGAATGCCAAAGATTGCCAGCAAAACACCAGAAGCTAGAAAGAGGCAAGGAAGGATGCCCCTACAGGTTTCAGAGGGAGCATGGCACTACCAACATCTTGATTTTAGACTTCTAGACTCGAGAACTGGGACACAATAAATGTTGTTTTAGACCACCCAGTTTGAGAACTGTTTCAGCAACCCTAGGAAACTAATATGGTATCCTTTGTAGCAAAAGAAGTTTTAAATTTTTGATGATGCCCAATGTATCTTTTTTTGTTATCTGTGCTTTTGATGTCATACCCAGGAAACCACTGTCTAACCCAATGTCACAAATACTTATTCCTATATTTTTTCCTAAAAGTTTTATAGTTTTAGCTCCTATATTTATGTCTGTGATCCAGTTTGAGGTAATTTTGGGTTATGGTGTGAATAAGGGGTCCAGATTCATTCTTTTGCAGGAGAACATCCAGTTTTTTCCATCACCATTTGTTGAAAAGATTATTCTTTTCCCACTGAATTGCCTTGGCCCCTTGTTGAAAAACTCAATTGGCCCTAAGTATGAGAGTTTACTTCTGACTCTCAATTCTGTTTCATTGATCTATGTGTCTATCCTTATGCTAGTACCACAGGGTCTTAATGGTTATAGTTTTGTAGCAAGTTTGAAATTGGGAAGTATGAGGCTTTTAAACTCTTGTAATTTATTCTTCATTCTGGAGATAATTTTGTCTTTTTCTTCCATTTCTTTCCTGAGTTCTATCACTCTCCTTCACTTCTCCCTGGTCTTGTTTTTCCACTTGTTTTTATTTTTTAAACATCTGAGCCTACATGGTTTTCATATTCTCAGTGTCTGTGTGGGTATATTTAATCTCTTTGAAGTGCAGACTTACATATTTTTTCTGTTTCTTGATTTTCTTTTCGTGCTGGAGGTAAGGTTTCCCGGGTGATATGTATGAGATTTCATTTCCTGATTTTCTGCAATAGTTCTCCTTGGGTTGTATTTACCTCTTACTCATTTTTATGATTTACACTGGGCTGTTTTACATGACTGCTAGTGAACAGTGCCCTTTTCTGTCAGCCTAGTAGTTGAGGTACCTTAGTGTATTTTTTTGTTGTTTGTTTATTTGCCTTGGTATAAGAGTGGAGTTGTGAGTCTGCTGATGTTATGGTTCTCTTCTCTCTTGAACAGACCTACATTTCTCTTCTTTTCTACTTTTCCCCTTCCCTATTCAACTGCCAAAGGGTACTTTGCCATTTCTTTTTGCCTTTTTTCTCCCCCAGAAATTAAGAGTTTGGAAGATTTCCCTTAAATCCATCTACGCTTTCAAATTGTGCCTAATCCCTTTAAGTCATAGCAGATCCTTTAAGCTGTATGTACTTTGAAATCCAGTGCTCTCATCTATCCAGTTACTTTTTTATTTAGGTTTTGGACTTCGTGTGTATGCAATGTTTGGTGGTCATTCCAGATCACCTGTAGGTCGGCTGGCCCATCAGTAGCCCCCTTTTCTGTCTTCACAGATGTTCCTGGTCTGTTTTCTCTCACTATGATGCCTTGTGGCAGGGCAAAGGTTGGTTGGGTGCATGATAGATCATATCCAAGAGAAAGGAGGCTGAGAGGAAGACTGAGGATTTAATTATCACCTTTCCCCTTTATAAGCCAGGCAAGGAAGAATGCAGTGTGAGCAGAAAATGGAAGAGAATATGGGTAAGACAAAAATAAGTCATGATTGAGAAGACAGAATCTGAACAAACTCACACCAGATTACTCAAAGCTCTACTTCAGTTCAAGGGAAAGTGATATACTGAGAATAAAAAAAATAAAGCTGGGATTAGGAGGCTTAGGTAAAGGATAAAGGCTTGGAATCACCATAAAGAGAAATGAGCCAAGGAGTCAAGTAGCAAAACATGAAATATTGAGAAGTAGAACTGAGGACTCAGAGCATATATATATATATATGTACACATGCAGTCAGTCGCCATAACTGTGTCTGAGATGTGTCAGACTTTTCTGAAATGAAGAAGAGAGATGGTGGTAATTACTGAGGATTGGATGTTGGCAAGGCAGATAAGTCAAAAGGGTATAAAAAGAGTCTAAGGTAGACCAATATCCCTGATGAACATAGATGCAAAAATACTCAACAAAATATTAGCAAACCGAATTCAAAAATATATCAAAAAGATCATCCACCATGATCAAGTAGGATTTATTCCAGGGATGCAAGATGGTACAATATTAGAAAATCCATCAACATCATCTACCGCATCAACAAAAAGAAGGACAAAACCACATGATCATCTCCATAGATGCTGAAAAAGCATTTGACAAAATTGAACATCCATTCTTGATAAAAACTCTCAACAAAATGGGTATAAAGGGCAAGGACCTCAACATAATTGAGGCCATATATGACAAACCCACATACTTAACAGCGAGAAGCTGAAAGCCTTTCCTTTAAGATCGGGAACAAGACAAGGATGCCGACTCTCTCCACTTTTAGTCAATATAGTTCTGGAGGTCCTCACCACAGCAGTTAGACAACACAAAGAAATAAGGGACAGCCAGATTGGTAAGGAAGAAAAACAGTCACTGTTTTCAGAAGACATGATATTGTACATTAAAAACCCTAAAGAATTCACTCTAAAACTACTACATTTAATATCTGAATTCAGCAAATTTGCCAGATACAAAATTAATACACAGAAATCTGTTGCATTCCTATACACTAATGATGAACTAGCAGAAAGAGAAATCAGGAAAACAGTTTCATTCACAATTGCATCAAAAAGAATAAAATACCTAGGAGTAAACCTAATGAAGGAAGTGAAAGACCTATACTCTGAAAACTACAAGACACTCATGTGAGAAATTAAAGCAGATAACAATAAATGTAAACACATCCTGTGCTCATGGATAGGAAGAATTAATATTGTTAAAATGGCCATCCTGCTTAAAGCAGTCTACAGATTCAATGCACTCCCTATCAAAATACCAACAGCATTCTTCAATGAACTAGAGCAATTCGTTCAAAATTTCATATGAAACCACAAAAGACCCCAAATAGCCAAAGCAATCCTGAGAAGGAAGAATAAAGCTTGGAGGATGAGGATTACAATCCCCAACTTCAAGCTCTACTACAAAGCCACAATAATCAAGATAATTTGGTACTGGCACAAGAACAGAACCATAGACCAATAGAACAGACTAGAGAGCCCAGATATAAACCTAACCACATATGGTCACTTAATATAAGATAAAGGAGCTATGGACATACAATGGGGAAACAACAGCCTCTTCAACAACTGGTGTGGGAAAACTGGACAGCTACATGCAAGAGAATGAAACTGGATTACTGTTTAACCCCATACACAAAAGTAAACTTGAAATGGATCAAAGACCTGAATGTAAGTCATGAAACCATAAAACTCTTAGAAGACAACATAGGCAAAAATATCCTGAATATAAGCACGAACAACTTCTTCCTGAACGCATCTCCTCAAGCAAGGGAAACAAAAGCAAAAATGAACTCATGGGACTACATCAAACTAAAAAGCTTCTGTACAGCAAAGGACACCATCAACAAAACAAAAAGGCATCCTACAATATGGGAGAACATATTTGTAAATGACATATCTGACAAGGGGTTAACATCCAAAATATATAAAGAACTCACATACCTCAACACCCAAAAAGCAAATAACCCAATTAAAAAATTCACGGAGGATATGAAGAGACAATTCTCCAAAGAAGAAATTCAGATGGCCAACAGACACATGAAAAGATGCTCCATATCACTAATCATCAGGGAAATGCAAATTAAAAGCACAATGAGATATCACCTCATACCAGTAAGGATGACCAGCATCCAAAAGACTAAGAACAACAAATGCTGGCGAGGATGAGCAGAAAGGGGAACCCTCCTACACTGCTGTTGGGAATGTAAGCTAGTTCAACCATTGTGGAAAGCAATATGGAGGTTCCTCACAAAACTAAAAATAGAAATACCATTTGACCCGGGAATCCCACTCCTTGGAATTTAACTAAAGAATACAAGTTCTCAGATTCAAAAAGACATACACACCCCTATGTTTATTGCAGCACTATTTCCAATAGCCAAGATTTGGAAGCAACCTAAGTGTCCATCAGTAGATGAATGGATAGAGGTGGTACATACACATAATGGAATACTATTCAGCCATAAGAAAGAAACAAATCCTACCATTTGCAACAACATGGATGGAGCTGGAGGATATTATGCTCAGTGAAAGAAGCCAGGCGGACAAAGACAAGTGCCAAATGATTTCCCTCATTTGTGGAGTATAACAATGAAGCAAAACTGAAGGAACAAAATAACAGCAGACTCACAGACTCCAAGAAGGGACTAGTGGTTACCAAAGGGGAGGGGTGTGGGTGGGTGGGTGGGGAGGGAGGGAGAAGGGGATCGAGGGGTATTATGATTTGTGTACATTGTATGTGTGGGGTTCACGGGGATGGCAGTATAGCACGGGGAAAACAAGTAGTGACTCTATAGCATCTTATTACACTGATGGACAGTGACTTCAGTGGGGTATTGGGGGACTTGATAATATGGGTGAATGTAGTAACCACAATGTTTTTTATGTGAAACCTTCATAAGAGTATATATCAGTGATACCTTAATAAAAAAAGAAAAGAGCCTAAGGTAGAAAGTGAAAACATCATTAAAGGTATGTCCATAGGTCTAGTCTGGGTAGAAAGTAAGTCAAATCAAAAGGGTTAAAGGTCAGAGAAAACAAAGAGGCTAAGGAACTAGAAGTCACAATGAGGGTGAAAAGCCAAACTATAAGAACAGGCACAGAATGTGATGGGGATACGTGCAAAACCTGATCACTTAATCTTTATTTTGGTGATTTGGAGTGTATCTCATTATTCTCTTATTATTCCATGTATATCCCCCTAAAAATGTGTGCCTAAAGAGAAGACAACTATTCTTTAAAGTGAAATAATAGGTGTCCTTCCTTGTTAGAAACTGGACAATCTCTCAAGGTCTACTTTTAGAAATGAGGGCATGGAAAAAGTGGAATGGCAGAAGGTTATGATTAGAGAGCATAATGGTGCAATAATAATCTTCATCATCTATAATCAATAAAGGCATTGACTGAGTCAGTAAAAAGACCAAAAATTGTAATTAACAAGCGTCATCCCCAAACCGCAGCTTTTAACACGTTTTCTTAAGAACAATTTCTAAATTACATTTTCACATAAACACACACACAAATGTAACATTTGATTATAAAAGTAATGTGTGTTCATTATAGGAAGTTTAGAAAATACAGAAATTTCTATCTGCTCTCCCTTGCTATCTGTTACTATAGGCTCTTAAATAGCTTAGACCAGAGGTTGGCTATTTCCGTGAAGGTGCAGATAGTAAAAATTTTAGGCTCTCTGGGCTCAAAAGCGTCAGCTGTAACTAATCAACTATGCCCTCCCTCTGCATCTGCTGAGATGACTGCAGCATTTTTCTTCTTTAGTCTGTTCATATGGTGAATTACACTGACTTATTATCAAATGTTGAAAGAAGCAACCTTAGAGATATGTAGAAGGATATGGCTGGGTGTAAGTAAAATTCTATTTACAAAATAAATAACATTTTGTAAATAAATTTTGGTGGGCTGGACTTGGCCCCAGAGTTGTAGTTTGTCAACCCCTGCCTTACACCACTTACTAAGTTTATAACTTAAGTACTTGTCAAATGATATAAACTAGCATGCTATTTTCTATTTATTATGTTTATTATGTCCCAGGTGTTGTACTAAAAACTGTAGATGAAAAGACATTTCCTGAGCTTAAAGGCTAATCGGTAAAGACATGTAGTATATTCAAAAGTAAGGTGGAGAGTGGAGGAAAGAAGCAGTAAGGCTGCCTGAAAGGAATCATGGAAGGTTTAACTGAAAAGAAAGTACTTTACCTGAGTCTTGTAGGACTTTAAGGCTTTTTTGTTAATGAAGTAATTAAATCTATAGCATTTTATGTTTAAGCACAAGCCTACCTTGGAATAGGAAAGTGCTATTTGTTGAAACACAGCATCATCTGGGGATTTACTGTATGTGGCAAACCCTTGTTCATCATCATCAAATGGGTAGTTGACCACCAAAGAACCTACAAGGGAAAAGAGGAAAACGTATCATATTATCTCTTTCAAGATGGATCATTAACATAAAGTAAGCTTTTCATAATACTGCCAGAAACAGAAAATCAACACAATTTTCCAAGGTTAATCTACTCAATAGAAATAACAAAGTTGCTGATTTCCTCGGTGGAAAATCAGAGTGAGTAAGTGAAATATTAAATAGCCATGTGTGACACTTAAAAGCTGCCTTAACTGGCAAGATCTTGGGAATTTACCTTAACTTATGGGTGTAATTTACATATCAGAACTGAAAACCAGAAGTATACAAGCTTAACTTAAACAATCTTACAGTATTTAGGATCAGAATAATGAACAAAATTTGGTAGTTTCAGTAAAATTCAGACATTTATAAAGTAATGGAGTTTTAAAATGAAAAGACCCTTTAAATCCAATTAATTCATCCTCATTTTGCAGCTGTGGAGTCTAAAACAGAGAAGTTCAATGATTTGCGTAGAGACAGCAGAGCTAGCCCTGACCTATACTCAGAAAAAAATACTAAAAATTTCTCTTATGTTCATAGTAGAAATTAGTCAATTTGAGTTATATCAGATTTTCCATGACCTAATGTAAAGGAAGTGATGCTTTAAAATATGTAAAGGCTATCAAATCTCTATGCTCTGCATGGGGCATAAAGCAGTTAGGGTGCTTCTCAGGCAAGAGTTCTGAGCTACATATGCCTGGTGACTCCCCGGCCATAGAATAAAATCCTTTATTTTCCTATTAGTCAAATTGTTTTCATTTGTTCATCCGTCCATTTATCTGCCTCTACTAAGCCATGCATCTTTGTCTTTTTTTATATCATCCCATTTCACGGGCATGGATGTGAATTCAAGTGAAGTAATCCTGTGGTGACAAATACCAGCAAACATTCATATATTAAAAAAAATTCCTTAAGAAGCAAATATGAAGAACTATGTTCAGTCTATTCCCCAAAACAGTCTTACAAAAAACAAATGTACTTCAATACCTCTTCTTATACAAATTTAATTTCTGAAAAAAAAATTTAATTTCACCCTGGATTTAAGACCCACATCTAAAAACCTAACAGGAAGAAGTCAAAGTCAATATCAACTTCTACTAAATACTGTCTTTCAAATGGCTAATTTTCTAGGCCGAAAAAAAAAAAGTCAGAAGGTTTATAATACTTCTACGAAAAAATTTATTATTAAAAAATAACATGTCAACACAAAAAGCATGAGCAACAAAAGGAAAAGTAGACAAATTTGACTTCATCAAAATTAAAAAATTTTATGCATCAAAGGACATTATTAAGAAAGTTAAAACACAACCTATAGACTGGGAGAAACTATATGCAAATCTGCAATCTGCTAAAGGTCTAGGACCTAGACTATAGAAAGAACTCTCATCACTCAACACAAAGACAAATAGAAAAAAACAATTAAAAGTGAGCAAAAGACTTGAACAGATTTTTCTCCAAAGAAGGTATCAATGGCCAAAAAGCACACAAAAAGATGCTCAACATCATTAGCCATCAGGAAGTGCAAATTAAAACTACAATGAGATACCATTTTTTACTCACTAAAATGGCTGTAATGAAAAAAAATAACAATAAATAACAAGTGCTGGTGAGAATGTGTTAAAACTGAGACCCTCATACATTGCTGGTAGAAATGTAAAAATGGCTCAGCTACTGTAGAAAACAGTTTGGCAGTTCCCCAAAAAGTTAAATATGGAATTGCCACTATAGTATTTCCATCAAAAAATGAAACATGGAATTACCTAAAAGAACTGAAAACAAGCAAATAGATATTGTATGCCAATGTTCATAGCAGTATTATACATAATTGGAAAAAGTGGGAATGATACAAATGTCCATGAGATAAGAAAAACAAATTGCTGCAAATACATACAATGTAATATGAATCAGCCATTAAAGAAATTAGGTACTAATACATGCTGCAATATGAATGAACCTTGAAAATATTATGCTAAGTGAAAGAAGACAGACATTAAAGGTCACATATTGTGTAATTTCACTCTATGAAATATTAAAAATAGGCAAGTCCACAGAGTCAGAACACAGATTGGTGGTTACCAGGGCTTGAGGGGAGAAGAGGTATAGGGAACAACTGCTTAATGGGTAAGGGGTTTCCTTTTGGGAAGAGTTAAATATTTGGAATTAGATAGAGATGATGGTTGCATGACATTGTGAATCCACTAAACAGGACTGAATTGTTCACTTTAACATGGTTAATTTGATGTTACATGAAATTTACCTTAATAAAAAATCAGTATCAAAATGTACAAAAAAAGGAATATATTCCTTATATTCTTACTCTATATTCTTTCAAAATCCTTCTAAATTAAGTTGGCAGCAAAAAACGAACAAAAAAAACCTCTTATAAATTTCTTTGCCAAAATTTCAAAACCCATTAAAGGTTTTAAGATAAGAAAACAAAATATGTCATGGAAAGGAACATGTGTTCATGATCAAAGATGTATCCCTTAACATGATGCCAAGGTCTTGCTGCTACTTAATGTAAATTTGTAAATTATTTTCATTGGAATATAACTCATATTAAGTTTTCAGATTTGCCAATATGACAAATAATGTATTCTAAGAATATTTTTTGAAGTACAAGATAAAAA
This sequence comes from Smutsia gigantea, assembly GCA_032199065.1. Taxonomy (NCBI): domain Eukaryota; kingdom Metazoa; phylum Chordata; class Mammalia; order Pholidota; family Manidae; genus Smutsia; species Smutsia gigantea. The sequence continues at coordinate 5,600 of JAVSCE010020130.1, read as the reverse complement.
AGTAAAATATTTTTTATCAAGCATGGTATAAAATACATGAAATAGTTTTAAAAATTTGTTAACCAGGCTATAACTTAGTAATTCCTATCTGGGTCTTTGAGAATTGCTCATTATTACCAACTGTAGAAGTATTTTTCTCTACCGGCAAGCTTTGAAAGCAGGTTCTTGAGAATCTGAACTTACTTTTTAAATATAAATATCCATAAGTGTATACTGTCATTCTAGAACAGCAGGTTAATCTATACTCCATCAAACCTCAACTGTAGTAACTTCTTTAGATATTCCAACAACTATCGACACTAAATTTCTTCCCCTTTGCCCCTGGTGTTAATACCTTCACTCTTTTTTTTTTCTTAACAGCTTTACTGAGATACAATTCACATACATTTAAAGTATATCCATTCATTTAAAGTATATAATTAATGCTGTTTAGTATATTCACAGGATTGTACATCCATCACTACTACCTAATTACAAAACATATCACCCCTCCAAAAAAAATAAAAATCACCTTGTATCCATGAGCAGTCACTCCCCATTCCCTCCCTCAACAGCTGCCTGAAGCAACCCCTGATCTATTCTCTATCTCTGGATTTGCCTATTCTGAACATTTCGTAAAAAGGTGAACATATAGTATATGGCTTCTTGTGACTGGCTTCACTTAGCATGTTTTCAACATTCTATGTTGTGGTTGCATCAGTACTTCATTCCTTTTCATGGCTGAAAAATAGTCAATTGTATAGTTAAACCACATTTTACTTATCCAATCATCATTGACAGATGTTTGGGTTGTTTGGCTTATTACAAATAATGCTACTATGCACATTCATGTACAAGTCTACATGTAGACATATGTTTTAAGTTCTCTTGGGTATTGACACTTTCACTTTGATTTATACAACCCTAGGTTGGACACTGACGATTTTTAGTCTTGATCTCTCTTCCTAGTCAACTGATCAATTCTTGCTGAGGTATATGGAGCTTTATAAGTTCAGATACTGCATGAGAATGAGGTCATTGTGCTGTAGTTAAATATACATCAAGTAAAAGATAAGACAATATCAAAATCTAAACTATTATAAAAGTTTATTAAACTTAAGGGAGAAATAGGACTAATCATTTGGATCTGTTAGTGTTTAATTTTAATGAATGACAAAGAGCATGTTACCAAATTCCCAGTGAAAGGGATAAATATAAAACACTTGTGAGAGATAAATATAAAACACTTGAAGAACTAAGGGAGTGAGGGGGAGGGAGAGGGAGACAGAGAGGGAGAAGGAAGAAGCAAGGGGAAATGGAGAGTTGGGAGAGGAGAGCAGAAAACAGCCAAGAAATTGACTTAAAAAGTAAAGAGAAAAGACCTTTATTGTTGTCTGCTATAAAAGCAATAATTGGATACTGGTTTTAAAATAGCCTAAGACAGATAAAATTCCACCAAGATTTCAAGTGCTCTCAACAAGAATTAATTAGTGAATATTAAGTTGCTATTACCTCCATGTAGGTTTGCCGACAGTACAAATGGGTAGGCCTTCATCCAGCTCATTACAGCAATAGTTTCTGGTTGGGTAGGATCTGTAATCTGAAAGAACTGGTCTGGGAAATTTCGGTTCAGGTCAAAGTTGTTGCTGTTATTTCTGCCAATTACACTTATTGAATCTCCTGTATGATAAAGATTCAAATTTAAGCCATGTTTCACATATACTAAATCCAACACATACTACTTCAGCTATTTTGACTTAAAGGTATTCTGTATAAGGTGGCCCACGTAAGCGAGATGCTCTGCCTGCCCTTACTATGTTGCCCTAGGAGAGATGGGGCTAGCCCAGAGGAGGCTGAGAAATGGAAGTCAGCAATTTAGCAGGTTTAGAATATACATGGGGAGTAGAAGTGGGAGTCAAAATAGAATCACTGGCTTCAAAAGATACTTGTTTTGCATTTCATTTATGAGATTAGGTTCACAATACAATAATTTAATAAGAATTACTGTTAAAATGGGATAATTTATAAAAATCTCTTATTATTTTTAGTAAATTTGAGCTATTACCAAAGGAGAGAACTTCATTAAATATAAACTCAACTACATAATCATTGAATGAACTAGCCTGTCTTACAAAGAATACAGAAGCTAGAACCAATTGTAAATTACAAGAATAAAACAGGAAGAATTTCCAAGCAGCCAGCCAGTTCAAATTCTCTACGACCCCAAATAATCATGCCATATCACAGTCAAAAAGGTTAGGCATTCAACCATTGTGGAAAGCAGTATGAAGGTTCCTCAAAAAACTCAAAATAGAAATACCATTTGACCCAGGAATCCCACTCCTAGGAATTTACCCTAAGAATGCAGCAGCCCAGTTTCAAAAAGACAGATGCACCCCTATGTTTATTGCAGCACTATTTACAATAGCCAAGAAATGGAAGCAACCTAAGTGTCCATCAGTAGATGAATGGATAAAGAAGATGTGGTACATATACACAATGGAATATTACACAGACATTAGAAGAAAACAAATTCTACCATTTGCAACAACATGGATGGAGCTAGAGGGTATTATGCTCAGTGAAATAAGCCAGGCAGAAAAAGACAAGTATCAAATGATTTCACTCATATGTGGAGCATCAGAGCAAAGAAAAAAAAAACTGGAAGAACAAAACAGCAGCAGACTCACAGAACCCAAGAATGGACTAACAGTTACCAAAGGGAAGGGACTGGGGAGGATGGGTGGGAAGGGAGAGACAAGGGGGGAAAGGGGGTATTACGATTAGCAGACACAATGTTGGGGGGGCAAGGGGAGGCCTGTACAACTCAGAGAAGACAAGTAGTGATTCTATAGCATCTCATTACACTGATGGACAGTGACTGTAATGGGGTTGGTGGGGGGGACCTGATCAAGTGGAGAGTTTAATCACCATAATGTTGCACATGCAATTGTAGATTAATGATACCGAAAAAAAAAAGGTTAGGCATTAAAGACAGCTATTCTTTACCTTCCTGGGCCTTTTCATATCCATCAGGATTCATGGAAGGCATAAGGTGAATTCTAGTGCTACGGACCAAATCTGTGACTTCAGGGTCTGTTCCAAAGTTCTTACAAAGGTATTCAATGAGGTTCAATAGCAGTTCTCTTCCAACCACTTCATTTCCATGCATATTTCCAATATACTTAAATTCTGGTTCACCTGAAAACAAAATAATTACATAGAAGACTTTTTTTCCTTTTCATTTTTCTTGGACTCTATTTTTTCCCCAATGTGTGCAAAGACCCTGAATCAAAAATTTAAGAAAAGATATATTTTAGCAAAAAAAGCATCTTATAAAGGAGCTTCCTTAATAATATATAAGTCTGAACAGGCCCAAAGTATATCTATATATATACATATATATAGACACATACATATGCCATATAATATGAAAATAAAAATACTATTAACAGAAAGAATCTAATCTATGTAGTGTATTAAATATTATGCCTAATATGGATTACCAGATGGGTTTTCTTCTTTTCTGGCAAAAGATTGGTTATATTTTCTTTGTTCCAGTTATACATACTATGAATGACCTTTCTAAGTAAAACTTAGCAATACAGTACATAGCTCTAAGAGGTACTACTGGAATTATGTATAAGACCACACCAATTACCTGGTTCATGAACACCTGGATTATCAGATATCTCCATTACATAAAGTTCTCTTGACTCTACAGATTTTCCTAACGAATAAAGCCGGGTGATGTTAGGATATTCATTGGCAAACCTTCTCAAGAAGATTTCCATATCAGGGAAATGGTGGTGGTGAAAGTCCTTTGGCTGAATTGGCTGGTGGAAGGATTGTGTTCCAGGAAGATTATTAAGTATAGCAACTGTGCTCGCCGTTACTACAACCTCAGTTGTGTGAGGGATTACTGAAGTCACAGTTGGCCGAAGGGAAAAATTCACCTTTGTGGCTGGTCCTTCTTTCACTATTATATTATTAATAGTCAATGGCATATACCTGAAAAAGAAAATTTGAAAAAGTAGATGGCTTGGAGTCACATTAAAATACACAATGCTTTAACATTATAAAAGCACAATAGCCTTTTCATACTCTTGTATTTAGTGGTCTATCAAAGCTCAAGCCAAAATAAAGATAAACTCAAGATATTTAAGGTAAACTCAACACTTTTGGATATTTCCCTTAGAGAACCCGAGGGTTAAGTTTTTAAACAACTATTTCTCTAATCATCTTCTCAAATTCCACACATTAGAATGCTTACAAAAAATTGCATCAAACTGATATTCCATCTACTTTCCCAAATAGGAAAGTTCAAAATTAACTTAAAGGTTATCAATTATATTCTTAGCAGAGTGAGCTTACCGAAAGGTTTCCAGGGGCAGGGAGAAACCATTCAGTTCACGTATTAGAAAACTAATAAGACAGCTCTTCAAAATATCTTTTGTAGAGCTCTGAGTTTCTTCTACTCTGGTATTCAATAAGCCTAGAGGCAATGCTTTACATAGCTAAACATCTTTTCAAGTTTTTAAAACAGCCTTCCTCCTTATTTTACAATTATGCTTCATATCCAGTTGTGGTACTACTACATGACAGTCTTTTCTCATTATACAAGGAGGAAAAAAAATCAGAAAACAAAGTTTGAAAAAAAAGCTAGATACAGTAAATAACATTAACTAGACTATATTTCTATCTTAAATATAAACAGAGGCTTGTTACTTTAAGAGTCTGGTTTTAATTTTTACCCAGTTAAAACTGCTGTAATGTTATAAGTTCCAGGAACAAGTAATCTGTGGAAATCACCAAATCTGCCTGTTGTGATATTATGATTAATACCAGCCACTGAAATGGTTGCATTCTCTAAGCCAGATCCTGTTACCAAATCTGTAACAAATCCTTTAACTCCAATGTGGACCTAAAAAAACAAGAATCAAAGTAGACTGTTCAGAGACAATCAATTTGGAAGGCAAGAGATCATAATCCCTCTGCACTGATACTAAAATTTCTAAAAACTAAGGTTACTCCTCTATCTCCCTGAAACATTTTTCAATTCCAGTTACATAAAATATAGACAAAAATATTCAGTCCTCAAACTTAAGTCATATATGTCTGAAATCTAGACTACTAATGTGTTCTTGAAATTCCCTCTTCTCACAGCCAAACTTCTCATTTTCTCAACAAGGTAGAATTAATAATTTCTGGTATATCCAACAGCATACTAGCTAGCCCGCCTGCTGCTTAAACTTATGTACATGGTTCATATAATGGTAAAGACTCTCCAGCAAATATGTTCACATGACATTGTAAGGACCTGTTATTACATATTTGGCTAAGTATTTCAGTTTGTAGAAGTAGGCAAAGACAATCACAGGCAACCCTCCAGAGGAAAAGAGCTGAGGGAGAGGGCAAGGAAGGCACAGCTAGAATATGTTCTAAAAGATTCTAATACAATAATACAATAATTTCTAAAGATAATCTCCAATCTTAAATAATAAAAACATAAATAAAAGGTATTTAGTATAGACTGTTACTCATATGCAACCGAATTTCTCCCTTATTTAATCCATTATTTCTATACCCCAACCTTCCAGCCAGTACTTTTACCTTTTCAA